>JBBGZY010000408.1:5137500-5703101 GCA_037952925.1 Lithobates clamitans
AAAAAAAAACACTTTTTTTTACCATCTGTGTCCCATTGTGAGGTCACATAGGCACAACAGGTAGTGAAAGAGAAATGCCCTTGGAGACAGTTGCCACCAGAACCCCAGGATGGAGGAGAAGGGATTGGAGGAGGACATGGGATAGAGGACATGGGATGGAGGAGATGGGACTGGAGGAGGATAAGGAGATGGGACTGGAGGAGGATGTGGGATGGAGGAGATGGGACTGGAAGAGGAGGTGGAACCGGAGGAGAATAAGGACATGGGATAGAGGAGATGGGACTGAAGGAGGAGAAGGAGATGGGACTGGAGGAGAAGGAGGATGTGGGATGAAGGAGATGGGACTGGAGGAGGAGGATGTGGGATGGATGAGATGGGACTGGAGGAGGAGGATGTGTGATGGAGGAGATGGGACTGGAGGAGGATGTGTGATGCAGGAGATGGGACTGGAGGAGGAGGAGGAGGAGGAGGAGGAGAAGGACATGGGATCGGGGAGATGAGACTAAAAGAGGAGGACATGGGATGGGACTCTGTGGGACTGCCAGTGGGCGGGCCCTGGGGAATGTTGATGGTCAGGTCCAGGGATGGGGGGGCCCAGGCCTAAAACTGTGTAAGGGGCCCCAAAATTTCTGATGGTGGCCCCTGGTGGCCTCATTTCCTATAAGTAATGAAGTAATGACATGACCTCTGTTGTTAGCTGTAAAAGGGGCTTACAGAGGTGAGAGTGGAGACTGCAGGGGGAGGGGGGTGTCAGCAGAAGGCAGAGAAAGAACAATACATTGATCTTCCTGATGAAAAGTTGTGTGTGTGTGTGTGTGTGTGTGGGGGGGGGGGGGGGGGGTGTCAGCACAAGTCTGACCATTGGAGGACAGGCAGGCTGTTCTCCCACCACAGCTTGAAAACTGACCACACTGCGAAGGATGTGCTCTTATGCCTAGTGTGGTCAGTTTTAAATAGGAAAGCAGGAGGACCAGCAGGATCACCAGGCATTTCACACAAAGGAAGAAATACAAAGAGAACAGGATACTTTTTAACACAAGTACAACATACACATATCACGAATATGAAATGTTGGGGTAACAAACACTTTAATAATGCATTATTGTATCTTTGTGGAGCACAAAAGTCCTTTAATGGATGGGCTTTATTATAAAGAGAATATTCATACATTAAACTTTAATGATTATCAGATGTAAAGAACTCCAGCATAATAAAGATACGTAACAAAATTCACTATACCTTTTGACTATACCTCTCCATAGTTGTGCACCTAGAAAAAAATCAAGCATACATGTTTTAAACATAAAAAGGGAAGCTCTGCTTACCTAAACATAAAAAGACTAGAGAAGCAAACAGCAGTTTGCTTCCTTTTTTTTTAAGGTGAATCTATCATTATATACTTTTGGGACATAAGAAAAGGCATCAAAAGTTATACATACAAAACAGTTCAGGATGGGTGCTGGTGAGTTGAATTAGCATTTCTTCTGCTTTTATTCCTGTTTGTCACCCCATTGGGGGATTACCCTTCACTTCGTAACCCTATGATACCTGTACAATAAATGTGGGGATGGGGGATCAGCAATAGGAGATTTTAAAGTGAAAGATCAGAAGTACGGCACATGTTTCACTATCTGTGTTAGATGATCATGTTGCAGGTTCCTGGTCCATGTTTGAGTTGTACAAGGACAAGCAGATATCTGCACATCGATCATTCTCAGGTAGATATCGTTCTGTCTATGCCCAGCCTAATTTAACCTCACAATGTTCCACATACAGAATCATGAACGGGTCTATCTGCAAGTCATGGGGGTTTATTTACTAAAGGTAAATCCACTTTGCACTGCAAGTGCACTTGAAAGTGCACTTGGAAGTAAAGTCACTGTAGATCCGAGGGGGATATGCAAGGAAAATAGAAAACAGCATTTTAGCTTGCACATGACTGGATGATAACATCAGCAGAGCTTCCCCTCATTTCAGATCTACCCCTCAGATTTACAGCGACTGGACTTCCAAGTGCACTCTCAGTGCAAAGTGGATTTACCTTTCGTAAATAACCCCCATTAAATATACAAACAACCTTTGTTAGAAACTATGTAACCAAGAAAAAAGAAATGCAGACTTTACTGATAAAAATAAGATGACGCTGACATATCAAATAAATGATACATCATTTTATTACTACTTAAAAAAATATCGAGATCATTTATATCCTAAAAAAGCTGTACCCACCTTTGCTTGTATGTTTTTTAAGACCACTAATCGCATAAAAATGATAAGATGGGATTAGAGACCACCTCTATGATGTAATATGGCTTCTGTTGGGCACCCCATAGGTCCAATAACAAACATTTACATATAAACAAAACAAAACAAAAAAATCCCAGAACAAAAATAATTCCTTTCCCCCTTTTCCCTTCCTCGTCTCTCTCTCTCCTTACAATGTTTAGGTATAGATTTAAATCAAAATATCTAAAGGAATATGCGAGGTTGATCAGGGGTGATATATAGTCATTTAACTTTGAGTTAATTGTCAATACATTACTTATTTAGATCACTCAAATTATGGCATATTCTGGACACCATACTGAATACAATTAAAAAGTTGATACAACAGGATGTAAGTCCCCTGTGAGATAGTGGATCTGGTGGAGGGGGTTGATGCCCCATTTTAAATGATATTTTTTTTTCTCTTATCTTTAACAATAAAAAAAAGATTAGCCCATTCCTTGATGCCCCTTCTGCCCACCTCAGATGTACTGTTGCATATTGGTAGGGCCATTGGTAGGGTAGGTTGACACATAATTTTTTTTTTTATCTGAATATGAAGATCATTTGTAGATTTCTAGTGTCTATATATATATATATATATATATATATATATATATACACACACACACATATACACACACACACACACATACACACAAGCTCAGTGTAAATTTGCTGTCCCCTCAAAATAACTCAACACACAGCCATTAATGTCTAAACCGCTGGCAACAAAAGTGAAAATTTCCAAATTGGGCCCAAAGTGTCAATATTTTGTGTGGCCACCATTATTTTCCAGCACTGCCTTAACCCTCTTGGGTATGGAGTTCACCAGAACTTCACAGGTTGCCACTGGAGTCCTCTTCCACTCCTCTATGATGACATCACAGAGCTGGTGGATGTTAGAGACCTTGTGCTCCTCCACCTTCCATTTGAGGATGCCCCACAGATGCTCAATAGGGTTTAGGTCTGGAGACATGCTTGGCCAGTCCATCACCTTTACCCTCAGCTTCTTTAGCAAGGCAGTGGTCGTCTTGGTGATGTGTTTGGGGTCGTTATGTTGAAATACTGCCCTGCGGCCCAGTCTCCAATGGGAGGGGATCATGCTCTGCTTCAGTATGTCACAGTACGTGTTGGCATTCATGGTTCCCTCAATGAACTGTAGCTCCCCAGTGCCGGCAGCACTCATGCAGCCCCAGATCATGACACTCCCACCACCATGCCTGACTGTAGGCAAGACACACTTGTCTTTGTACTCCTCACCTGGCTGCCACCACACACGCTTGACATCATCTGAACCAAATAAGTTTATCTTGGTCTCATCAGACCAAATGACATGGTTCCAGTAATCCATGTCCTTAGTCTGCTTGTCTTCAGAAAACTGTTTGCGGGCTTTCTTGTGCATCATCTTTAGAAGAGGCTTCCTTCTGGGTCGGCAGCCATGCAGACCAATTTGATGCAGTGCACAGCGTATAGTCTGAGCACTGACAGGCTGACCCCCACCCCTTCAACCTCTGTAGCAATGCTGGCAGCACTCATACGTCTATTTCCCAAAGACAACCTCTGGATATGACGCTGAGCATGTGCACAAACCTCTTTGGTCGACCATGGCCTGTTCTGAGTGGAACCTGTCCTGTTAAACCGCTGTATGATCTTGGCCACGGTGCTGCAGCTCAATTTCAGGGTCTTGGCAATCTTCTTATAGCCTAGGCCATCTTTATGTAGAGCAACAATGCTTTTTTTCAGATCCTCAGAGATTTCTTTGCCATGAGGTGCCATGTTGAACTTCAAGTGACTAGTATGAGAGAGTAAGAGCGATAACACCAAATTTAACACACCTATTCCCCATTCACACCTGAGACCTTGTAACACTAATGAAGTCACATGACACTGGGGAGGGAAAATGGCTAATTGGGCCCAATTTGGACATTTTCACTTAGGGGTGTACTCACTTTTGTTGCCAGCGGTTTAGACATTAATGGCTGTGAGTTGAGTTATTTTGAGAGGACAGCAAATTTACACTGTTATACAAGCTGTACACTCACTACTTTACATTGTAGCAAAGTGTCATTTCTTCAGTGTTATCACATGAAAAGAAAAAATATAAAAAAATATTTACAAAAATGTGTGAGGGGTATACTCACTTTTGTGAGATACTGTGTATATATATATATATATATATACCGTATATACTCGAGTATAAGTCGAATTTTTCAGCACATTTTTTTATGCTGAAAGTGCCCCCCTCGACTTATACTCGAGTCAAGCACTTTTCTGCAGCAAAAAATTTCATTTTCTGAACCGACTTTGGGGCCCCGTATGTCAGGGCCACTTGGTGCTAGGAACCCCAAATTTGGTGTGCTAACCTAGTGGAACTGGTACCATAACATATCCAAAGCTGGGGTTCCTAGCACCAAGTGGCCCTGAGATACGGGGCCCCAAAATCGGTTCAGAAAATGTCATTCTCTGCTGCAGAAAAGTGCTTGACATTTTCTGAACTGATTTTGGGGCCCTGTATCTCGAGGCCATTTGGTGCTAGAAACCCCAACTTTGGAAATGTTTTGGTGCTAGTTCCACTGGGTTCGCATACCAAATTTGAGGTTCCTAGCACTAAGTGGCCCCAAATTTGGTCAACTGTGTCCATCTGCAGCAATGTCATTTCGGGACCCTTTGGGTTCAGAGACCCCAAATTTTGGCTGCAGCTAGGGGGCATCTAGGAACCCTTAACTGCCGAGTTTGAAGTTCAGGGGACCTATGGCTGCAAATGGGCACAGCGAGGCATGCAAATGGGCACAGTGAGGCTGCAAATGGGCATTGTTGACCCTCTTTTCCACTTACAGTAGCTGTGCATTTCTCACCCTCGTCTTATACTCGGGTCAATGAGTTTTTCCCATTTTTTTTTTGTGGTAAATTAGGGCCTCGACTTATACTCGGAACAAGTATGGTATATAAGTGAAGTGATTTGTGCATAAATTTATACATTGTATATTAAATTAAGAGGTGTTAGCTATGAGGAGATATTGTTAATCATGGAAACTATGTTTTTTAAGATATAAATGATCCAGATATTTTAGGAGTAATATTAAAAGGATGTATATTTTTTATATGTCAGTATCATCTCATTTGTACCAGTCCACTTTTTTTCTTAGATACATAGTGATATTTTGGATGTGTTACAGGAGTGATGGCCTCTATCTACTTTGCTAGAAACATTTACTGCTGTCTTATTTAGGTTTGTAGTTCATGGGAAAAAAGTCCAAAATGTGTAAAACTATGTGATAGGAATAAACACAGATCTACTCACCTGTGTTTCTAGACAGCAAAAAATGTTTAATAATCTGAACCAGAAGAAGTCCAAGTAAAATCAGTGAGAGTAAATGATAAATTCTCCAGGGGCTCAGTGCTAGAAACCTGAAATACATAACAAAACACATAGTTGTAAACTAACATTTGCATTAAAAGATATAATCTGCTAGATTTATCTCATGTTCCCTTATGAATAAGATACTTAAACTTATATAGGGTTCCATATACTCACAATAAATAAAACTATTCAATATCAACATAAATTAATCCTGCATCTATCAAGGTACTACACAGCAACACACATTGCCCCATTAGCACTCCCCCACTCTAATTGAGAGGCTCCTATTTAGTTCCTCCTCTATGAAATTAAATGTGACTCGGTTGTAGGGCTGAAACAACTAATCGATTGATCGACAACTAATCGATTATGAAAATGTCAACTATTTTCATAATCGATTAATCGGCCAGCCGATTGGTGGGCCTGCATACAGAATGCAATATTTGTTTACACATCAGGAAATACAGTGCAGCACACATACAGCTCAGTACACCGCCCATACATGTCAGTAAGTGCCTGAGAACTTGTGAATGTGTGAGGAGCAATGCCTCATGGAACATGTAGTCCTGGGTAGGAAGTGAGTGGCAGAAGTTTTTTACCTTGTTATAGGGGCACACTATACTATAATGTGTAGCTTGCTATTGGGGCACTCTGAAGGCAGGGAGGAGCCAGAAGCATCAGTGAAGGACCCCAAAAGAGAGGAATCTGGGCTGCTCTGTGCAAAACCATTACACAGAGCAGGTACGTATAACATGTTTGTTGTTTAAAAAAAAAATACTTTAAAGACTGTGCAGGGAAGATCAGCATCTGAACCCAGAGAAGGTGAAGGCTGATAGACTGGAGGTAATAGAAGGAATTACAATTGCATTTAAAGTAAACTTTTACATGAAGGCAAGCCACATTACATGGGAGCAGGGCATATTACATGCAGGCAGGGCACATTAGACAGGGCACATTACAAGGAGGCAGGGAACATTACAGGGGGCAGGGATCATTACATGCGCCCCGGTGTGAAAGGGGTCAAAATAAAAAATGTGATCTCCTAGTCTGATATTTACCAGATTCAACCTCCAATACTATATACAGTATATCTCTTCTGTCTGTTATTCTCAGAGTAGATTAGAGAATTTTCTCCCTAAACATATAGTCGGTTACTTATATTTACCACTGCATAGAGATTTTTAAGAATACATTTTTTTTAAACTTTACATATTAAATTATACACCACACTTTCTTTTAAGGTTATTATCCGATTAATCAAAACAATAAATCGGCCAACTAATCGATTATGAAAATAATCGTTAGTTGCAGCCCTACTCGGTTGAGCGTCATCTCACCTCAATTACCCCTTTTGGATTTAATAAAATGCGGTTTATTCCCTATGAGAATGGAAAACCCACTTAGTATTGTTGTTGCTTTTTAAATACAGGCCTCTATCCATTTCTCTAACTCCTAAAACATATTACATGCTTTGATGGGAAAAGGAACTCTTCACCAGAGGAGGATTTGATGGAAATATGGGTTCCCATAGCCAAAAGCTCATTCAATATTTTGGCCTTGAAGAATGCATACAAAAGTCCTCTTCCTCTGGTACTCACTTCCCAAATTGGTACCAAAGTAGTCACCTTTATGTTTCCATACCTGTGGATAGAAAATAATGATGTTGCATATATGGTGGACTTGCCCCAAGACTCACAGGTTATGTATAGGAGTTTATACATTGATTTATATTACTGTTCTGGGATGTAACTTACGTAAGGATATTATGCTTTGCTGAACAACCCCCCAAATGTCCAACACTCAGAAGCAAATTCAATTACCTTTACCTTAAGTACCAACAAACATACCATAGCTTGCTCTTGGAAGTCTCTGGTATTAAATTTGAATTGGAACATGACTAATGAATTATCAGCCAATTATTCTGATACACATAGGAAATTTAAATTTTTTTCCCCATAGGTAGTATACTCCCAACCAGATAGAAGGTTGTTGAACCTTTGAGCTATGTGGGTACCTAGATGGACCATGGGAGAAGGAAATTTATCTGCCCCCACACCACCCTTAACTCCCTTCCTTCACCCACTCCTTGTTACTTCCCTCTTTCACTATCTCTCTTTCCTCTTTGACTTTGCTTCCCATTTTTTTTTTATTCCTAAACTCATCATTTGTTTCATTCACTAATTCTTTAAGCTGGCCATACTGTAAATGGACAAAATAAACTCAATAGGGACTGGCTGAATTTTTATTAAAATAACAGCCTTTAGTATCATTTTAAAGAGTCCGCCACCTAAAAAAGGTGCCCCATGGACATAAAACAATTCACACAAAGCAAACTAAAACAAAAGCACCAGGAAGCTTCACTTGCAGTGAATGTTTGGTGAATGATCAATAAACTGGTTTATAAATATGCCCCTCAAAGCATATGTCTGGGCAAAATTAAAACAAAATCAGTAGTCACTGCAATGCATGCACATTTCCTGATATTTTGTCTAATTACACACACTGGAAGTAAAGAAAAATACCTCTTGATCCTGACAGAAATATAGTTAACATGCAATGTCCTGTGCACCCTGTCTCCGCTGCAACAATATGCCAAATAGTGGTAGTATTAGCAGGGGTTTTGCTAGGATTGTAAAAGACCTTGGGCAATTTGGGCACCTTAAAGTGGATGTAAACTCAAAAAAAAAATAAAAATAAATTAAGGCTTGCACCTTGTACAGTATAGGATTTCATGTCATCTGTGCTCAGTCTTACCACGAAGAGGTAATCCAGCTCTGAGAAGTCCTCTTATCTTTTTTTCAGTGAGATAAAAACAGGCAGACAGAGAAAAAGGAGTCAGTTTCTCCCCCTTGCTCTAAGTAACAGGGGATTTACATATTTCATGCATAAGCCTGAGAGAGGCATTCTGTGTACTTCCCAACCTCCCTCCTTTCTTTTCCAGCTCTCCCAGGATTGGCTGCTCCACACCTCAGCATGATTGGGCATGCTGAAGTCATGTGGTGACTTTTCTGGGTTTTGACTGGATGTTAGTGATCACAGCAGAAGTTCAGTGTAAGAAATACACAGGAGAAAATGCATGTTGACAAGGGGAGTGTAGAGGGGGGCTAGGAGTTTACTGACATCAAGACTCCACCCACTGAGCTACGGACAACAGACCCACCCACAGAATCTGCAGTTTTTCGGGTCTCATAACAGACAGAGGGGAGACATTTGACAGGTAAGGATACATGAAGGAGGCATGTATATCCTTATAGATAACCACTAGGGCAGTAGTTTGGAATGGATGAGAGTGGGTTTACATTCACTTTAAGCAAAGCAGTAATGTGGTGCATGTAGTATACAGTGGGAAAATAAATATTTGATCCCCTGCAGATTTTGTAAGTTTGCCTACTAACAAAGAAATGAAGAGTCTATAATCTTTATCATAGGTGCTTTTAATAGAGACAGAATATCTATTTTGATAGAGACAGGTGCTAATTGATAGAGACAGAATATCAACCAAAAATCCTGAAAAAACACGATACAAAGGTTATAAATTGAGTTGCAGTTCAGTGAGTAAAATAAGTATTTAAAAGCACTCACATATTGGACCTACGACGCGTGTGCATTTCCGGCTCTTCTCTGCATCTAAACTATCTACTGTGGACCCCCCATTATACCCTATCCTGGGCAATTCACGTTTTGCTCCAGGACCTCGGGAAGACCCATTCTATTCACTCTGGGTATCGGGACACTTCCAAGCCTCTCATTTCTTGTCCTTGCGTGCTTGGCCCTCGCTACAAGCCCTGATGGACGTCACATGCCCCTATCAACTTTACTTCTGGAAAGCTGTACAGATCCATCATTTTTTGCAGTCGTTCCCTATCCCAGGCAAATTTTACCGTCATCATACCTTGTTTGAAGAATATTGCACGGATCAAGGCCCACTACCCCACACCCTCTGTACTCTGTTGATTCTGCACCCCGAGTACTATCGACCGCCCTTCTTAGCAAAGTGGGAATTTGACCTAGGTCGGCCATTTATGAAAGTGCAACAAACCAAAATAATCCACTTCACCCTAAAATCCTCGACCTGTACAAAAATACAGGAGACTAATTTCATTGGATAGATTGGCTTCCGCTGCTGTCAATCAAATCCAGTGACACGGGAGTGGGAGCGGGGCTGAGTCCTGCTCTCTGTGTCAATGGACGCAGCAGCAGAACTTGTGAGCGCGCCCGCATGGTTGCCCCCATCGAAAGCGGCTCTCCGTGGGGGCACCCAATGAAGAGGAAGAGCCAGGAGTGCTGCTGGGGCACCCCAGCATGAGAAGGTGCGTGCTCCATACAACCTCCAGTGGTGACTCTTAGGCATGACAACATTTACTTTTTTAAAGGAGACATTTCATACGAGCTCAGCACAGCACATCTTCACTCGTGACCAACACCTTAAACACTGGCGAAGAAACTGAGATACCACCCGGTATGGGAAGGGTTCTATAGGGAGGCAACGTCCTGTTTAGGGTGTGCCAGTGTCCATCACCTGAAGGAGGTCTATAACCCACATAGTGATTACTATGGCTCTGTGTCCCGTGATGTACGATTAAAGAAAACGAAAAACAAAAAAACAAAAAAACGAACCTTTACAATCACTTTAATGCCACTAAATCCTGTATTCCCTTAACTGGAAGCAGACACAGCCTCCAACAATTGGGTTGTGGCTTAGGAAGGTTGAGGAGTTGAACAGGATACAAGATTTGGTGTTGACAGCGCAGCAAAAGCGCGAGGTATATTTGAAAATGTGGCCTTTATGGAATATGTTTATATAGTCAGAGGAAGGTAAGGCTCTCTAGGATTCCCCTGGTTGATGGAGCTGACCCTCTCTCCCCTGTGGGAGTCATTCCCTGATGTGCCTTTTACAACCTCCCTTTCTCATCCCCTACCCTATTTTTTTTGTTTGCCACATGACTGCTTATGTTTCCATTTGCCCTTTTTGGGGCTGGGGAGGTACTACGGTAGACCATTTATACATTTCTTTTGAACCTCTCCCGTTCTTTGGCAAGTCAGCCTGGCCTTAGCGCCATATCTTTCCGACATAGGTTACTACGCTGGAATCTGGACTTTATCAGTTCTGCTTTGTGTTTCTACTTATATGTATGTGGATATTTGCGTGACTTGGAAATTGCCTTTTTCCTTAACCACTTAAGCCCCGGACCATTTATCACGCCAAAGACCAGAGCACTTTTTGCAATTCGTCACTGCATCGCTTTAACTGACAATTGCGCGGGCGTGCGACGTGGCTCCCAAACAAAATGGACGTCCTTTTTTTCCCACAAATAGAGCTTTCTTTTGGTGGTATTTGATCACCTCTGCGTTTTTTATTTTTTGCGCTATAAACAAAAAAATAGCGACAGTTTTGAAAAAAACGCATTATTTTCTACTTTTTGCTATAATAAATATCCCCAAAAAATCTATAAAAAAAAAACATTTTTTTTCCTCAGTTTAGGCCGATACGTATTCTTCTACATATTTTTGGTAAAATAAATAAATAAATAAATAAATAAAAAAATCGCAATAACCGTTTATTGATTGGTTTGCGCAAAAGTTATAGCATTTACAAAATAGGGGATAGTTTTATGGCATTTTCATTAATAATTTTTTTTTATTAGTAATGGTGGCGATCAGCGATTTTTATCGTGACTGCGACATTATGGTGGACAGATCGGACACTTTTGGCGTGATTTTGAGACCATTCACATTTATACAGCGATTAGTGCAATTAAAAATGCATTGATTACTGTGTAAATGTGACTGGCAGTGAAGGGGTTAACCACTAGGTGGCGCTGTAGGGGTTAAGTGTGTCCTAGGGAGTGATTCTAACTGTGGGGGGGGGGGGCTGTGTGTGACACGACACTGATTACCTCTTACGATTACAGGGACCTGTGATCAGCGACAGTGTCACTAGGCAGAACGGGGAAATGCTTGTTTACATTAGCATTTCCCTGTTCTTCCTCTCCGTGAGACGATCGCAGGTATCCCCGCAGACATCGAGTCCGCGGGACCCGCGATCACAATCACGGAGCTCCCGGCGGGCGCGCACGCGCCCGCAAGCCGCCTCGTAAAGGGCAACGTACAGGTACGTCATTCTGCCTGTACGTGCCCTTCTGCCGCAGTATATCTGCGTGAGGCGGTCGGGAAGCGGTTAACCACTTCAATACTGGGCACTTTCACCCACTTCCTTCCCAGGCCAATTTTCAGCTTTCAGTGCTCTTGCACTTTCAATAAGAATTGCGCAGTCATGCAACACTGTACCCAACTTACATTATTATCATTTTGTTCACACAAATAGAGCTTTCTTTTGGTGGTATTTATTCACAAATCAGTTTTTTATTTTTTGCAATATAAGCGAAAAAATGAGCAGAAATTCTGAAAAATAAAACATTTTCAACTTTCTGTTTTAAAAGAAATCCAATAAAATCTGATTTTGTCATAAATTAAAGCCAAAATGTATTCTGCTACATGTCTTTGGTAAAAAAAAAATCCTGTTAAGTGTATAATTGGTTTGTGTGATGACATATGTACGCAGATGATCATGTAGAGATGTGCGCAGATGATCACGGTCATGTGTGCAGATGATCATTGGGACATATGATTTTACTGTTACATATGTGGGGGACAGGTGTTTTTACTGTGTGGGGACATGTTTGTGGGGACAGTGTTTTGGGGACACTGTTTTGGGGACATTGTGTGGGGACACTGGGCCGGAGATCAGTGTGTACAAAGCTGTAAAAAAACAGCTCATACTCACTGATCACTGGCTGGCTGCAGCGATCTGCTCTCCTCTCTTCACTGACAACTTCCGTGTGAGCAGAGGAGAGCCGATCGCCTAGCAATCGTCTCTCTATTTACATCACATGACGGCTGTGATTGGACACAGCCGTCATGTGATCAGGAGGGCCGATCACAGAGCCCTCCTGCCGATCCGGATGAACATTCCTGAACGTCCACTCAGAAGGAATATGTGGACAGGTGGGAGGTGGTTAAAGAAAAAAAGTATTTGATCCCTAAGCAAAACATGAGACTTAGTACTTGGTGGAGAAACCATTGTTGGCCAGCACTGAGGTAAGACATTTCTTATAGTTAGTTACCATGTTTGCACACATCTCAGGAGAGATTTCGGTCCACTCTTCTTTAAAGATCTTCTTTAAATCCTTAAAGGGGTTGTAAAGGCAGTAAGATAAAAAGCCTCCTGGGTGCAGCAGCCCCCCTCAGCGCTCGTTTGCAGTTGCTTCAAAACAAGGCTTTGGGCACGCTTTTTTTAAAGCTCTCTGAACGCCAGTCAAAGCCCCTGTCACTAAATAAAATGGTTAGCTTACAGTCCTGTTTACCCCTTGCTTTTGCTTCGGCTTTGCTTCAAAAATCATACCCCATGTCGCTTTAGTGGTGCTTTAAAGCAACTTCAAACGCTCCATAGAAGTCTATGACAAAGCTCGCTTGAAGCACCTAAAGCTTTTGAGAGGCTTTAAGTCAATATTGCAGGTATGAAATATCAACACACACACACACAGGGCATCTGCCAAGCTTCATTAAAGTTTCAAAAAAACACCACCAAAGCATAAAAAACACACCAAAAATAGGATTTTTATAACAGCTTACCTTTAAAAAAAGTACATCACGGGACACAGAGCCATAGTAATTACTATGTGGGTTATAGTCCACCTTCAGGTGCTGGACACTGGCACACCCTAAACAGGAAGTTGCCTCCCTATATAACCCCTCCCATACCTGGAGTATCTCAGTTTTTTAGTAAAACAATACACGTGTATACTAGAAAGAGGGGCGGGACCTCTGTGTCCCGTGATGTACTTCAAAAGAAAAGGATTTTACAGGTAAGCTTTTATAATAATCCTATTTTCTTTAATTGTACATCAAGGGACACAGAGCCATAGTAATTACTATGTGGGATGTCCCAGAGCAATGCCAACTGAGGGGAGGGAGACACAACCAAAGTAGGGCACCATGAGATCAGAGGATTTATACTGCTGCCTGCAGTACACTGCGCCCAAAGGCGACATCCTCATGTCTTTTTACATCCACCACATAGAATCTGGTAAATGTATGGATTGAAGACCAAGTTGCGGCCTTGCAGAATTGAGCCATGGAGGCTTAGTGATGCACTGCCCACAAAGCACTAACAGCCCTAGAGGAGTGCGCTTTGATTTGACAGGGTAGAACTACCTCTTTAAACCATAAGCTTGAACGATTACTTTTCAAATTAATTTAGAAATAGTAGATTTCGATGCTGCCTGTCCTCTTTTAGGACCTTCAGACAACATAAACAAAACATCCATTTTCCGAATCTGAGCAATCGCCTTAAGTAGACTTTGAGTGTTCTTACCACATCAAGAGAGTGTAGTGATTTTTCTTCCATAGAACAGGGTTCTGGAAAAATGAAGGTAGAACAATATCCAGGTTTAGGTAAAAACCTGGATATTGTGTCCTCATCCTAAAAAGTTAGGATGAGGACGCAATATTATCCTTGAACAATAAAAACGTGGATCTTTAGAAGAAAGAGCAGCCAATTCTGATACCCTTCTTGCAGCAGATATGGTTACCAGAAAAAATAGTTTCCTTGTAAAAAAAGGACCAAGGGAATATGTTGTATCGGCCCCAAAAAAGTCTGTTTTGTAATGCCGACAAAACTAAATTCAAGTCCCAAGGGTTCAGGGGTTACCTAACCGGAGATTAAGCCGTGTTACCCTGAATAAAGTTACGAACCAAAGAATGCGAAGCAAGTGGTCGTTGAAATAATACCGATAAGGCCGAGACCTGTCCTTAAAGAGCACTCAAGGCCAGCCTTATTTCTCACCCCATCTGCAGAAAGTCAAGGATTCTACCTTTGACCTATTTCCTGGGGGGCAACTCCTGGTTTCACACCTGGTTTCCTGTTTCCCAGACTCCATAATATATCATTATGGAGGCCGGCTCCCTTGCATTAACCAAGGTAGAAACTACTGAACCTGACAGCCCACACTTCTGCAGAGTGTGGGTCTCCATAGCAAGACCGTTAAATTTAGCATTTGTAAAGTAGGATGGAACACCAGACCTTGCGAGAGAAGGTCTGGCCGTGATGGTAGGGTCCATGGGTCCCCTACTGCCATCTTTACAATCTCTGCATACCAAGATTTCCTGGGCCCCGCTGGGACCAACAAGAATCAACGACTTCTCTTCCTGCTTGATCCTGCGAAGAAGTCGTGGATGCAGGCATATTAGGAGGGAATGCATAAATCAGTGAGAACCGATTCCACGGGAATAGCAAGGCATCTATTCCAAATGCTAGCGAATACTTTGTTCTTGACACAAAGTTGTAGATTTCTTTGTTGAACCTGGACGCAAACAGATCTATGTCTGGGATCCCCCATTTTTGACATATTGACAAGAAGATATCGGGGTGAAGGAACCATTCTCCCGGGAACAACTGCTGGCAACTCAAGTAGTCCGCCTGCCAATTTTCTATTCCTAGAATGAAGACTGTTGATAGGCAAAGTACATTGTTTTCTGCCCAAGATAGGATATAATTCACCTTTCTCTGGGCCGCACAACTTCTTGTGCCCCTTGGTGATTAATATAGGCCATTACCGTACACTAAATGTTCAGGACCTCAGGACCAAGAGCTCTGCCTGAATTTCTAAAATGTTAATGGGCAAGGCCATTTCTGATCTGGGCCACTTCTCTTGGACAGTTGCCTCTTCCAGGACTGTTCCCCAACCTAAACAAAAAAGGTTGGCATATTTTGTTACCACTTCCCAGGTAACTGAAGGAAGGATTTTCCCCTTAGCGGATTTTTGGATATTAACCATAAACTGAGGCTCAGGCGCACCCAGTCTACAACACCTGGTATTTCCAGGTGGTCTCTCATCTGGGTACTAACCAGTCCCGACCCTGCTTAGCCTCCAAGATCAGACGAGATCGGGCGCTATCAGGGTGATGTGGCTGTAGGCTTTGGAGTCAGACACATTGGGAATGTAGAGCTTGAACCCCTTGTTCCAAGCCGATAGGATACTGTTTTGCAGCAGTCTCGAATGAAACTGAGCATAAGGAATGGCCTCGAATGAAGCCACCATCTTTCCCAACAACCTCATGCAAAGTTGAATAGAAGAAATTCATCTTGCTTTGACCACCTAAATCAGTTCCTTTATGGTGCTTATCTTTGCCTGGGGTAAGAATACCCTTTTCTGGGTGTACCTATGATCGGACCCAAGTATTTTACCCTTCTTCATGGTTTTAAAGAAAATTTCTCCTAGGATGAGAATCCGACCTAGATATTCCAGGCAGTTGAATGTGGTGACCATACTTTGGTCTAAGCGGGCTACCGACTGGTCTATCAAGAACAGATTGACTAGGTAAACCATAATCGTTATACCTTGGGCCCTTAATCTGGCTAGAAGAGGGGCCAGAACCTTTGTAAACACTCAAGGTGCAGTAGCTGGACCAGAGCTACACACTGAAAATGAAGATTTTCCACCTTGAAAAGTAGATATTACTAGTGAGCGAGGAAAAAGGCATATGGAGGAATGCATCTTTGATGTCGATTGACGCCAAAATTTCTCCTCCTTGTCGGATGGAGATAACAGATTTGGATTGACTCCATACAAAAAAAGAGTGGTTATATTCAGGAATTGAATTTAGATTTTTGAGATCCAGAATGTCCATTTGGATTTGGCACTGTGAAAAAAGAGGTTTGAATCAGACCCCAACCTCTGTTCTTACATGGAGACCCCCATAATCACTTTTTTCTTTTTCTCTAGATCCTTAGAAACGTCTAATCTGGGAAAACGAGGAAACGGGAACTCTTGGAACTCCAGTTTGTACCCTGGAGCTATTGAGGAAGTCCCCTCATTCGTCTCGACACTCTTCCTGCCAGATCCTTGAGTACTGCAGAAGTTTTCCCCCTATTCGATTGAACCTGACGGTGGAAGCCGCCGTGACTGCCTGGAGGCTGATGCCTCTGGCACAGGAGAAGGAGCTTTAAAACGAAAATACATTTACTCCTTTTCTTAAATGGCAAAATGGGGTGCTTTCCACTAGAATTTCTTAGGATGTATTATCCAAAACATCCCCAAATAGCTGTTTCACCGCAAAAAGGAAGACTAGCAAGAAGCTTCTTACAAGGCGCTTAGCGAAGGGCACAAGGCCTGAAGGATAGAATCTCTCATAGCAACTATTGCAAATATAAAGCTGCCTCCTAAATATGCAATTGCAGGCTGAGACACTCAATCTGCCAGAGAAAAAAAGTGTTTTTTTTTTTTCAATAGCAATTCCACCTTTTTATCCTTTGGATCCCTAAGCATTTAAGCATTGTCTGCCGGACAAGTCAAACTTATTCACAGAGGATAGAACAGCGTTAATTGCTGGTATACCCTACTTAGTGAATTTCCTCCACCATAGGATAAAGTGTGGAAACTTTTTAGGAGGGAAAAAAAATGCTTATCTGGGTGATCCTCTCAGATACAAAAAGCTTTTCCAGCAATGAATGGACAGCAAAAGGCATGCACAGCTTGAGAAGGCTTTAGTGAACCCATTATCCACTTGACGACCGCCTCACGCCGATGTACGTCGGCAAGGTGGCACGGACAGGCAAAATCACGTACATGTACGTGATTTGCCTTCCGCGGGTGGGGGGTCCAATCGGAACCCCCCCCCCGGTGCCCGAGGCGGTCGTCTTTTGTCCCACAGCGATCGGAGGTGAGGGGGAGGCCATCCGTTCGTGGCCCCCTCCTCGCGATCGCCAATCGCATCATTCCTTTGCTGCTGTATGCTAAACAGCAGCAAAGGAAATGATGTCATCTCTCCTCGGCTCGGTAATTTCCGTTCCGGCCCGAGGAGAGAAGACAGATATGTGAGTGCACAACACCACACACACACAGTAGAACATGCCAGGCACACAAAACACCCCGATCCCCCCCCCCCCCCCCCCCCCTGTCACAAACTGACACCAGCAGTTTTTTTTTTTTTCTTTTCTGATTACTGCATTGGTGTCAGTTTGTGACAGTTACAGTGTTGGGACAGTTAGTATTACCCCCCTTTAGGTCTAGGATACCCCCCTAACCCCCCCTAATAAAGTTTTAACCCCTTGATCACCCCCTGTCACCAGTGTCGCTAAGCGATCATTTTTCTGATCGCTGTATTAGTGTCGCTGGTGACGCTAGTTAGGGACGTAAATATTGAGGTTCGCCGTCAGCGTTTTATAGCGACAGGGACCCCCATATACTACCTAATAAATGTTTTAACCCCTTGATGGCCCCCTAGTTAACCCTTTCACCACTGATCACCGTATAAGTGTTACGGGTGACGCTGGTTAGTTCGTTTATTTTTTATAGTGTCAGGGCACCCGCCGTTTATTACCAAATAAAGGTTTAGCCCCCTAATCGCCCGGCGGTGATATGCGTCGCCCCAGGCAGCGTCAGATTAGCGCCAGTACCGCTAACACCCACGCACGCAGCATACGCCTCCCTTAGTGGTATAGTATCTGAACGGATCAATATCTGATCCGATCAGATCTATACTAGCGTCCCCAGCAGTTTAGGGTTCCCAAAAATGCAGTGTTAGCGGGATCAGCGCAGATACCTGCTAGCACCTGCGTTTTGCCCCTCCGCCCAGCCCACTCAAGTGCAGTATCGATCAATCACTGTCACTTACAAAACACTAAACGCATAACTGCAGCGTTCGCAGAGTCAGGCCTGATCCCTGCGATCGCTAACAGTTTTTTTGGTAGTATTTTGGTGAACTGGCAAGCACCAGCCCCAGGCAGTGTCAGGTTAGCGCCAGTACCGCTAACACCCACGCACGCACCGTACACCTCCCTTAGTGGTATAGTATCTGATCGGATCAATATCTGATCCGATCAGATCTATACTAGCGTCCCCAGCAGTTTAGGGTTCCCAAAAACGCAGTGGTAGCGGGATCAGCCCAGATACCTGCTAGCACCTGCGTTTTGCCCCTCCGCCCAGGCGAGCCCAGCCCACCCAAGTGCAGTATCGATCGATCACTGACACTTACAAAACACTAAATGCATAACTGCAGCATTCACAGAGTCAGGCCTGATCCCTGCGATTGCTAACAGTTTTTTTGGTAGCGTTTTGGGGAACTGGCAAGCAAGCACCAGCCCCAGGCAGCATCAGGTTAGCGCCAGTACCGCTAACACCCACGCACGCACCGTACACCTCCCTTAGTGGTATAGTATCTGAACGGATCAATATCTGATCCGATCAGATCTATACTAGCTTCCCCAGCAGTTTAGGGTTCCCAAAAACGCAGTGTTAGCGGGATCAGCACAGATACCTGCTAGCACCTGCGTTTTGCCCCTCCGCCCGGCCCAGCCCACCCAAGTGCAGTATCGATCGATCACTGTCACTTACAAAAGACTAAACGCATAACTGCAGCGTTCGCAGAGTCAGGCCTGATCCCTACGATCGCTAACAGTTTTTTTGGTAGCGTTTTGGTGAACTGGCAAGCACCAGCGGCCTAGTACACCCCGGTCGTAGTCAAACCAGCACTGCAGTAACACTTGGTGACGTGGCGAGTCCCATAAGTGCAGTTCAAGCTGGTGAGGTGGCAAGCACAAGTAGTGTCCCGCTGCCACCAAAAAGACAAACACAGGCCCGTCGTGCCCATAGTGCCCTTCCTGCTGCATTCGCCAATCCTAATTGGGAACCCACCGCTTCTGCAGCGTCCATACTTCCCCCATTCACATCCCCAACCAAATGCAGTTGGCTACATGAGAGGCATTTTCTTTATGTCCTCCTGAGTACCCCTACCCAACGAACCCCCCCAAAAAAGATGTTGTGTCTGCAGCAAGCGCGGATATAGGCGTGACACCCGCTATTATTGTCCCTCCTGTCCTGACAATCCTGGTCTTTGCATTGGTGAATGTTTTGAACGCTGCCATTCACTAGTTGAGTATTAGCGTAGGGTACAGCATTGCACAGACTAGGCACACTTTCACAGGGTCTCCCAAGATGCCATCGCATTTTGAGAGACCCGAACCTGGAACCGGTTACAGTTATAAAAGTTAGTTACAAAAAAAGTGTAAAAAAAAAATATATATATAAAATAAAAAAAAATAGTTGTCGTTTTATTGTTCCCTCTCTCTCTATTGTTCTGCTCTTTTTTACTTTTTTACTATTCTATTCTGCAATGTTTTATTGTTTAATATGTTTTATCATATTTGCTTTTCAGGTATGCAATTTTTTATACTTTACCGTTTACTGTGCTTTATTGTTAACCATTTTTTTGTCTTCAGGTACGCCATTCACGACTTTGAGTGGTTATACCAGAATGATGCCTGCAGGTTTAGGTATCATCTTGGTATCATTCTTTTCAGCCAGCGGTCGGCTTTCATTTAAAAGCAATCCTAGCGGCTAATTAGCCTCTAGACTGCTTTTACAAGCCGTGGGAGGGAATGCCGTGGGAGGGAATGCCGTGGGAGGGAATGCCCCCCCCACCGTCTTCCGTGTTTTTCTCTGGCTCTCCTGTCTCAACAGGGAACCTGAAAATGCAGCCGGTGATTCAGCCAGCTGACCATAGAGCTGATCAGAGACCAGAGTGGCTCCAAACATCTCTATGGCCTAAGAAACCGGAAGCTACGAGCATTTTATGACTTAGATTTCGCCGGATGTAAATAGCGCCATTGGGAAATTGGGGAAGCATTTTATCACACCGATCTTGGTGTGGTCAGATGCTTTGAGGGCAGAGGAGAGATCTAGGGTCTAATAGACTCCAATTTTTTCAAAAAAGAGTACCTGTCACTACCTATTGCTATCATAGGGGATATTTACATTCCCCGAGATAACAATAAAAATGATTTAAAAAAAAAAAAAAATGAAAGGAACAGTTTAAAAATAAGATAAAAAAGCAAAAAAATAATAAAGAAAAAAAAAAAAAAAAAAGAAGCACCCCTGTCGCCCCCTGCTCTCGCGCTAAGGCGAACACAAGCGGCGGTCTGTCGTCAAACGTAAACAGTAATTGCACCATGCATGTGAGGTATCACCGCAAAGGTCAGATCGAGGGCAGTAATTTTTGCAGTAGACCTCCTCTGTAAATCTAAAGTGGTAACCTGTAAAGGCTTTTAAAGGCTTCTAAAAATGTATTTATTTTGTTGCCACTGCACGTTTGTGGGCAATTGTAAAGCATGTCATGTTTGGTATCCATGTACTCGGCCTAAGATCATCTTTTTTATTTCATCAAACATTTGGGCAATATAGTGTGTTTTAGTGCATTAAAATTTAAAAAAGTGTGTTTTTTCCCCAAAAAATGCGTTTGAAAAATCGCTGCGCAAATACTGTGTGAAAAAAAAAAATGAAACACCCACCATTTTAATCTGTAGGGCATTTGCTTTAAAAAAATATATAATGTTTGGGGGTTCAAAGTAATTTTCTTGCAAAAAAAAATAACTTTTTCATGTAAACAATAAGTGTCAGAAAGGGCTTTGTCTTCAAGTGCTTAGAAGAGTGGGTGATGTGTGACATAAGCTTCTAAATGTTGTGCATAAAATGCCAGGACAGTTCAAAACCCCCCCAAATGACCCCATTTTGGAAAGTAGACACCCCAAGCTATTTGCTGAGAGGCATGTCGAGTCCATGGAATATTTTATATTGCGACACAAGTTGCAGGAAAGAGACAAATTTTTTTTTTTTTTTGCACAAAATTGTCACTAAATGATATATTGCTCAAACATGCCATGGGAATATGTGAAATTACACCCCAAAATACATTCTGCTGCTTCTCCTGAGTACGGGGATACCACATGTGTGAGACTTTTTGGGAGCCTAGCCGCGCACGGGACCCCGAAAACCAAGCACCGCCTTCAGGCTTTCTAAGGGCGTGAATTTTTGATTTCACTCTTCACTACCTATCACAGTTTCGGAGACCATGGAATGCCCAGGTGGCACAAAACCCCCCCAAATGACCCCATTTTGGAAAGTAGACACCCCAATGTGCTGAGTGGTATAGTGAGTATTTTGCAGACCTCACTTTTTGTCACGAAGTTTTGAAAATTTAAAAAAGAAAAAAAAAATGTTTTTTCTTGTCTTTCTTCATTTTCAAAAACAAATGAGAGCTGCAAAATACTCACCATGCCTCTCAGCAAATAGCTTGAGGTGTCTACTTTCCAAAATGGGGTCATGTGGGGGGGGTTTGTGCCACCTGGGCATTCCATGGGCTCCGAAACTGTGATAGGCAGTGAAGAGTGAAATCAAAAATTTTCACCCTTAGAAATCCTGAAGGCGGTGATTGGTTTTCGGGGTCCCGTACACGGCTAGGCTCCCAAAAAGTCCCACACATGTGGTATCCCCATACTCAGGAGAAGCAGCTAAATGTATTTTGGGGTGCAATTCCACATATGCCCATGGCCTGTGTGAGCAATATATCATTTAGTGACAACTTTGTGCAAAAAAAAAATGTGTCACTTTCCCGCAACTTGTGTCAAAATATAAAATATTCCATGGACTCAATATGCCTCTCAGCAAATAGCTTGGGGTGTCTACTTTCCAAAATGGGGTCATTTGGGGGGGGTTTGTGCCACCTGGGCATTCCATGGCCTCCGAAACTGTGATAGGCAGTGAAGAGTGAAATCATAAATTTACACCCTTAGAAATCCTGAAGGCGGTGATTGGTTTTCAGGGCCCCATACGCGGCTAGGCTCCCAAAAAGTCCCACACATGTGGTATCCCCATACTCAGGAGAAGCAGCAGAATGTATTTTGGGGTGCAAATATTTTTTATTTTTTTTTGTCATTATTCAATCACTTGGGACAAAAAAATAAATATTCAATGGGTTCAACATGCCTCTCAGCAATTTCCTTGGGGTGTCTACTCCCCAAAATGGGGTCATTTGGGGGGGTTTTGTACTGCCCTGCCATTTTAGCACCTCAAGAAATGACATAGGCAGTCATAAACTAAAAGCTGTGTAAATTACAGAAAATGTACCCTAGTTTGTAGACGCTATAACTTTTGCGCAAACCAATAAATATACGCTTATTGACATTTTTTTTACCAAAGACATGTGGCCGAATACATTTTGGCCTAAATGTATGACTAAAATTGAGTTTATTGGATTTTTTTTATAACAAAAAGTAGAAAATATCTTTTTTTTCAAAATTTTCGGTCTTTTTCCGTTTATAGCGCAAAAAATAAAAACCACAGAGGTGATCAAATACCATCAAAAGAAAGCTCTATTTGTGAGAAGAAAAGGATGCAAATTTAGTTTGGGTACAGCATTGCATGACCGCGCAATTAGCAGTTAAAGCGACGCAGTGCCAAATTGGAAAAAGACCTCTTGTCCTTAGGCAGCATAATGGCCTGGGGCTCAAGTGGTTAAGTTAAGGGTACATAAATGTGGAGCGATCATTCAGCAAGAAATTGCACCATCAATCTTAAGATTGGAACAGCTGACTCATCCGCATTTGACACCTCAGAAGAGGAGTCATAAGCCTCACCATGGTCCCCTGAGGGAATTCGTCTTCTCCTGCCCCCAGTTCCTCAGTTTGAGGGTCCTGGGCAATGGACGAGAACCTGTCACATTTTGACCCACACTGGGATGTGATTAAAGTCGCTAAACTTTTTTTTAAAAAATATAAAATAAACAGGGGCTGCAGTGTTAAAAACAGTTGCAGACATTTCATGGCCCTGATGCTCACTCTGACCAGCCACCCCCTCTCAGGGGAGGATGCCATTTGTAGAGATGAGTAGGCTTTCCAGAGTTTGAGGGAGACCCATTTAGCTCTTTTTTGGGGGTGTTTCAACCCCCCCTTCTGGCCATAGCTCGATGCACAAAGCAGAGGTACTACCAGATGAAATCGCATCCACTGCTTGAGCAATAGTCCAGCCACAGCCGCTGCGATTAATGCTCAGCCTGTTGCAAATAGTAAATGTGTCAAATAGAAAATGCCTGTATCACCAAACATCTTTCATGCTTTTCTTTGCTCTTATGTCTCTCCAACAATTTTGCAGCCAGCATAAATGGAGTTTTTTCTCTTTTTTTAAAAACACACTCCCGCGTTGGAGAATGGCGCACTAAGCCCCCCCCCCACCGTCGCATTGCGCCTCCCTCCTTTCTTTTTCAAAATAAAAGTTTTCCCACGCAAGCACGTGCCTCCAATCCGATGGGATCGGCTGAGTGAGTGAGGGAGGGATGGCGTGGAGGAGACCTGGAATCCGCCGCGTGTAGGGGCGGTGAAAGAAAACGACATTGCCGATCGTTTTTAGTTCTCCCTTATTTATACTCAGCCTCTTGAAGAGGGGAAGAGTTCAGCTCAGGTGGGGGTGTCTGGAGGAAGCAAAACCCCCCAAACTTACCGGAGGTCTGCCTGCTAGCTGGAGGAAAAAAGTCTGCTGCTTCTGTGACACAGCGTGACTCCGAGCAAAGCATGAGAAGGTACGTGCTTCATACAGCCCCCAGTGGTGACACTTAGGCATGACAACATTTACTTTAAAGGAGACATTTCATAAGAAAATTTAAAAATTCCTTAGAAAAGCCCCACTTACCTTTCCCGCTGCAGGGTTTTCTGTGGTAAAAACCCACAGACACAATATTCACCCTTCACGGTAGGTTCCGTTAACAAACCTTCAGGAACCGGGGACCCTCGGGGGAACCCACAAACCTGGACCTGTAAAAAGCACCTCGCCAGTAAAACTTTATGGCCTTAATACCAAAAGTACTGGATCCCGGGGTCCAGCTCTCTAAGAAGAGAAGCGTTACAGGCAAAACCTTGTTTCTTCGAATACGAGGCCCGGGTACCATTCAATTCGGCCTAAAAGACACTTTGAATGGATCCGGATTGTTCCATAGGAGCTCAGCACAGCACATCCTCACTCATGACCAACACCTTAGACACTGGCAAAAAAACTGAGATACTCCTGGTATGGGAGGGGTTATATAGGGAGGCAACTTCATGTTTAGGGTGTGCCAGTGTCCAGTACCTGAAGGTGAGCTATAACCGACATAGTAATTACTATGGCATGACATCACCAGACTCCCCGCCCACCTCTACCCTCGCGCCTGGCCGGAGTGAAAAGTGCGCGCACAGGAGAAGGAGAGCGCGCTCATGGCTCCTGTCACGTCAGGTGTCACTGTCCAGTGACAGTCGGGATGCTCGGTGTGGCGGGGAAAGCTGTGAGCCCCTGAATGGCTTTTCCGCTGAAAGCCACGGGAGGCAGAGAAGGAGAAGCGGCTGATCAAATGCCATGCAGGAAGATCGGTGCTCACGGCTGTCCCTCCGCTGACTGTCCCTTGTGTCCTCCTCCTCCAGCGCCTGACGTGTTCTCCTCCTCAACCACCACCGCTTCCCCTTCTTCTCTGGCCCCCCTCCTGTCCTCATCCGCCCGCTGTGTCTTCCTCCTCCACCCCCCCCTCATTCCCCGCAGCCGACTCCCCTCCATTCCCGCGGGCTCTGTCAGGATGGAGAGCGGAGGAAAGGACGGAAACGCTATACATGTCATTTACGGGGGAGGGGGAAGTGCTGCTGGTGCTGCAGCCAGGGCTGAGATTATGTGGAACATCCAATCCTGGCAGAGCAGCAGAAGAAAGAAGTGGGGGAGGGAATTAAAAAATACTGCATGTCGCCTACTTAGGCTAGTGCACGAGATATGTAAATCACCTGTCACTCACAGCAAGGGGGTGTATTTGACAAAGTTTTTCTCAGTTTGTCAAGAATTATCTCACTGAATAAAAGAGGATTGCTCAGAGATGGATTAACTCTGTGTGTCAAGACTGGGCTCAAATGATAGAAAATCTTATACTTTACAGTATGACATAAAAAAAATATATATATATATATTTTCGGGTTTACATCCACTTTAAAGAAAAGTAATGTTGCAGCGGTAGGCGCTAAAATGTTTGTTGAAGTTGAAGTGTAAATGGGCCCCTAGACTGGTAATATAGCTCAGTTGGGAGAGCGTTAAACTGAAGAGCTAAAGGTCCCTGGTTCAATCCCAGCTTTTGGCTGTTTGTTGGGGCATTCCCAGGGGATTGTGGACGTAGAATTGATCTGTATTAGCCAAACAGAGAGCGGTATATGGAGACCTGGTGTGCAATTTTAATATTTTATTGTAATAAACTTGTTTTTTTTGTGTGGAAACTATGATTCATGTTTTGGGCCTCTTTCAGGTTGGGTTCACACCAATGCAAATTGGATGTGGGTTCCCCAGCATCCAATTCGCACAGCAGGAGAATGTGACTGGCTCTCTATGGAGCCGGTTTATATCTCTCCGCTGCGGAGCGCACTGCCCAGACACGCTGTGCATCTTTGGCTCCGTTTCAGGGCCGAATTCAGGCAAAGATTCAGCCCCGATTTGTCCCTGAACAGGAGAATGGGGGCGCACAGCGTTTCTGTGCGATCCGCACCCAGTTCCAGTGTGAACCGAGCCTCACAAGGAGCAAAGTCTGCAGTGTTTTTTATTTCATTATCCCTTCAGTTTTTGGCCGGTGGACCCCTGTCAGCTCCCCGGGCAGCCGGGTGTAAACTGACTCCGCTGTCTGTTTACATCAGGCTACCTCCAATTTGGTCCAGAAAAAAAAAGAACAAAGTCCTCTTCCATTTTTTTCTGGACATGAACAGACCCAGAGGTAGGCGGGTGTAAATGGACACAAGGCAGCTTACATCCGTCTGTCCATAGGGCTGCAGTGACCTTCCGATCGGATCTGCCTGAAAAATGACAGGCAGGCCTAATTGGAATGTGCATGTGAAAGGGGCCTTATGGAGCTGTGCTGGAACTGTTGGTAAACCTGTGGAGGAAGAGGATTAACCCTTGAGCGGCTGGTGTGACCTCATATCTTTTGCAGCTGTGCCTGGAAGTATTGCTTACATTGTGTGAAATCTCTGGTGTTCATGCCAGTCCCTCTGCTCTTCTAAAAAAACTGACCACAAAAAGCAGAGCACACCATAGTCAGTTCTCTAGCTGTGCTGTGAACCCAACCTGCTCTCCAATGATCAGACTTACCCTAAAATCCCCCCCCCCCCGCACAGCCATTCACTGGGAAGATCAGTGCACTGCTGTTTTTTCTCCCCCAGCTCTTATGCAGCTGAGAACAAGGCACATGATCACTTACCGTGTAAAAAAAGTGGGAAAAAGTATTTACAAATTTTTTCATATCTATACACAAATGTTTTGTCTTTCGTTTCTTTTTTAACCATCTCAATACAGTGCATTTTCACCCCCTTCCTGTCCAAGCCATTTTTCAGCTTTCAGCGCTGTCACACTTTGATGGACAATTGCGCTATCATGCAACACTGTACCCAGATAAAATTTTTATCATTTTTTCCCCAATAGAGCTTTCTTTTGGTGGTATTTGATGGTATTTGATCACCTCTGCGGTTTTTATTTTTTGCGCTATAAACAAAAGAACAGTGACAAGTTTGAAAAAAAATGCAATATTTTTTACTTGCTATAATAAATATCCAATTTTTTTTTTTTTAAACAAATTTTTTCCTCAGTTTAGGCCGATATATATTCTTCTACATATTTTTGGTAAAAAAAAAAAAAAATCACAATAAGCATATATTGATTGGTTTGTGCAAAAGTTATAGCGTCTACAAAATAGAGGATAGATTTATAGCATTTTTATTATTATTTTTTTTTACTAGTAATGGCGGCGATCTGCGATTTTTATCGTGACTGCGATATTGCAGTGGACATATCAGAAACTTTTGATACATTTTTGGGACCATTCACATTTATACAGCGATCCGTGCTATAAAAATGCATTGATTACTGTATTAATGTGACTGGTAGGGAAGGAGTTAACACTAGGGGGCGATTGAGGGGTTAATTACGTTCCTAGGGAGTGATTCTAACTGTAGGGGGAGGGGATTCACAAGGGGAGGAGACCGATCGGTGTTCCTCTGTACTGGGAACACACCATCGGTCTCCTCTCCTCTGACAGGACCGTGGATCTGTGCGTTTATATACACAGATCCACGGTCCTGCTGTGTTACCGGGCAATCGCGGGTGCTCGGCGGACATCGTGCCCGCCGGGCACGTGCATCGAGTCCCCAGTGACACGGCGGGCACGTGCGATCGCCGCCGCCGGCGCACACCCCCTGGTGGGCCGAGAAGGTCATGACGCCCTCCCAGAACGAGAGCCGCACCGCCTGGCCATCATATGACAGCCGGCGCAGTAAACCTGAATGGGTTGTTTTACAAGGTGAGGGTTTACAATCACTTTATGTCCTGATTCACACTGGTGCACTGTGCGATATTGCATGTGATTCGCACTGCACTGCAAATCACATGCGATGTCTGTGTGATACGAATTCAGCCTGTACAGATTATATGGCTGAATTTGCATCACATTCGGACCAAAGTCATGCAGGACCCTTTTTTTGATCTGCACCAGAACTGGATCGCATGTGATCTGATTCATGTCCGAACTGACAGTTTGCACTGCGATATGTTAACCAATCTGGGAGTGTCATTAACTTTGTATTGACACTCCCAGCGGTTAGCATATGGCAGTGTGAACCACTGTGGGATTTAGGTGCGATCCGGGAACCCAACCTGGATTCGCAGGGTTCTCGCATCACACCAGTGTGAACCGAGCCTAAACCTTGATGGGACAAGACTGTTGTGACCGCCTGTAATTGAAGAGGTCTAATACCTCAGGTGAATCACACATCGCTGTGTGTTTTTGCTAAATAAACGAAAAAAAGGCCTAAAATTGTGAAAAGAGTGTGTTTTTCTTTGTTTGTGTTATAAAATATTGCAAATAAATCATCTTTCTTCATTAATTTGGACCAACATAGATTCTGCTTCATTTATTTGGTGCAAATAACCCAAATCAGTGTATATTATTTAGTCTGTAGGAAAGTTATTGAGTTCACAAACTATGGCATATACTAGATATCTAAAAACTGATCAATCCTGATGTACTGAAGGACTATCTCATTTCTGGAGACCCGAACATACCAAGACATTACAAATACCCTCCAAATTACTTTGTCTGAGGTATTTAGTAAAAGGCATTGTGCATGTTTAAAAGTCGTCATTTTTTTGTCACAAAGTTTTGGAAAATGAAGCAAAAAATGTAGTTTTTTTCACATTTTTAATTTTTTTTTACATACTGTCACCATTGCAGTACAGCATCCTCACATAACTGGTGTGGCGGTGACCAAGGACACTGACTGGTGACAGTATGTAATAAAAAAAAAAAAAGATATTTATTTTCAATTTAAAAAAAATAAATTATTTTTATTAACTTTTTTTTTTATGTACTTACGGAGCTGTGATTGGCCCTATATGTACAATGTAATCACTGTGGCAAATCACAGCTAGCAACACAATTGTATACAATGAAATTCATTGTTTACAACTGATATGTGATCTGCTGTGATTGTTCACAGCGATCACGTGATACACTGATCAGCCTCTGCTGTGTCTGGTGGACACAGCGGGTAACAAATAGCATGGTAGCATGGCCCTGAGGGGCCACGCCAGGCACGTTCTCGGAGCATGTCATATGACACCCTCTCAGGACAATAGGGTTCCTGCCCAAATGTCATTTTACAGTGGCAAGCAGTTAAAGTGGAGTTCCACCCAAAAGTGGAACTTCCGCTCATCGGATTCCTCCCCCCCTCCGGTGTCACAGTTGGCACCTTTCAGGGGGGAGGGGGGTACAGATACCTGTCTAAGACAGGTATCTGCACCCACTTCCAGGAATAGACTCCCGCGGGAGTCACGCCCCCTCCCGCACTCCCCCGCTGTCTCCTGGGAAAGACACAGGTCCCAGAAGATAGCGGGGACCATTGAGAAAGCGCAGCGCGACTCGCACATGCGCAGTAGGGAATCGGGAAGTGAAGCCGCAACGCTTCACTTCTTGATTCCCCCACTGATAATGGCGGCGGCAGCACCCGAGGACCGAGGGATGGTTCGGTCTCGGGTGCCGACATCGCTGGACCCCGGGACAGGTGAGTGACCTTATTTTAAAAGTCAGCAGCTGCAGTATTTGCAGCTGCTGACATCTAAAAAAAAATGTTTGCGGAACTCCCACTTTAAGGAGGCCACACTGGGGAAACGTCAGTTTTGTGGTGTAAATATTGGTGCATTTTCTGTGCTCCAAATTTACAATGGTATAAGACAAGTTCTACGTGATGCCGCACCAGCTTACATTTAAAGTGATACACATAAATGTCCATTCCCATAGACCAAAATAGCCATGCTTGAATCTGGGGCACTAACACCTCCATGAGAAAAATGAATGCATTGGCACATTTATAAATTTGTCACAGGAAGTGCTAATTGAACAGGCATATAGAAACTGGCGCATATCAATTGTAATGTGATTTGGTACGTTTGTCGCAACATCACATAGAACTTGTGTAATGGCATTGGTGATTTGGAAAATGTGCCTTTCTAAATTCCTCCATATCACAGAATTTTGGCATGCTGGGGGATTAATTTGTCCGTATTGGAGCACAGCCAATTTGCATTTAAATTTTCATTTTCTAAGCTGCGAGGGAAAAAAAATGAAAACTACAAGCTGATTGGTTGCTATGGGCAATGGTGCCAGTTGAAACTTGTCTCAGATACTTTCTATTAATTTCTCTTGATTCCATTTCTGGTGGGTACTCCACATTTTGTTCTCACCCTGCCATTGTCTATGCCATTTATGACCAAGACAACAGGAGGAAATAAATCTCCCCAATAGGGATACAAAGGGGTTTATTTACTAAAGCTGGAGAGTGCAAAATCAGGCTCACTTCTGCAGAGAAACCAATCAGCTTCCAGGTTATATTGCCAAAGCTTCATTGAACAAATTGAGGTTGGAAGCTGATTGGCTACCATGCACAGCTGCACCAGATTGTGAGCGCTCCAGTTTTAGTAAATCTCCTACATAGAGCACTAAAAACATGACAGGGCTTCTAACCCCTCCCCACTCTGTCCAAATGTTTAAAAAAAAAACGGAAAATTGTAGCAAATACTTACCGTAATTTTCCTTTCCTGATGCCAAACCATGGCAGCATACTAGTGATAGAGCTCCACCTCTTGACCACTCCCTCAGGACCAGTGTCCTGTTCCCTGTCTATTGCAGACTCCTCTAGACAGTCTTTGCACACCAATTTATTGGATAGGGGTACTGCGCCACAAGCCCAGCCTGATTTCTTGCTGGGACTTTGATGGGGGCCCACCATCAAAACTGCCCCATCATATTCCTCTATTATAAATCAGTACATGGTGTGTCTGTCCCCTCCCCCGGGCTCTAATCAGAGCTGAGATGCTCCAGCCGCCTCCCCCACCACCCATCACTGTGTGTATGAAGCTTTGGTAACCATGGCAACAAAAGCCATGGGGAAAATGTATGGGAATGCTCTATAGCCGAATTGCTAAAACGGCCCCCATCAAAACTGCCCCCATAATATTGCCATCAAAACTGCCCCATCAGAATTGCGCCATCAAAATTGTCCCCATCAAAACTGCCCCATCATATTGCCACCATCAAAACTGCTCCATCAGAATTGCCCCATCATATTGCCACCAATAAACCTGCCCCATCAAAACTGCCCCATCATATTGCCACCATCAAAACTGCCCCATCATATTGCCACCATCAAAACTGCTCCATCAAAATTGTCCCCATCAAAACTGCCCAATCAGAATTGCCCCTTCAAAATTGCCCCATCATATTCTTCTATTATAAATCAGTACATGGTATGTCTGTCCCCTCCCCCGGGCTCGGTAATCAGAGCTGAGATGCTCTAGCGGCCTCCCCCACCGCCCATCACTGTGTATAACAGAAGCTTTGGTAACCATGGCAACACAAGGAGCCCAGTACACTCTGTGTCCACTAAACAAACAGCTTTTTCACAAATATATATAACCAATTGTGTCTGCGCTAAAATGTATATAAAAAAAGAAAAATTGTCCGAAAATATCTCTAATATAATAAAACCAAAATTATTGTGCCAATAAAGACATATACATATAATAAGTGCAATCCTTATATAGAAATATCCTCAAAAGTGCATCATGCAAAAGAAAAATATATAAATATATATAGCTATAGACGTAAAATCCAAGTGCTTTTCTTGTGACAATCAAGTGTCCAATCAAAATATAATCAACTGATTAATAACGGAGCATAAAGTGCAAATATACAGTGTCCATAAATTTAGTGTCCATCATGCTTCTCCTTAATGGTGTCCATAATCAAACATGCTTATTGTGCTCTCCTGTGGTCACCCAATTGTGCTTGCGCTCACCTCTAAGCGTGTGACACGGTAGTTAAACAGTGTCTAACACACATTGGAGCCACTCCTGGGCTCATTCAGGGTACGTTGGTGTGTGTTCCAATCCTCTCAGGTAAAACCAATGATATTCATATAAAAGAAAGAGAAAGCTCCATGGTGTAATACAGCTAGGGATTTATTAACCACTTGACGACCGCCTCACGCCGATGTACGTCGGCAAAGTGGCACGGACAGGCAAAATCACGTACAGGGTACGTGATTTGCCTTCCGCGGGTGGGGGGTCCGATCGGACCCCCCCCCGGTGCCCGAGGCGGTCGTCTTTTGTCCAGCGGCGATCGGTGATGAGGGGGAGACCATCCGTTCGTGGCCCCCCCCTCGCGATCGCCGCCGGCCAATCGAATCATTCCTTTGCTGCTGTATGCTAAACAGCAGCAAAGGAAATGATGTCATCTCTCCTCGGCTCGGTAATTTCCGTTCCGGCCCGAGGAGAGACGACAAGTATGTGAGTGCACCAACACTACACACACAGTAGAACATGCCAGGCACACAAAACACCCCGATCCCCCCCCCCGATCGCCCCCTGATCCCCCCCCAATCACCCCCCCCCCCCCTGTCACAAACTGACACCAGCAGGTTTTTTTTTTTTTTTTTTTTTTTTCTGATTACTGCATAGTGTCAGTTTGTGACAGTTACAGTGTAAGGGCAGTGAGTATTACCCCCCTTTAGGTCTAGGGTACCCCCCTAACCCCCCCTAATAAAGTTTTAACCCCTTGATCACCCCCTGTCACCAGTGTCACTAAGCGATCATTTTTCTGATCGCTGTATTAGTGTCGCTGGTGACGCTAGTTAGTGAGGTAAATATTTAGGTTCGCCGTCAGCGTTTTATAGCGTCAGGGACCCCCATATACTACCTAATAAATGTTTTAACCCCTTGATTGCCCCCTAGTTAACCCTTTCACCACTGATCACCGTATAACCGTTACGGTTGACGCTGGTTAGTTCGTTTATTTTTTATAGTGTCAGGGCACCCGCCGTTTATTACCGAATAAAGGTTTAGCCCCCCGATCGCCCGGCGGTGATATGCGTCGCCCCAGGCAGCGTCAGATTAGCGCCAGTACCGCTAACACCCACGCACGCAGCATGCGCCTCCCTTAGTGGTATAGTATCTGATCGGATCAATATCTGATCCGATCAGATCTATACTAGCGTCCCCAGCAGTTTAGGGTTCCCAAAAACGCAGTGTTAGCGGGATCAGCCCAGATACCTGCTAGCACCTGCGTTTTGTGCCTCCGCCCAGCCCACCCAAGTGCAGTATCGATCGATCACTGTCACTTACAAAACACTAAACGCATAACTGCAGCGTTCGCAGAGTCAGGCCTGATCCCTGCGATCGCTAACAGTTTTTTTGGTAGCATTTTGGTGAACTGGCAAGCACCAGCCCCAGGCGTCAGGTTAGCGCCAGTACCGCTAACACCCACGCACGCAGCATACGCCTCCCTTAGTGGTATAGTATCTGAACGGATCAATATCTGATCCGATCAGATCTATACTAGCGTCCCCAGCAGTTTAGGGTTCCCAAAAACGCAGTGTTAGCGGAATCAGCCCAGATACCTGCTAGCACCTGCGTTTTGCCCCTCCGCCCGGCCCAGCCCAGCCCACCCAAGTGCAGTATCGATCGATCACTGACACTTACAAAACACTAAACGCATAACTGCAGCGTTCGCAGAGTCAGGCCTGATCCCTGCGATCGCTAACAGTTTTTTTTGTAGCGTTTTGGTGAACTGGCAAGCACCAGCCCCAGGCAGCGTCAGGTTAGCGCCAGTACCGCTAACACCCACGCACGCACCGTACACCTCCCTTAGTGGTATAGTATCTGATCGCATCAATATCTGATCCGATCAGATCTATACTAGCGTCACCAGCAGTTTAGGGTTCCCAAAAACGCAGTGTTAGCGGGATCAGCCCAGATACCTGCTAGCACCTGCGTTTTGCCCCTCCGCCCGGCCCGGCCCAGCCCACCCAAGTGCAGTATCGATCGATCACTGACACTTACAAAACACTAAACGCATAACTGCAGCGTTCGCAGAGTCAGGCCTGATCCCTGCGATCGCTAACAGTTTTTTGGTAGTGTTTTGGTGAACTGGCAAGCACCAGCGGCCTAGTACACCCCGGTCGTAGTCAAACCAGCACTGCAGTAACACGTGGTGACGTGGCGAGTCCCATAAGTGCAGTTCAAGCTGGTGAGGTGGCAAGCACAAGTAGTGTCCCGCTGCCACCAAAAAGACAAACACAGGCCCGTCGTGCCCATAGTGCCCTTCCTGCTGCATTCGCCAATCCTAATTGGGAACCCACCGCTTCTGCAGCGCCCGTACTTCCCCCATTCACATCCCCAACCAAATGCAGTCGGCTGCATGAGAGGCATTTTTATGTCCTCCCGAGTACCCCTACCCAACGAACCCCCCAAAAAAGATGTCGTGTCTGCAGCAAGCGCGGATATAGGCGTGACACCCGCTATTATTGTCCCTCCTGTCCTGACAATCCTGGTCTTTGCATTGGTGAATGTTTTGAACGCTACCATTCACTAGTTGAGTATTAGCGTAGGGTACAGCATTGCACAGACTAGGCGCCATTTCACAGGGTCTCCCAAGATGCCATCGCATTTTGAGAGACCCGAACCTGGAACCGGTTACCGTTATAAAAGTTAGTTACAAAAAAAGTGTAAAAAAAAAAAAAAAAATGAAATAAAAAAAAATAGTTGTTGTTTTATTGTTCTCTCTCTCTCTATTCTCTCTCTCTATTGTTCTGCTCTTTTTTACTGTATTCTATTCTGCAATGTTTTATTGTTATTGTTATTGTTATTATGTTTTATCATGTTTGTTTTTCAGGTGTGTAATTATTTATACTTTACTGTTTACTGTGCTTTATTGTTAACCATTGTTAACCATTTTTTTGTCTTCAGGTACGCCATTCACGACTTTGAGTGGTTATACCAGAATGATGCCTGCAGGTTTAGGTATCATCTTGGTATCATTCTTTTCAGCCAGCGGTCGGCTTTCATGTAAAAGCAATCCTAGCGGCTAATTAGCCTCTAGACTGCTTTTACAAGCCGTGGGAGGGAATGCCCCCCCCCCCACCATCTTCCGTGTTTTTCTCTGGCTCTCCTGTCTCAACAGGGAACCTGAGAATGCAGCCGGTGATTCAGCCAGCTGACCATAGAGCTGATCAGAGACCAGAGTGGCTCCAAACATCTCTATGGCCTAAGAAACCGGAAGCTACGAGTATTTCATGACTTAGATTTCGCCGGATGTAAATAGCGCCATTGGGAAATTGGGGAAGCATTTTATCACACCGATCTTGGTGTGGTCAGATGCTTTGAGGGCAGAGGAGAGATCTAGGGTCTAATAGACCACAATTTTTTCAAAAAAGAGTACCTGTCACTACCTATTGCTATCATAGGGGATATTTACATTCCCCGAGATAACAATAAAAATGATTAAAAAAAAAAATATGAAAGGAACAGTTTAAAAGTAAGATTAAAAAAGCAAAAAAATAATAAAGAAAAAAAAACAAAAAAAAAAAACACCCCTGTCGCCCCCTGCTCTCGCGCTAAGGCGAACGCAAGCGGCGGTCTGTCGTCAAACGTAAACAGCAATTGCACCATGCATGTGAGGTATCACCGCGAAGGCCAGATCGAGTGCAGTAATTTTTCCAGTAGACCTCCTCTGTAAATCTAAAGTGGTAACCTGTAAAGGCTTTTGAAGGCTTTTAAACATGTATTTATTTTGTTGCCACTGCACGTTTGTGCGCAATTTTAAAGCATGTCATGTTTGGTATCCATGTACTCGGCCTAAGATCATCTTTTTTATTTCATCAAACATTTGGGCAATATAGCGTGTTTTAGTGCATTAAAATTAAAAAAAGTGTGTTTTTTCCCCAAAAAATGCGTTTGAAAAATCGCTGCGCAATTACTGTGTGAAAAAAAAAATGAAACACCCACCATTTTAATCTGTAGGGCATTTGCTTTAAAAAAATATATAATGTTTGGGGGTTCAAAGTAATTTTTTTGCAAAAAAAAAAACTTTTTCATGTAAACAATAAGTGTCAGAAAGGGCTTTGTCTTCAAGTGGTTAGAAGAGTGGGTGATGTGTGACATAAGCTTTTAAATGTTGTGCATAAAATGCCAGGACAGTTCAAAACCCCCCCAAATGACCCCATTTTGGAAAGTAGACACCCCAAGCTATTTGCTGAGAGGCATGTCGAGTCCATGGAATATTTTATATTGCGACACAAGTTGCGGGAAAGAGACAAATTTTTTTTTTTTTTTTTTTTTTTTTTGCACAAAGTTGTCACTAAATGATATATTGCTCAAACATGCCATGGAAATATGTGAAATTACACCCCAAAATACATTCTGCTGCTTCTCCTGAGTACGGGGATACCACATGTGTGAGACTTTTTGGGAGCCTAGCCGCGTACGGGACCCCGAAAACCAAGCACCGCCTTCAGGCTTTCTAAGGGCGTGAATTTTTGATTTCACTCTTCACTGCCTATCACAGTTTCGGAGGCCATGGAATGCCCAGGTGGCACAAAACCCCCCCAAATGACCCCATTTTGGAAAGTAGACACCCCAAGCTATTTGCTGAGAGGTATAGTGAGTATTTTGCAGACCTCACTTTTTGTCACAAAGTTTTGAAAATTGAAAAAAGAAAAAAAAAAAATGTTTTTTCTTGTCTTTCTTCATTTTCAAAAACAAATGAGAGCTGCAAAATACTCACTATGCCTTTCAGCAAATAGCTTGGGGCTTGGAGCAATATATCATTTAGTGACAACTTTATGAAAAAAAAAAAAAAAAAAAAAAAAAAGTGTCACTTTCCCGCAACTTGTGTCAAAATATAAAATATTCCATGGACTCAATATGCCTCTCAGCAAATAGCTTGGGGTGTCTACTTTCCAAAATGGGGTCATTTTGGGGGGTTTTGTGCCACCTGGGCATTCCATGGCCTCCGAAACTGTGATAGGCAGTGAAGAGTGAAAGCAAAAATTTACACCCTTAGAAATCCTGAAGGCGGTGATTGGTTTTCGGGGCCCCGTACGCGGCTAGGCTCCCAAAAAGTCCCACACATGTGGTATCCCCATACTCAGGAGAAGCAGCTAAATGTATTTTGGGGTGCAATTCCACATAGGCCCATGGCCTGTGTGAGCAATATATCATTTAGTGACGACTTTTTGTAAATATTTTTTTTTTTTTTTGTCATTTTTCAATCACTTGGGACAAAAAAAATAAATATTCAATGGGTTCAACATGCCTCTCAGCAATTTCCTTGGGGTGTCTACTTTCCAAAATGGGGTCATTTGGGGGGGTTTTGTACTGCCCTGCCATTTTAGCACCTCAAGAAATGACATAGGCAGTCATAAACTAAAAGCTGTGTAAATTCCAGAAAATGTACCCTAGTTTGTAGACGCTATAACTTTTGCGCAAACCAATAAATATACGCTTATTGACATTTTTTTTACCAAAGACATGTGGCCGAATACATTTTGGCCTAAATGTATGACTAAAATTTAGTTTATTGGATTTTTTTTTATAACAAAAAGTAGAAAATATCATTTTTTTTCAAAATTTTCGGTCTTTTTCCGTTTATAGCGCAAAAAATAAAAACCACAGAGGTGATCAAATACCATCAAAAGAAAGCTCTATTTGTGGGAAGAAAAGGACGCAAATTTCGTTTGGGTACAGCATTGCATGACCACACAATTAGCAGTTAAAGCGACGCAGTGCCAAATTGGAAAAAGACCTCTGGTCCTTAGGCAGCATAATGGTCCGGGGCTCAAGTGGTTAAAAGTAAACGAAATTCCTCCAGGAGGGTACTCACAATCTGCAGGTGCTTTAGTGCACCAAACTATCCAAGGTCTAGTATATAAACAACAGCTCGTATGGCGTGCGGTGTGTTTCACCTCCTCCTATGCTGACAGCTCCGTCCTACCCCTCCCCGACGCGTATTCGGCACAGGGATCACGTGCCTTCCTCTGGGGGATCTCCAACGTACACCAACGTACCCTGAATGAGCCCAGGAGTGGCTTCAATGTGTGTTAGACACTGTTTAACTACCGTGTCACACGCTTAGAGGTGAGCGCAAGCACAATTGGGTGACCACAGGAGAGCACAATAAGCATGTTTGATTATGGACACCATTAAGGAGAAGCATGATGGACACTAAATTTATGGACACTGTATATTTGCACTTTATGCTCCGTTATTAATCAGTTGATTATATTTTGATTGGACACTTGATTGTCACAAGAAAAGCACTTGGATTTTACGTCTATAGCTATATTTATATATTTTTCTTTTGCATGATGCACTTTTGAGGATATTTCTATATAAGGATTGCACTTATTATATGTATATGTCTTTATTGGCACAATAATTTTGGTTTTATTATATTAGAGATATTTTCGCACAATTTTTCTTTTTTTATATACATTTTAGCGCAGACACAATTAGTTATATATATTTTAAATACACGGAGTGAAACGTGGTGAAGTGTTTGCTGCTCATCTATAGTTGACTTACACTACAGAGGCATTAGTCCACTTGTGGCTCGCAAGATCCCCACGTAATTTGTCAGCTTTTTCACAAAAACTGTAAAAGATATCAAACTGAAAAGATATAGCCAGATAGCTGAATATTTCGTGAACATTTGAAAGTTTGTTTGGCTTCTGTAGGTGAAAGTATGAAGGAGCTGAAACTTTTCGGAGCGGAAGAAGATTTTAAGGATTTGAAGCATGCTCTCATTGACTTCAATGTTAAAAAAAAAGTGTTAAAAAGCTTAATACTTTAAAAAGTATAGATAGTATAAAAAAAGTTGAAAAAGTTCCATCATCAGATGAAAGAGATGAACATTTTAAAAGTTGAATGGTTTTAATAGCTGAAAGTATGCAGAAGTTACGCAGAGCCAAAAAACGTACGGAATAATAAAATTAAACTAGAAAAGCTACAATTTCTCGAGAAATTGTGAAAAGTGTTCTTGCCTCTACAACTGGAGTGGGCGGAGTAACTGGGTGGAGTGGGCGGAGTAACTGTTGTGTGGTTGGAGTGGCTGGAGTAACTGTGAAAAGTGTTAAAAAGCTTAATATTTTAAAAAGTATAAATAGTAGTAAAACAGTTGAAGTTCCATCATTAGCTGAAAGAGCTAAACATTTTTTCAAAAATTATTTTTTTTTTAAAAATGATTTTTTTTTCAAAAATGTTTTATTTTTTCAAAAAAATTTTTTTTTTCAAAAAATATGATATGATTTTTTTTAATGATCTTATTTTTTCAAAAATGATTTTTTTTTTTAATGATTTTTTTTTTCAAAAATGATTTTTTTTTTTATTTTTTTTTTCAAAAATGATTTTTTTTAAATTTTTTTTAAAAAAATGATTTTTTTTTCAAAAATGTTTTTTTTTTTCCAAAAATGATTTTTTTTTCAAAAATAATTTTTTTTTTCAAAAATGATTTTTTTTTCAAAAATATATATATATTTTTTCAAAAATATATATATATTTTTTTTAAAAATATATATATATTTTTTTCAAAAATTTATATATATTTTTTTCAAAAATATATATATATTTTTTTCAAAAATGATTTTTTTTTTTCAAAAATGATTTTGATGGGGTGGTCATAATGTTTTCGCTGATCATTCGGGGGGTCATAATGTCAGCTTTTGTCACCTCCCACTCTAGTTTTGAACATTTCGCCATTCATTCCTATGGGACCAATTTCGCCACAAAAACTACGATATTTCGTGAACCATTCGGCGAAACATTCCACAAAGTAATAGCACACCAATTAAATGACATTGAACATTTCGACCATTCATTCCTATGGGACTAATTTCGTGAACCATTTGGCGAAACGTTCCACAAAGTAATAGCACACCAATCGGGAACAATCCGCACGTTTCGGTATATTACTTGTCTATGTAGTGTAAAAGCTGTGGGAGGAGTTAGGGTGGTAAATTTGGCTATAATAATAATATATATGTGAGATAACAGTAAGTGGTCTTGCTATGCAAGAACACTTAATAAATAAAATGAACAATAGTGGGACTGCTAAAGCAGTCCCACTAATAAATAAAAATAAATAAAAAATAATAACAATAGTGGGATTGCTAAAGCAGTCCCACTAATTAATAAAAATAAATAAAAACGAATAACAATAGTGGGACTGCTGAAGCATTCCCACTAATGACCCCAAAAGCAGGCTTATATAAGCCTCATCTTTGTATTAGGTGCTCCACAGATTTATCTATGTATTGGATTCCATACATGCAGAGTGAATCTTATTTTGAAAATTTGAAAATTACTGGATATTGGCAGTTGGAGTTGAGAATTGAACCTGATTGGCTGCCTGATGGTATCCTAGCAACGATGATGTCATAGCTCACAGCCAGCAGCTGGATCTAGCCAGTTTGGATTTGCTAGAGGTGGTGAACCCATCGCTTTTCTAGTGCTCTGTGCGTTTTCATTATATTATTTTATGATGAAGTGGCAAAGGAGAAACCAAACTTTTAGATTTCATCCATATAAGATCAGGGATGGGATTACTTGGAAATGTATCCAAGAAAAACGTTCTGTGGAGGATTTTGATAAGCCCACTTTTTTACAAAGTGGGTTAAAGATGGAGACAACTCAACACCCCAGAAATGGGGAACACAAACATGGGAACTCTGATGAAGGGAGGAATTTTGGAGAGAGAAAGAGTTCCAGAGAGGAGAATACCAAGGGAAAAAGGCAAAAACTGAATTTCAGATATCATCCATATAAGAAGAGAGATGAGGCCACATGGAAAATCTTCCTAGGCGGACCTTCTGTGGATGATATTGATAAACCCACTTTATTACATAGTGGGTTAAAGGTGGAGACACCTCAACAACACCCCAAAAATGGGGAAAGCAAGCATGGGAACTCTGATGAGAGGAACAATTCTGGACAGAGGAAGAGTTCCAAAGAGGAGAGTGACAAGACCAGAGGAAAGAAGCGAACGAGAGATAATGAATCTGATCAATCAGCTGATGAAGAAATGACGGGAAAAAAGGGAAGACTTGATGCTGTAGGGAGTTGGGCTAAAACAATACCGGGCATGATATGTACTGCCATATTGCCCAAGAAGAACAACAAGAGACCAGCATCAGATGCCATTTTCCCTGAACCTCCAAATAAGAAACAGATGACCATCGCAGATGAGACAAGTAAGAATGATGTTTTATATTTTATGAAATGGTTCTCAATTGACACTGTTTAGGTATTTTATCAGGGATAAAAACTAGAGTTAGGCCAGTGCAGGGGTACACTGCAATATCCACTTTCTGTTATAAATGAGCCCCTTAGAGCGTTTTTGTTAGAAAACAGCCACAGTGTGAGTAGAAAAGCCTGTCCCCTGCCAAAAGCTGTAGTGTAGGACCCCCCAACTTGCCTTTAGAAAAGGGGATGTTACCCTCTCATTGCTCAAGCATAAAAATGAATGCAATCCTCAGCTGAATAAACGAGTTTGGGTGAGCTGCAGCTATAGATAGATCTGTCCTCCTATATTGGATCAGGCATATGACTGTGTATGACCACCCCTGCAGTTCTCCCTGATATAATGATATTCCTTTAACCCTTTTGCTGCCATGACAATTTGCACATTTTGGGGCCTAAGGATTACCTAAAGTGGACCTGTACTTTAAAAATGAAGATTTGCTACATTATAGGGAAAATATAGAAATAGTAATTGCTCCCAAGTAGCGCCCAGAAAGATTTATCTTTTCTCTGGAGTCAGAGGGGCTATATTATGTGGGGGGAGGGGGGGCTGTGATATGTGGGAATCTAACTTACGATCTTCTGTACAAGCCCACTTTGTTCAGAAAACGCCCCTGGGAGTCAAATACTGTAGCAAATCACGTCACTATAAATCTTTCACAAATGAAGACATGCAATCTATTTAGAAACATAAAGCTATTTCACTTTATTTAACCAAACTACTTAGCACCTTGGAGTCGTGATAAACAGGAATATCTCTTTTCCATGTGTTTTCCACCATTGTCATTTAGTGTTTTGTGAAGTAGGTGTTCGATTTCTGTAAGGTAATAACATGTCATGATTTTTATTTACCTTGTAGTCAGTGAGATGGTCAGCGAGGCAGTCAGCAAGGCAGTCAGCAAGGCAGTCAGCGAGGCAGTCAGTGAGACAGTCAACGAGGTTGTCAGTGAGACAGTGAACGAGGTTGTCAGTGATCCTGTCTACCAGGCTGTCAGCGAGCCAGCCAATGAGCTTGTCAGCAAGCCAGTCAACAAGGTAGTCAGTGAGGGAGCCAACCAGGCAGTCAGGGATGTGCCCGGAACCAACGTGGGATGCGATCCACCAGCTGACTTTAACCTTGACAGCTTCATCTTTCAGAAAATAATTGGTCAAGGTAGTTACGGAAAAGTAAGTAATCAAAGATATATGAACAGCAGGTTTAATGTATTGCGAGTTGCTGGTTATTAATATTGTCAGTGGGCTAACAGTAGGCTGTCGGCGGAGGTCATACCACTGTATTCCTTACCACTTCCCATTTACATTACACGCGCTAAGCTGTGTTACTCAATGACAAACTGAAATCTATTATTTCCAATATGGCGAGTTTACACCATAGTGATGTGTTAGTGTGCGTTCAATGAAATTGGAACATAATGCATTTAATGAAATGTGCTTCAAAGAAGGTACAATAAAGTTGTTTTACATCATTGTTAAAAAAAAAAAATGCCAACACACATTATCTCAAATGTACTTAGTGTGTGTTAAATGAATGCAAAGCGAGTGGAGTGAATCTAGCCTAAAGTTACGTTAGTGGTGTACTGTCTGTCGGAGGTATAATACAAAAAAAGCAGTTCAGCACAATTACAAATCCGTTGATAGATAAGGCAATAAAGCTAATATGTATTTAAACTGTATTTAGCAGATTCTATAGCGTTTGGCTTCAGAGTTTCATAACCTTTAGCCCCAATATAGGAACACTGAATGCAGACTTAGGAGTGAGTGTTGGCTGTAGTTTTCTCTAAATTTGCTAAAAGCCTACTGCAGCCTGCTAAGAGCCTATTTAAAGCTATCCCCGTTCACTAACAGTCTAGAAGGTAGTGACTAACAGTCAAAACCACTTACAACTTGCTGAAGGCCTGCTGCGTTAATGCTCTATAAACTTGTGTTTTCATGCTATATAGACTAACAATTGTAGCCAGGCTGGGGGTTGCTGCTGGGGACCCAGAGGTAACCTTTTCAGAACCTGGTGCTGAATTAGCTCTAATCATTTGTGTTCTGTTTTTTTTTCTTTTTTTTTTAGGTCGCCCTGGCATCCCATCCTGCCACAGACCAGAAACTGGCTGTCAAGGTGGTAAATAAAAGGACATTATTAAAAGAAGATCCTAAAAGTGTACTTATAGAGAGACAAATACTTGAAAAAGTTGGAGAGAGTCCTTTTTGTACACACGCCTATGGAACCTTCCAATCAGAAGTAAGTGTCACATTCCTATCAATCACTCATCAAATCACATCCATATTATCCATTTGATCTCCAAGCCCTGTACAGACCTAGAAACAAATCCCCAAACCAGAAAAAACATTAGAGATGGTCCAGCTTCACAAAGGCTGCCAGTGTAGAATGTTGGGAATTCTGGTTCTCCCCGGCTGAGTTGCTCTTATTTTGGCTATGCTGTCACTGACTCGGATCAGGTATACCCCTGTACTTCTCTCATGATAGAGTGATTTAATGGCAGCCTGGTACAACATGTTTGCATGTTATGCGGCTCTGTATATTGCTTTCCCAATGAGGAAATATGTTGAACATATATTTAAAGTTCTTGCCAAGCATCGTATTCTGACTTTAATGGGAACTTAGATTTAAAGTGAATGTAAACCCAACAGTGACCATCTCTTGTTTTTTTCCCACTTAGTCTATTAAATATACAAATCAAAGCATTCTGCTATACCTGTTCAATAAGAACAAATAAAAAACCTGTTGATCCTGTCAGAAATCCAGTGCTGTCCTTTGTTATCATAAGCCCAATATTTCTGCATTTCTGACAAAACACAAACCCCACATCCACTTTACCTTTTTGAACCTATATATTTCTCTCTGTCTTTTACAGGAAGATCTTTTCTTCGTTATGGAGTACATGAAAGGAGGAGAGCTACGCGACCTGATCAAGTCTTCTGCTCCATTATCAACTGCTGCAATAAGGTACGGCTCACAAAGATACTGTCCAAGGATGTATTTACACCTGCACCATGTGAAGTGTTTATTTGCACTTTTTTGCATGTTTATTGTGCAACAGCACAGGACAGCCTATTCACTTGTATGGGCTGCCCTACATGTGCCAAATGTGTCAAAGTAACTCATGGACTTTTTTTGGCAGTGAGCCTCACGCACTTTTGCAATGTACATATTGGTGCGTTTTTTCAGGCAACTGCTACCTGCGTTTGAGATGTCATTAGGAATCAATGGCACCACAAGTGTGATATGCATTTTGGCACGTTTTTCACGTGGTGTGACTGGGGCCCGAACAAAGGGTGAGGGCTAACAGTCATAATGAAGGATTTTCATAAATATAGTATTAATATAAGTCCTAATTTTATAACAGCCCACACACACCTCAGTAAGCCTTCATCAGGAAAAACCTCTGCTGCATACCTCTAGCCTAATGTCATACCTGCCAGAAAAGTATCTGTATCTTCAACCCCACACAATCAATGTTCCAACCTGACAGATCTCAGCCAGTGGTTGTCAGCTACCACAGACATGAGATTTTTGGTCAGATCAGGTGACTATTATCCAATCTTTATGGGCTGGTTTAGGACCAATTAATGTATTACCCCAAAAACTGAACAGTGCCTATCATTGTCAGAGTAATACATTCCTTCCTATGACTTGCACAGCAAGGAAGGAATCATCTATTATTCATTTATTTACTTATTTCTGTGAGACATGTGATATTAATAGACCTTCTCTCTTTTTTTTACAGATTTATTGCTGCCGAACTTCTTTGTGCTCTGCAATATCTGCACGGATGTGGTATCATTCATAGGTAAGCGTTTCCATCATGATCTTGCCTCCATATTTGTCATTCTTTATTAAAGGATAACACCACCCAACACTGGTACTCTAGTTGTAGGTGGGTGTATAAGGGTTGAATTGCCTGCTGCCAGTTCTGTCGCCTGCTGCTGAAGCTTTTGTGCATCTAAGTTAAAGAGCCTCACTTTCCCATACTCCATACATTTTAATTAAATATGTCATCAAGCTAAGAATCTCTCTCATAACTGCAGTAATTGCAGATGTCCCCTTCTAACACGGCTCCATGTCCCATTTAGCAGCCCCACAATACCAGCCACAGATGTAAAGATTGCTCTGGGCCCCATCAACCCCCATAAACCAGTAGAAGAAACAATATTGAGGCACACTTCATCAATCCGCAATGTGTCTACAACTTTATTAAAGACATGTGGATAGAAACACTCCCCAGGCTTTCTCATTCGAATACATATCGCCCCCTACTGGGACTTGATCATGTCCCACTAGAAGGGTAAAAATGTTACAGAGGAAGACAGCCTATTGAGTGTTTATACTCCCTTGTTTTCAATAAAGATGTTAAAGCATTGCAGAATGACAGACTGGGACTTGACATGGTTTCTCCAACTGCAGTAAGCTGGGAACTGAGCTCACAAGGTTCATGCTGAGATTCATAAAGTGGTGCAGAAAGTTAGTAGGTGATCTAACCCGTTGGCACCCATCTAAAACTGACCTATTAGTATTGGGTGAACTTCGATTTTAAATATTTGATCTGTAAATATAACTCTCTCCTTTTCTTTTACAGAGACTTGAAACCCGAGAACATACTGCTTGACAGCTCTGGCCATGTAAAAATCGCAGACTTTGGCCTTTCTAAAGTCGATATGTTCGGATCCAAGAAAGTGTATAGTTGTGCCGGTACTACAGCCTATATGGCCCCAGAGGTAAGTAAAAAAGCACCCTTCTTTTGCCCCTTTACCACATCCATTTTATATTATTATGTTTATCAGCCATATCATAATGAAAGAACAAGAACTTTGGAGATAAAGGAAGCAGGGTCACAATGATTGTGACAAGAAGCCTAAAAAACATCAGGGGCCACACTGTGACCTGTCATTTCTACCAATTTTTACTTACCTATTATTACTGCTCTGTGTATGGTTGATCATGTGCTTTATTTTATAGTTACCCTTTCTCTCTGTTTTATCAGGTTTCCCATAACAAACCCTACGATGCCATGGCCGACTATTATTCACTTGGTGTCATCCTGTTCGAAATGGCCACAGGAGCAGAGCCCGAATCAGTCCGATCCAGGAACAACTTCTATCCAATGAACATTGACCCTGACCTTCGAGATGTTATTGAGCGAGTAAGTATAGATACTCTAGAATTAGAATTATCTAAGAGCTATAGGTCCTTAGTGTTGTCTATGTAAAAAAGGCTCTTCTGCATTGCTATGTGCCATAGTGATGAAGAGATTAGAGTCAGAAAGCACAGAGGGGGGTATATGACTTCTGGAAGTGTTAAATACAGATTTTATGGCAGGATATTGACCACACAGGAGGTCAGCATTACATCTGAACTACCCATGTGACATTCTGAAAATATGAGCTGTTGGGGGGACTCCTAGACCAGTTCAGGAATGTTACCTTAGATCCTTCTAGCAGACATACCTTAATTTAAAACTACACTAAGGAATTAAAATATGACATTATAAGAATTTTTTTGTTGTTGTTTAAATAGCCGATACTAAACTGGCTAATTTATCATTTTTTATTAGTGACAATCTACTGTATGCTAAATTTCATATCTTTTTCATTACAGCTTCTTGAAGAATATCCGAGAGATCGCTGCAGGGCAGGACTGCGAGAACACCCCTTCTTCAGACCTATTGACTGGAAGAAGTTGGAGGAAGGAAAGGTTACATCACCATTGTGGATGCCAGAAGTAAGTCCATTGGAAGTACAATTAATATAATGTGTGCACATACAAGAAGATCATTTAATAGGGAGCTGCCTTCAGTTACTAGGAATTGCAGAATAATTATAAACTGCAAGAAAAAAACATGATTATCTGTACATTTGCTATATTCCACATGCAGCCAACTGCTAATTATTATTATTAAATATCATTATAAGTTCATAGAAGAACTGAAATATCAGTTATAATGGTAACAGGTAGTATAGTGTTACATTTGAAAATGCATCTCCTGGTTGGTATGTCATGTATTGAATAAGTCTGATTTATGTATTTTCTTGTTGCAGTTCCCAGAAATAGACACAAATGAGCAATTTGAAGTGAAGAAACTGATTCACTACAGAAGAAAGAAAGAGAGGAGAATTGCAAATACGCAACAGAGATTGTTTGATGGCTTCAGCTTCATAAGCAAGAAATGGAGCAAGATGCTGAACAGGAAATGAAAGAATAAGGTCTGCTGGCATTTAAGAAAGACTCACTAATCCAAGAGTTCTGTACTGTCTTCAGCCAGGCCGATATTTTGCTGGTCTTTGGATCCCCGGCATTGCCAACTAGACTTAGGAAACCAGCTGTGACCCCAAGTGCGCATGCACGAAATCCAGATGCGCTTTCAGTCTGGTCCTGCAGCCTCGTGAGACATGTTTAGTGTAATTCTCATCTCTCCTGACATGGATCGACATCGCAGGACAATATCAATTGGATTTACATTGTGGAATATAACCCTGGCTCTTTCGGGTTGGAAGATTGTCAACAGATTGCCACATTTGTGCATCACTCATCGCGATAGACATGGATAAACATTGCTGGACGACATTAATGATATTGGATTTACATTGGATTTACAAAGAAGTATCAAGCTGCTGTGACCAGGGAACACAGGACTTGCATGCTGGAGGAGATCTGGAAGGAAGAAGTAGCAGTCAAGCGGAGGAGAGTAGAGCAGCGTTCTGTGACCGGGGACACAGAACTATTATCCTCCTAGAGAAAGGTCAGTGTAGACTGCTGTGGCCGGGGAACACAGCATTAATAGTCCTGGACTGGCGGAAAGCAATGGTCCGTTCACTGCCATGTGTCAGGTCGTCATGTGGAGGTACCAAGTCATCTCTGGCCTGGTTAGCACAATGGTAGTGCCTTCCAAAGATTGCCACATTTGTGCATCACTCATCGTGATAGACATGGATAAACATTGCTGGACGACATTAATGACATTGGATTTACATTGTATTAGATAACCCTGTCCATTTTGGGTTTGAAGATTGGAAATAGTGGTGGTTTGCCATATCAATAGACCACCTTTATGCATCACTCATTGTGATTGACATGGATCAACATTGCTGGACGACATTAATGACATTGGACTTATATTGTATTACATAACCCTGTCCATTTTGGGTTTAAACATTGGAAATAGTGGTGATTTGCCATATCAACAGATCACCACCTTTGTGCATCACTCATTGTGATTGACAATGGCGTTGCTAAGGGGGTGTGAGCCGCACCCGGGTGACACCCACCAGAGGGATGACACCTGCCAAACTGATGACACCATGGCTGGATCTAGGGGGGGTGCTGATTTTAGTTGTGCCACCCCCCCCCAGGCTGCTGTACCTTGTCTCCCCCCCCCCATCCCTGCACTCACAGCTGGGACAAGGGGGAGCTTAAGATAAAGATTTTCATCCTTAAAGAAGTATCAAGCTGCTGTGACCAGAGAACACAGGACTTGCATGCTGGAGGAGTCCTAGAAGGAAGAAGTAGCAGTCAAGCGGAGGAGAGTAGAGCAGCGTTCTGTGACCGGGGACACAGAACTATTATCCTTCTAGAGAAAGGTCAGTGTAGAATGCTGTGGCCGGGGAACACAGCATTAATAGTCCTGGACTAGCGGAAAGCAGTGGTCCGTTCACTGCCATGTTTCAGGTCGTGAAGTGGAGGTACCAAGTCATCTCTGGCCTGGTTAGCACAATGGTAGTGCCTTCCAAAGATTGCCACATTTGTGCATCACTCATCGGGATAGACATGGATAAACATTGCTGGACGACATTAATGACATTGGATTTACATTGTATTAGATAACCCTGTCCATTTTGGGTTTGAAGATTGGAAATAGTGGTGGTTTGCCATATCAATAGACCACCTTTATGCATCACTCATTGTGATTGGCATGGATCAACATTGCTGGACGACATTAATGACATTGGACTTATATTGTATTATATAACACTGTCCATTTTGGGTTTGAACATTGGAAATAGTGGTGATTTGCCATATCAACATATCCACCTTTGTGCATCACTCATTGCGATTGACAATGGCTTTGCTAAGGAGGTGCGAACCGCACCCGGGTGACACCCGCCAGAGGGATGACACCTGCCAAACGGATAAACAGATGACACCATGGCTGGATCTAGGGGGGGTGCTGATTTTAGTTGTGCCACCCCCCCCCCCCAGGCTGCTGTACCTGGTCTCCCCCCCTCATCCCTGCACTCACGGCTGGGACAAGGGGGAGCTTAAGATAAAGATCTTCATCCTAAAGAAGTATCAAGCTGCTGTGACCAGGGAACACAGGACTTGCATGCTGGAGGAGATCTGGAAGGAAGAAGTAGCAGTCAAGCGGAGGAGAGTAGAGCAGCGTTCTGTGACCGGGGACACAGAACTATTATCCTCCTAGAAAAAGGTCAGTGTAGAATGCTGTGGCCGGGGAACACAGCATTAATAGTCCTGGACTGGCGGAAAGCAGTGGTCCGTTCACTGCCATGTTTCAGGTCGTGAAGTGGAGGTACCAAGTCATCTCTGGCCTGGTTAGCACAATGGTAGTGCTTTCCAAAGATTGCCACATTTGTGCATCACTCATCGTGATAGACATGGATAAACATTGCTGGACGACATTAATGACATTGGATTTACATTGTATTAGATAACCCTGTCCATTTTGGGTTTGAAGATTGGAAATAGTGGTGGTTTGCCATATCAATAGACCACCTTTATGCATCGCTCATTGTGATTGACATGGATCAACATAGCTGGACGACATTAATGACATTGGACTTATATTGTATTACATAACCCTGTCCATTTTGGGTTTGAACATTGGAAATAGTGGTGATTTGCCATATCAACAGATCACCACCTTTGTGCATCACTCATTGCGATTGACAATGGCGTTGCTAAGGGGGTGCGAGCCGCACCCGGGTGACACCCGCCAGAGGGATGACACCTGCCAAACGGATGACACCATGGCTGGATCTAGGGGGGGGTGCTGATTTTAGTTGTGCCACCCCCCCAGGCTGCTGTACCTGGTCTCCCCCCCTCATCCCTGCACTCACGGCTGGGACAAGGGGGAGCTTAAGATAAAGATCTTCATCCTAAAGAAGTATCAAGCTGCTGTGACCAGGGAACACAGGACTTGCATGCTGGAGGAGACCTAGAAGGAAGAAGTAGCAGTCAAGCAGAGGAGAGTAGAGCAGCGTTCTGTGACCGGGAGCACCGAACTATTATCCTCCTAGAGAAAGGTCAGTGTAGAATGCTGTGGCCGGGGAACACAGCATTAATAGTCCTGGACTGGCGGAAAGCAGTGGTCCGTTCACTGCCATGTTTCAGGTCGTCAAGTGGAGGTACCAAGTCATCTCTGGCCTGGTTAGCACAATGGTAGTGCCTTCCAAAGATTGCCACATTTGTGCATCACTCATCGTGATAGACATGGATAAACATTGCTGGACGACATTAATGACATTGGATTTACATTGTATTAGATAACCCTGTCCATTTTGGGTTGGAAGATTGGAAATAGTGGTGGTTTGCCATATCAATAGACCACCTTTATGCATCACTCATTGTGATTGACATGGATCAACATTGCTGGACGACATTAATGACATTGGACTTATATTGTATTACATAACCCTGTCCATTTTGGGTTTAAACATTGGAAATAGTGGTGATTTGCCATATCAACAGATCACCACCTTTGTGCATCACTCATTGCGATTGACAATGGCGTTGCTAAGGGGGTGCGAGCCGCACCCGGGTGACACCCGCCAGAGGGATGACACCTGCCAAACGGATGACACCATGGCTGGATCTAGGGAGGGTGCTGATTTTAGTTGTGCCACCCCCCCAGGCTGCTGTACCTGGTCTCCCCCCCCCCATCCCTGCACTCACGGCTGGGAGCTTAAGATAAAGATCTTCATCCTTAACCACTTGAGCCCCGGACCATTATGCTGCCTAAGGACCAGAGGTCTTTTTCCAATTTGGCACTGCGTCGCTTTAACTGCTAATTGCGCGGTCATGCAATGCTGTACCCAAACGAAATTTGCGTCCTTTTCTTCCCACAAATAGAGCTTTCTTTTGATGGTATTTGATCACCTCTGCGGTTTTTATTTTTTGCGCTATAAACGGAAAAAGACCGAAAATTTTGAAAAAAAATGATATTTTCTACTTTTTGTTATAAAAAAAATCCAATAAACTAAATTTTAGTCATACATTTAGGCCAAAATGTATTCGGCCACATGTCTTTGGTAAAAAAAATGTCAATAAGCGTATATTTATTGGTTTGCGCAAAAGTTATAGCGTCTACAAACTAGGGTACATTTTCTGGAATTTACACAGCTTTTAGTTTATGACTGCCTATGTCATTTCTTGAGGTGCTAAAATGGCAGGGCAGTACAAAACCCCCCCAAATGACCCCATTTTGGAAAGTAGACACCCCAAGGAAATTGCTGAGAGGCATGTTGAACCCATTGAATATTTATTTTTTTTGTCCCAAGTGATTGAAAAATGACAAAAAAAAAAAAAAAATATTTACAAAAAGTTGTCACTAAATGATATATTGCTCACACAGGCCATGGGCCTATGTGGAATTGCACCCCAAAATACATTTAGCTGCTTCTCCTGAGTATGGGGATACCACATGTGTGGCACTTTTTGGGAGCCTAGCCACGTACGGGGCCCCGAAAACCAATCACCGCCTTCAGGATTTCTAAGGGTGTAAATTTTTGCTTTCACTCTTCACTGCCTATCACAGTTTCGGAGGCCATGGAATGCCCAGGTGGCACAAAACCCCCCAAAATGACCCCATTTTGGAAAGTAGACACCCCAAGCTATTTGCTGAGAGGCATATTGAGTCCATGGAATATTTTATATTTTGACACAAGTTGCAGGAAAGTGACACTTTTTTTTTTTTCATAAAGTTGTCACTAAATGATATATTGCTCACACAGGCCATGGGTATATGTGGAATTGCACCCCAAAATACATTTAGCTGCTTCTCCTGAGTATGGGGATACCACATGTGTGGGACTTTTTGGGAGCCTAGCCGCGTACGGGACCCCGAAAACCAATCACTGCCTTCAGGATTTCTAAGGGTGAAAATTTTTGATTTCACTCTTTACTGCCTATCACAGTTTCAGAGGCCATGGAATGCCCAGGTGGCACAAACCCCCCCCAAATGACCCCATTTTGGAAAGTAGACACCCCAAGCTATTTGCTGAAAGGCATGGTGAGTATTTTGTTTACATGAAAAAGTTTTTTTTTTTTGCAAAAAAATTACTTTGAACCCCCAAACATTATATATTTTTTTAAAGCAAATGCCCTACAGATTAAAATGGTGGGTGTTTCATTTTTTTTTTTCACACAGTAATTGCGCAGCGATTTTTCAAACGCATTTTTTGGGGAAAAAACACACTTTTTTAAATTTTAATGCACTAAAACACGCTATATTGCCCAAATGTTTGATGAAATAAAAAAGATGATCTTAGGCCGAGTACATGGATACCAAACATGACATGCTTTAAAATTGCGCACAAACGTGCAGTGGCAACAAAATTACTACATTTTAAAAAACGTTTAAAAGCCTTTACAGGTTACCACTTTAGATTTACAGAGGAGGTCTACTGGAAAAATTACTGCACTCGATCTGGCCTTCGCGGCGATACCTCACATGCATGGTGCAATTGCTGTTTACGTTTGACGACAGACCGCCGCTTGCGTTCGCCTTAGCGCGAGAGCAGGGGGCGACAAGGGTGTTTTTTTTTTGTTTTGTTTTTTTCTTTATTATTTTTTTGCTTTTTTAATCTTACTTTTAAACTGTTCCTTTCATATTTTTTTTTTTAATCATTTTTATTGTTATCTCGGGGAATGTAAATATCCCCTATGATAGCAATAGGTAGTGACAGGTACTCTTTTTTGAAAAAATTGTGGTCTATTAGACCCTAGATCTCTCCTCTGCCCTCAAAGCATCTGACCACACCAAGATCGGTGTGATAAAATGCTTCCCCAATTTCCCAATGGCGCTATTTACATCCGGCGAAATCTAAGTCATGAAATACTCGTAGCTTCCGGTTTCTTAGGCCATAGAGATGATTGGAGCCACTCTGGTCTCTGATCAGCTCTATGGTCAGCTGGCTGAATCACCGGCTGCATTCTCAGGTTCCCTGTTGAGACAGGAGAGCCAGAGAAAAACACGGAAGACGGTGGGGGGGGGGGGGCATTCCCTCCCACGGCTTGTAAAAGCAGTCTAGAGGCTAATTAGCCGCTAGGATTGCTTTTACATGAAAGCCGACCGCTGGCTGAAAAGAATGATACCAAGATGATACCTAAACCTGCAGGCATCATTCTGGTATAACCACTCAAAGTCGTGAATGGCGTACCTGAAGACAAAAAAATGGTTAACAATGGTTAACAATAAAGCACAGTAAACAGTAAAGTGTAAATAATTACACACCTGAAAAACAAACATGATAAAACATAATAACAATAACAATAACAATAACAATAACAATAAAACATTGCAGAATAGAATACAGTAAAAAAGAGCAGAACAATAGAGAGAGAGAATAGAGAGAGAGAACAATAAAACAACAACTATTTTTTTTTATTTCATATTTTTTTTTTTTTTTACACTTTTTTTGTAACTAACTTTTATAACGGTAACCGGTTCCAGGTTCGGGTCTCTCAAAATGCGATGGCATCTTGGGAGACCCTGTGAAATGGCGCCTAGTCTGTGCAATGCTGTAACCTACGCTAATAGTCAACTAGTGCATGGTAGCGTTCAAAACATTCACCAATGCAAAGACCAGGATTGTCAGGACAGGAGGGACAATAATAGCGGGTGTCACGCCTATATCCGCGCTTGCTGCAGACACGACATCTTTTTTGGGGGGGTTCGTTGGGTAGGGGTACTTGGGAGGACATAAAAATGCCTCTCATGCAGCCGACTGCATTTGGTTGGGGATGTGAATGGGGGAAGTACGGGCGCTGCAGAAGCGGTGGGTTCCCAATTAGGATTGGCGAATGCAGCAGGAAGGGCATTATGGGCACGACGGGCCTGTGTTTGTCTTTTTGGTGGCAGCGGGACACTACTTGTGCTTGCCATCTCGCCAGCTTGAACTGCACTTATGGGGCTCGCCACGTCACCACGTGTTACTGCAGTGCTGGTTTGACTACGACCGGGGTGTACTAGGCCGCTGGCGCTTGCCAGTTCACCAAAACGCTACCAAAAAACTGTTAGCGATCGCAGGGATCAGGCCTGACTCTGCGAACGCTGCAGTTATGCGTTTTAGTCTTTTGTAAGTGACAGTGATCGATCGATACTGCACTTGGGTGGGCTGGGCCGGGCGGAGGGGCAAAACGCAGGTGCTAGCAGGTATCTGGGCTGATCCCGCTAACACTGCGTTTTTGGGAACCCTAAACTGCTGGTGACGCTAGTATAGATCTGATTGGATCAGATATTGATGCGATCAGATACTATACCACTAAGGGAGGTGTACGGTGCGTGCGTGGGTGTTAGCGGTACTGGCGCTAACCTGACGCTGCCTGGGGCTGGTGCTTGCCAGTTCACCAAAACGCTACAAAAAAAACTGTTAGCAATCGCAGGATCAGGCCTGACTCTGCGAACGCTGCAGTTATGCGTTTAGTGTTTTGTAAGTGACAGTGATCGATCGATACTGCACTTGGGTGGGCTGGGCTGGGCCGGGCGGAGGGGCAAAACGCAGGTGCTAGCAGGTATCTGGGCTGATCCCGCTAACACTGCGTTTTTGGGAACCCTAAACTGCTGGTGACGCTAGTATAGATCTGATCGGATCAGATATTGATCCGTTCAGATACTATACCACTAAGGGAGGTGTACGGTGCGTGCGTGGGTGTTAGCGGTACTGGCGCTAACCTGACGCCTGGGGCTGGTGCTTGCCAGTTCACCAAAATGCTACCAAAAAAACTGTTAGCAATCGCAGGGATCAGGCCTGACTCTGCGAACGCTGCAGTTATGCGTTTAGTGTTTTGTAAGTGACAGTGATCGATCGATACTGCACTTGGGTGGGCTGGGCTGGGCCGGGCGGAGGGGCAAAACGCAGGTGCTAGCGGGTATCTGGGCTGATCACGCTAACACTGCGTTTTTGGGAACCCTAAACTGCTGGGGACGCTAGTATAGATCTGATCGGATCAGATATTGATCCGATCAGATACTATACCACTAAGGGAGGCGCATGCTGCGTGCGTGGGTGTTAGTGGTACTGGCGCTAATCTGACGCTGCCTGGGGCGACGCATATCACCGCCGGGCGATCGGGGGGCTAAACCTTTATTCGGTAATAAACGGCGGGTGCCCTGACACTATAAAAAATAAACAAACTAACCAGCGTCAACCGTAACGGTTATACGGTGATCAGTGGTGAAAGGGTTAACTAGGGGGCAATCAAGGGGTTAAAACATTTATTAGGTAGTATATGGGGGTCCCTGATGCTATAAAACGCTGACGGCGAACCTAAATATTTACCTCACTAACTAGCGTCACCAGCGACACTAATACAGCGATCAGAAAAATGATCGCTTAGCGACACTGGTGACGGGGGGTGATCAAGGGGTTAAAACTTTATTAGGGGGGGTTAGGGGGGTACCCTAGACCTACAGGGGGGTAACAGTAACTGTGCTAACACAGTAACTGTCACAAACTGACACAGCAGTAATCAGAAAAAAAAAAAAAAAAAAAAACTGCTGGTGTCAGTTTGTGACAGGGGGGGGGTGATTGGGGGGGGATCGGGGGGCGATCGGGGGGGGATCGGGGTGTTTTGTATGCCTGGCATGTTCTACTGTGTGTGTGTGTGTTTGTGCACTCACTCACATGTCGTCTCTCCTCGGGCCGGAACGGAAACTACCGACCCGAGGGGAGATGACATCACATCCTTTGCTGCTGTTTAGCATACAGCAGCAAAGGAGTGTTCCCATTGGCCGGCGGCGATCGCGAGGGGGGGGCCACGAACGGATGGCCTCCCCCTCGTCTCTGATCGCCGGGGGACAGAACGGGACCGCCTCGGGCGGCGGGGGGGTCCGATCGGACCCCCCACCCGCGGGAGGCAAATCACGTACATGTACGTGATTTTGCCTGCCCGTGCCGCCTTGCCGACGTACATCGGCGTGAGGCGGTCCTTAAGTGGTTAAAGAAGTATCAAGCTGCTGTGACCAGGGAACACAGGACTTGCATGCTGGAGGAGACCTAGAAGGAAGAAGTAGCAGTCAAGCGGAGGAGAGTAGAGCAGCTTTCTGTGACCGGGAACACAGAACTATTATCCTCCTAGAGAAAGGTCAGTGTAGAATGCTGTGGCCGGGGAACACAGCATTAATAGTCCTGGACTGGCTGAAAGTGTGAAATATTAGATCAAAAATTGTAATTACGCGCCCCTGTTAAACAGGGGCAGAAAAATTGGGCCTTAGGCGGTGGTGATGGTGGCACAACACTGTAAAGCCGCAGAGATACTTTTGTTGAGTGCAGGAACAGGCCCTGCTGTGAAATATTAGATCAAAAATTGTACAGACATGCCCCTGTTAAACAGGGGCAGAAAAATTGGGCCTTAGGCAGTGGTACAACACTGTAAAGCCTCACAGATACTTTTGCTGAGCGCAGGAACAGGCCCTACTGTGAAATATTAGATCAAAAATTGTAATTACACGCCCCTGTTAGACAGGGGCAGAAAAATTGGGCCTTAGGCGGTGGTGGTGGCACAACACTGTAAAGCCTCACAGATACTTTTGCTGAGCGCAGGAACAGGCCCTACTGTGAAATATAAGATCAATAATTGTAATTACGCGCCCCTGTTGAACAAGGGCTAAAAAAATGGGCCTTAGGCAGTGGTGGTGGTGCCACAACACTACAACCCCTCACAGATACTCTTGTTGAGCTCAGGAGCGAGCCCTGCTGTAAAATATTTTATCAAGAACTGTAATGACATGCCCCTGTTAAACAGGGGCAGAAAAATTGGACCTAAGGCGGTGGTGGTGGTGGCACCACACTGTAAAGCCTCACAGGTACTTTTGTTGAGCGCAGGAACAGGCCCTGCTGTGAAATATTAGATCAAAAATTGTAATTACGAGCCCCTGTTAAACAGGGGTAGAAAAATTGGGCCTTAGGCGGTGGTGGTGGCACAACACTGTGTAGCACCCTCTATCTAAAGGTAGGTGCTAGAGTAGTATTTTCTTTAGCTCAGGGCCCAAGTGCAGGTAAATTTGGCCAGGCCTGTGCTTTAGGCTGGGCCTGGTTGTTGTGATTTGGGACTGGGAGTGTTCAGTGCAGTGGGGAGTGTGGCCACCTGTGTTATGACTCAGAGATGCCTCCCCTGTTTTCAGAAAGATAGTTCTGGAAGAGTGGTTGGACTTGAGATCTGAGTGGCAGGCAGCTCAAGTGAGGAGCCCTGACCAATTATCTTGCGGTATTGGCAGGCCTCTCATATAAGTTGGGGTCACATACTTCCAGGGAGGAGTTCTGGAAAGTAGGAACAGACAATGGAGTACTGAGTTGCTGTTCCGGGCGTCCCCACGTGGGGATGCGCCGTGCGCAGAGGAGGGATGTAGGAACCGCCAGGAGGGAGCATAAGATAAAGATCTTCATCCTTAAAGAAGTATCAAGCTGCTGTGACCGGGAAACACAGGACTTGCATGCTGGAGGAGATCTGGAAGGAAGTAGTAGCAGTTAAGCGGAGGAGAGTAGAGCAGCGTTCTGTGACTGGGGACACAGAACTATTATCTTCCTGGAGAAAGGTCAGTGTAGAATGCTGTGGCCGGGGAACACAGCATTGATAGTCCTGGACTGGCTGAAAGCAGTGGTCCGTTCACTGCCATGTGTCAGGTCGTCATGTGGAGATACCAAGTCATCTCTGGCCTGGTTAGCACAATGGTAGTGCCTTCCAAAGACTGTGTGGATGTCTGAGTCTCTGGGCCATCGGGGAGAGGCTGTGTGTGCTTCTGGCCCTTTGATTCACATGGACAATCCCATCATGGTCTACAAATGAGGAATTATTCAGAGTGATTCTTCTTGTTCAAATTGAAGTGAAGAAATAGGATATCAGTGTGTTTTTGCAATAAGAAATTGCACAAAGAAAGTGGCAGTAATAGTCTGCAGAAGAGTAATTCAAACTAAAAGAGACTGGGGTGCATGGAGTGTATCCAGTTTTCTTGCAAGGCTACGGCCACTGAATAACTAAATACAACTTGCAATGTGCTAAATGCTATGGGCATCTCATATTATCCTTCTCCCAAGTTGTATCCCGCAATAAATATGACAAAACCATGAAACTGACTGTTCTTTGCCTTAATTGGTCGTGGGGAGTATGGCAGCGGGGTGATTGGCGGTTTTCTAAGTAACCAAATCAGCAGCCCTTACGGGGGTACTGCTAAAACTGTAAAGCCTCACAGATACTTTTGTTGAGCGCAGGAACAGGCCCTGCTGTGAAATATTAGATCAAAAATTGTAATCACGCACCCCTGTTAAATAGGGGCAGAAAAATTGGGCCTTAGGCAGTGGTGGTGGTGCCATAATCACAACCAAATCAGCAGCCCTTACGGGGGTACTGCTAAAACTGTAAAGCCTCACAGATACTCTTGTTGAGCGCAGGAAAATATTGAGTGCTGTGAAATATTTGATCAAAAATTGTAATTACACGCCCCTGTTAACCAGTTGCCGACCACCGCACGCCGATGTACGTCGGCACAATGGCACGGGCAGGCATAGGGGCTTACCTGTACGTCCCTGCCTGCCCGCGGTGCCTGCGGCGGTCGGATTAGCGTCAGGAGCGATCCGAGCTGAGGGCGAGGCCACTGATTCATGGCCACCCCCTCACGATCGCTCAGGCTTCTTCGGCTTCTGAACTGTAAACAAAAGCGGAGGAAGTGATGTCATCGCTCCTCGTGAAGCCTTTTCGTTCTGGCTTCCGAGGAGAGAAGACATCAAGTAAGTTTGCACCAAACACTACACTAACAGTAGAACACGCAGGCACACTTTTCACCCCCCGATCAACCCCCTGTACCCCCTGTCACAGTGACACCATTAACCAGTTTATTTTGTTTTTCAGGTTATTACATTGGTGACATTTGTGACAGTTATAAGTGGTAGGGCAGTTAGTGATAGGCCCCTTTAGGTCTAGGGTACCCCCCTAACCCCCCCCCTAATAAAGTTTTAACCCCTTGATCACCCCCGGTCGCCAGTGTCACTAAGCGATCATTTATCTGATCGCTGAATTAGTGTCACAGGTGACACTAGTTAAGCATGTAGGTTCGCCGTCAGATGTTTATAGCGTCAGGTACCCCCATATACTACCTAATAAAGGTTTTAACCCCCCCTGATTGCCCCCTAGTTAACCCTTTCTCCAGTGATCACCGTATAACTGTTACGGGTGACGCTGGTTAGTTAGTTAGTTTTTTATAGTGTCAGGACACCCGCTGTTTATTACCTAATAAAGGTTTAACCCCCTAATCGCTGGGTGGGTGGGCGATATAAGTTAGGTTTTAGGATCAAACGGTGTTTGCATTGCCGCAGGCAGCGTCAGGTTAGTGCCAGCCTTGCTTACACCCACGCACGCAGCATACACCTCCCTTAGTGGTATAGTATATGAACGGATCAATATCTGATCCGATCAGATCTCTACTAGCATCCCCAGCAGTTTAGGGTTCCCAAAAATGCAGGGTTAGTGGGATCAGCCCAGATACCTGCTAGCACCTGTGTTTTGCCCTTCCGCCCAGCCCACCCCACCCAAGTGCAGTATCGATCGATCACTGTCACTTACAAAACACTAAACACATAACTGCAGCGTTCGCAGAGTCAGGCCTGATCCCTGCGATCGCTAACAGTTTTTTGGTAGCATTTTAATACAGTCGCTAACAGTCAGGAGCCTTTTTCCCTGTGAGTCTCACTACTATACCACTAAATTTAGAGCCCAAAATGGCAAATCGAAGGTACAGTAGTGAAGAGGCCTACACGTTTCTGAGCATGACAGATAGTGAAGAGGAAGTCACTCATTTGTCAGATTCAGGCTCAGAATACGAACCTGTAGACAGCAGCGGCTCCATGACAGATAGCTCTGACGACGGAGTTGTGGTCCCTGCCAAGGTCAGGCGTACAAGACCCCAATCTTCTTCTGCTGTTGAGGTGCAACAACCGCGGGGCTCTCGTATGGAGCAGAGAAGTACTAGCGCCGCTATTCCTTCTGGTGGCCTGGCAAGTACCAGCGGCCTAGTACACCCTGGTCATACATCCAGCACTGCAGTAACACTTGGTGATGTGGCGAGTCCCATAAGTGCAGTGCAAGCTGGCGAGGTGGCAAGCACAAGTAGTGTCCTGCTGCCACCAAGAAGACGAACACAGGCCCGTCGTGCCCATAGTGCCCTTCCTGCTGCATTCGCCAATCCTAATTGGAACCCACCACTTCTGCAGCACCCGTACTTCCCCTATTCACTGACCAACCCGACATTCAGGTGGAAACAGTTGACTTTATGTCACTTGATTTTTATTCGCTGTTTTTCACCGAAGATCTCTATAGATCTATTGTGGGCCAAAGCAATTTGTACGCTGGTCAACAATCGCCACTATTCCCCAGTCCTACCTTGAGATTGGTAACCAATTACGGTTTCCTGAATTTAAGATCTTTTTGGGCCTATCCCTCCTCATGGGCATAACCAAAAAGAGTGAGTTGCGGTCATATTGGTCCACTGACCCAATTCACCTTATGCCTGTGTTCTCTGCTTCCATGGCCAGGGCACGATACGAGCAGGTTTTGCGGTTCATGCACTTCAACAACGATGAACTCTGTCGTCCTCGTGGAGACCCTGGATACGATTGGCTCTACAAAATTCGGCCCCTCGTCAACCACTTCAACCAACGTTTTGCAGACTTGTTTACTCCCCATCAAGTTGTCTGTGTTGATGAGTCCCTGATTAAGTTTTCTGGCCACTTGTCATTCAAACAGTACCTTCCCAGCAAGCGTGCCAGATACGGGGTCAAGATGGATGTAGCCAACAAACTGCCCTGACTACATAGGAAGCGCTGGCAAGATTGTGTGGGACTTGGTGTCAACCTTATTCGGAAAGGGGGTACCACTTGTACATGGACAATTATTACACGAGTGTGCCACTTTTTAGTCACTTGTTTGATCATCAGATTGGAGCATGTGGCACCGTGCGATCTGATTGCCGCGGCTTTCCCCAGCGGCTTGTAGATTCCCATCTTGGGCTGGGGGAGAGAGCCTGCTTGAAGTGTAATAACTTGCTCGCTATGAAGTGGAGGGATAATAAGAATGTTTTCATTCTTACCTCCCTTAATGTAGACACGATTGTCCAAATTACTACAGCGACTGGTGTTGTGGATAAACCTCTCTGTGTCCACGAATATAACCAAAATATGGGAGGGGTGGACCTCAACGACCAGTTGTTGGCGCCGTACCTACTTGCCTGTAAGGCCAGACGCTGGTATAAAAAAAGTGTCTGTATACTTATTTCAATTGGATTCGCTGAACGCTCATGTGCTATACAGAGCTTCAGGACAGACTGGATCCTTCCTTAAATTCCAGGAAGAGATCGTCAGAACCCTTCTGTTTCCAGATGGTGCTCCACCTCAGCTTCCCCAACCAAATGCAGTAAGCCGGCTACATGAGAGGCATTTTTCTTACGTCCTCCCGAGTACCCCTACCCAACGGGCCCCCCAAAGAAAATGTGTCTGTATAAAATGTGGATATAGGCGTGACACCGCTATTATTGTCCCTCCTGTCCTGACAATCCTGGTCTTTGCATTGGTGAATGTTTTGAGCGCTACCATACACTAGTTGAGTTTTAGCGTAGGGTACAGCATTGCACAGACTAGGCACACTTTCACAGGGTCTCCCAAGATGCCATCGCATTTTGAGAGACCCGAACCTGGAATCGGTTACAGTTACAAAAGTTAAAGTTACAAAAAAAAAAGTGTAAAAAAAAAAAAAATACACAAAAAATATAAAATAAAAACAACAAAAATAGTTGTCTTTTTATTGTTCTCTCTCTCTCTATTCTCTCTCTATTGTTCTGCTCTTTTTTACTGTATTCTATTCTGCAATGTTTTATTGTTATTATGTTTTATCACGTTTGCTTTTCAGGTATGTAATTTTTGTATACTTTACTGTTTACTGTGTTTTATTGTTAACCATTTTTTTGTTTTCAGGTACACCATTCAGCTGCAGCGCGGATTTATTTATCTTGACAGCAACAGCGTTTGCTCCGACGATACATAAAGCTGTGACTCCAGCACTGTCAGAGGTGATTTCACCACCACAGTTAAAAAAAAGAGCATATATGCCGAAGCATGGGGGCAGCAGGGGAGGAGGAGCGATTTTCTCTTAACTTTTGGGGCAGATGCCCCCATGCTTCGGCATATATAAATGGTGCCCACAGGCTGCATGAAAAAAAAGTTTACAATATATGCCCAACAAGGACCAGTAACGTACTGGTATGTTGCTGAACTTTGAGTTATACCAGAATGATGCCTGCAGGTTTAGGTATCATCTTGGTATCATTCTTTTCAGCCAGCGGTTGGCTTTCATGTAAAAGCAATCCTAGCGGCTCATTAGCCTCTAGACTGCTTTTACAAGCAGTGGGAGGGAATGTCCCCCCCCCTCCCACCGTCTTCCATAGTTTTCTCTGGCTCGCCTGTTCAAACAGGGAACCCGAGAAAGCAGCCGGTGATTCGGCCAGCTGACCATAGAGCTGATCAGAGACCAGAATGGCTCCAATCATCTCTATGGCCTAAGAAACCGGAAGCTACAAGCATTTCATGACTTAGATTTCGCCGGATGTAAACAGCGCCATTGGGAAATTGGGAAAGCATTTTATCACACCGATCTTGGTGTGGTCAGATGCTTTAAGGGCAGAGGAGAGATCTAGGGTCACTGCCTATCACAGTTTTGGAGGCCATGGAATGCCAAAACACCCCCCCCCCAAATGAACCCATTTTGGAAAACAGACACCACAAGATATTTGCTGAGAGGTATTGTGAGTATTTTGCAGACCTTGCTTTTTGTCACAAAGTTTTCAAAATTGAAAAAAAAATAAATAAATAAATTTTTCTTTTCTTTCTGCAAAATACTCACCATGCCTCTCAGCAAATAGCTTGGGGTGTCTACTTTCCAAAATGGGGTCATTTGGGGGGGTTTGTGCCATCTTGGCATTTTATGGCCTTCCAAACTATGATAGGTAGTGAGGTGTGAAATCAAAAATTTACGCCCTTAGAAATCCTGAAGGCGGTGATTGGTTTTCGGGGCCCCGTACGCAGCTAGGCTCCCAAAAAGTCCCAAAAACACACCAGTGGTAAAATTGCGCTTGCTGTAAATAGTGAGCCGCTAACACAGCAAAAAGAATAATTGCCAAATAAATTAATGGAAACCAAAACGTGTAGCGCTAAATAAATAATGCACCTTCAAACTAATGAGGTGAATATCCAGTGCTCTAAATACAAAAAATAGTCCGAAAAGAAAACAGATAAATGACCATCATTGAATTAAAAAATGAATAGAAACCATCAATGTCAATCTGCATACTAGGCCTGGTAGAACAACTAATTCCTACGGTGGCGGGACACACACTGGTGGGATTGCTCCTGTTCTATGCCCGTAAAGCTATAGCCCTTAATTGGCGCAAACCAACCCCCCCTCCTCTCTCCCTGTGGAAACAATTAATCAACAATAGCTTACCTCTGTATAAAGACACATATGACAACAGAGGCTGCCCCAACAAATATAACAAAGTCTGGCCTAAGTGGCTGGCAGATCCCTCCACCGCTTCAGAGGCCTCTCAGTAGACCCCAATCACAAAGTAGCTCCCAAGCGGGTGCCAGGTGTACACAATAATCTACAATATGCTATTTTACCATGTACAACTGCACATAGCACCACCTCATGACCCAGTAAACTGTACCGCCATGACTGATTTCATAATATATTTTTCATGAATAAGGTGACAGCGTGATTCCTGCAAGGATCACATAGACATCATATTAGACCAATGTATGTTTAACTGTTTGTTCTCTTTATCTGTTTTTGTTTCTCTTTTTAAAAACCAATAAAAAGATTTTGGAAAGAAAAAAAAAAAAAAAAATGAATAGAAAATAAAAATAAAAAATAAAGTCCGTACACGTAGGGACTCTAATAATCACCACCTGTGAAGAATGTGTAAAATACCATCACCAGCATATAGCTATATAAAAAAGCGTAGCCCCTAACATCATTAATGTCCCCACCCGTCCTTCTTTCTTTCACGATTGGACTGGCTTTTTTCCATGCATGAAGTGCGTTGTATGCCAGCACAACACCGCGAGGACGCGTAAAGTGACGGAGTTCACTTCCATGGTGACGGGAAGGAGATACACTATAAAACCATTTTGCACATGCAGCACCAAATACGTAGTTTATCTCATTACCTGCCCCTGTCACAAACAATATATAGGCCGCACCACTAGGACATTCTCTATAAGAGTGGGAGAACACATTTCCCTGATTAAAAGCAGAGACCCTAAACATACGGTCCCGAGGCATTATAAAGAATTCCATGATGGAAATCCAGACGGATCACAGTTTGTCATTATTGACAAATATACACCACCATGGAGAGGGGGTGCCAAAACTAGGGGGGTATCCGGTCTGGAAATGTTCTGGGCGTATGAGCTACAGACATTTGCCCCTCTAGGGCTAAACGTCGAGATAGATGTCAATGCTTTTTTGGATCAATCATAATTTATACAATCTGTGGTTTGCCGGTATACTTGTATGCTCTGATTATACGTGATTTCTGGATTTGGGTTGTAACAATTGATTCAAACTGTATATATTTATGTGAATCCAGTTCATTGAATTCCCTGCGCTTATGATGCTGTATGTGTTATATACATATGCAGTGTTTTCATATTTATATACATACAACTTGGTTATGCCCATCTGGCCATTGATATAACCATGATTTTTATCTTAGATTTTCGGTAATTTCATTTAATTTACTAAAATGGAAATATAGAAAGGCATAGGATAACATACACTCACACATGGGTGCATATTTGGGTTAATTTTCTTTTTCCCATAGTCATTAAGACCGAGTGGTTCAATTGCCCTAGTATGTATTTCCACTATTAAAACTAAAATTCCTCTCATGAGTAATCGTGTTGATACATTGGAAGTGTGTGAAGCTGTACTTGTTTGAAGTACGGCGCGCGGTGGAATGCATGCTTCCGGTTAATCTACTGGAGTTGGAACGCAAGCCACTCCAGAACGAGGCTTATCCAAGCGTGCTTCCGCACCGAGAGCTTCCGGTCAACTAGAGTTGAAACGCAAGCCACTCCAGAACGAGGCTCATAGAAGCGCACTCCCGTTCCGGCGTCATGACGTCATTACGTCATACCGCGGGACTCGCTGTAAATCGTCTCCGTACACACGAGGAGACAGTCACCACTGCAACTATTAGTTATTAGCGGGCATTTGATATAATATCACTTTCGTTTTGCCATATTAGTAGGAGTCTTAAGAATATTATGCTATATAGGGAATATTGGGCTACATCACTGTGAGGTGGAACGCATAGTACACCCATGAAACTGAGGCTTAGAACGCACGCGGGTCCGCCATCTTGGGCAAGTGCCAATTTACGGAATTGAATGGGCTGGAGTCACATCATGAGGATTACAGTACCTATATTAGGGAGTCAGGCTGCAGTGGATGGATACCCCTGGACGAAGTCTTGTTAGACGAAACGCGTCGGAAGGACTCCACTGCCGCCTTCTTTTTATGTACAAGCGCTTTTTATCATCTTAAAATGTAAGTGTATTACTTCTTACAATAAAATACGTTGTTTACGGTATCACACTATGTGGCCCCTTTTCTATCTTGTATGAGCCATATGTGGGGAGATTCATCGTTCTATTTGGAGAAGATATGTTTACGAAGCCCCCTGGGATCCCTTCATCTCCAGGCTATCAAGGTCTTCCCCCTATTGCCAGTGAGCAATACAAGCCGGTTTGACCCTTACAGTATATACTGTCTTGGGTTCAAACCCTCCGGTAAGCCTCCATCTTCACTGGCTGCGGGAACTGCACATTTTTTGGGAGACACTGAGGTGTGATGCATAGAGTTGGTCCATCCATACATTATTCAACACATACATATGTTGGACTACTAAGGAACCAGCTGTGCATTATCTTCAAAAAGACTTTTTTATATAGCTATATGCTGGTGATGGTATTTTACACATTCTTCACAGGTGGTGATTATTAGAGTCCCTACGTGTACGGACTTTATTTTTTATTTTTATTTTCTATCCCAAAAAGTCCCACACTCAGGAGAAGCAGCAGTATGTATTTTGGGGTGCAATTCCACATATGCCCATGGCATGTTTGAGCAATATATCATTTTTTTTTAAAACAAACGATTTTATTGAGAGAAAACAAAAGGAGCATTGACAAATAATAACAATTACAGAAAATAAAGTCTAGAACAGGTACTATGGCGTTCTTAGCAGTAAAAAAATAGAGCTTAATTATCCAATTATACAAAAAATATATATAAATTATCTACCTGATTCTTTATGAAACATTTCTTAGAGATTGTCACGTTAGTGGAGCCACTTAGGGAAGCCACCCACTGAGCTATATGGTGTATTTAGCAGTGGATAATTTAGGCAACTCCCTATATCCGTGACTCTATCCAATACCAAAAAATAACTGTTAACATAAAAACAAAAAACTAAACATATAAACTTGGTACAAAGATCAAAAAGATGGTTGCGGGAGATCAATCTGGCATATGCCAACCAACCTGCACCCATTAGTGAGGGGAATTCTATGTTATAGTGGCTAGAGTGGTTTAGGAAAGGTCAGGAGGACCAGGACTTCCACTTCAGATCATAAATGTGTAAAGTATCCATGATGGTGTGGAAAATTTTCTCCATAAGTTTTATGGTTGCCATACGTTTAAGAACTTGATCCCAAGAAACACCAGGGGAGCACCACAACAAGGCGATGGTCCAGTGGACCGCACTAAAGAGGATGTGTGACAGTTTTTGTTCAGGAGGAGTGGACCCCGGAATATCTGTGAAAAGTTGACACATCTGGTGCGTTAGGGTCGTCGGAGCTCCTGTGATCTCAGCTACCTTAGAGGTCACCTTCTGCCAAAGATCCCTCAGAGCTCCGCAACTCCAAAAGATATGCAAGAGGGTCCCCTCCTCGGGACATCCCCTGAAGCAGTTTTCGGAAACAGCGGGGAAGAATTTGTGTAGTTTAGAAGGGGTATAATACCACCTTGTATGCAGCTTCACCACCGTTTCCTTCACCGCCATAGATTTAGTGCATTTTTGCATGTTAGAGATCCTGTCTGACCATTCTTGTGGAGAAGCAACCCCTGCAGTCTCCGCCTCCCAGTTGAGCATGGCAGTGGATTTTTCTGGGAGGCCTAGGCCGCCCAGAAAATTGTATAAGAGGGAAATTGTCCCCCTATCTCTGGATGCAGAGCCACAAATGTCCTCAAAGGCCGAGACTGGGAGAGGTGCCCCCTCTGGGTACTGAGTGTTAAAGAAATGTCTGATCTGTAGGTATTTGTAAAATTCTGTGCTTGGTAGGGAAAAGGACTCCTGCAGGGCCATAAAAGAGCAGAACACCCCATCCTTCTGGAGGGAATCCAGGGTGACAAGGTCCTTAGTGACCCAAGGGGCGAAGCTGATTGGGTTCGGAAATGCAGCGAGAAATGTGGGGTCCCCTACAAGAGGCATGCTTGGGTTTGGAAGGAGGAGGAAAACATTTTTTTTTATAAAGTGACCATAGGTGTAATGATTGGCCCACTACAGCATTTAGTTTGGATACATCTTTGGGGCGAATTGATTTGGCCCACAATAAGCCAGGGAGGAAGTATGGGGCTATAGAGATCCGTTCAAAACAGATCCATGGGACTCCACTCCGGGGGATGTGCCACTGAGCTAGCTATAAAAGTCTTGCTGCAAGATAGTATAGCCAGAGGTGCGGTAATCCCAGCCCACCCATGGCCCTAGGTCTATAAATCATTTTCTTACCAAGTCTGGGTTTCTTATTTTGCCAGATAAAATTATTTACGTCTCGTTGGATTTGGTCTATCGTCTGATGGGATACGTAATTGGGGAGGGCTCTAAAGAAAAATAGAAGTTTTGGAAGAATAGACATTTTCACTGCCTGGATCCTGCCTAAAAAAGTGATGTGGTATGAGCTCCATGAGTGAAGCAGTTGAGTGATCTGGGCAAATGCAGGTGGGTAATTGGCTAGATATAGTTTATAAAGCGAAGGGGCCAATTTGATCCCTAAATACGGTAATGTCTGCCTGTCTGTGGGAAAGCCAAAATTGGATTGGATAGTGAATGTAATATTTTGGGGGAAGTTTATCGGTAGGGCTGAACATTTGGAAAGGTTTACTCCCAATCCCGAAATCTCTTGAAATATGTGTAGGGTGGTGATAAGATTGGGTATTGAGACTATTGGGTCAGTCAGGAACATGAGGACGTCGTCTGCGTACAAACTGAGCTTAAACTCCTGGTTCCCTTTCGTATAACCCTTGATGTTGGGGTCTAGGCTGATAGAGCGGGCCAAGGGTTCAATGGCCAGGGCAAATAAAAGTGGTGACAGAGGGCACCCCTGTCTTGTCCCTCTGCCTAGTGTGAAATATTCGGAGTTACAACCCGGGAGTCTAATCCGAGTGCGCGGGTGGTGGTATAATCCTCAAAATCCGTGGACGAAGGCCCCAGAAAAACCAAATTTCACAAGGGTCTGTTCAAGGTATGGCCAAAGCACGCTATCAAAAGCCTTGTGGATGTCCATGCTCAGGAGGAGTACTTTACGGGAATTTAAATCTGCATCTTGAATAATGTTGGAAGTCAGTCTGATATTGTCAGTGATTTGTCTGGATGGGATGAATCCAGTTTGATCTGGATATATTAAGGTGTTAATGATAGATGAAAGTCTGTCTGCTAGAATACGTCCAAAGATTTTCAAATCGGTGTTGATGACCGAAATTGGCCTAAAGTTTTGGGGTAGGGAGTGGTCTTTGTTGGGTTTTGGGATCAGGGACATGTTCGCTAAAAGCATGTCATCTGGGAATACATTACACTTAAGAATATGGTTGAAAGGAGATTTCAGATATGGGATCAGTGTACTTTGAAATTTCTTAAAGTATTGGACTGAGTATCCATCAGGACCTGGGGTTTTGGAAGGTTTTAAAGATTTGATGACTCTGATTATTTCTGAGCAGGGGACATTCAATTCTCGAAGGTGTTCCTGTGATAGGGCTGGGAGAGGTAGATCATCCAGCCATGTTTTAAAGGCGGGGTTGGGGGGTGAGGGCGGAGGGGAGAGTAATTCCGTATAAAATTTAGAAAAGATTTGCAAAACCTCTGATGGATGGGATACTAAATTGCCGTTGGGGTTTCTAAGTTTATATGTGTGGGGAGGTTGAATGGATTGAGTTACTGTGTAATAGAAATTTGGCTTTTGACCATCTGAGGGCCTTTTCTGTTTGTTCGGAGAGAATTTTATCAAGGTCTAATCTAGTATTATTAATTTGTTGTAGCAGTTCTTTTGTGAGTTTAGTTATATCTATCAATCTTTGTTTTTTTCTTTCTGTAGCAATTTGGATTAGATGACCCCTAATGACTTCTTTGTGGGCCCCCCATAGGATGGAAGGGGAGATGTCGTTTGTGTTATTGGTGGCAAAGTATTCATCTAAGTGTTTAGAGATCTGAGACACTAAAATTGGGTCCGTGAGGAGGGACTCATTTAGTCTCCATCCTGCGACTGAAGGTTTGAGACCTATGTGGGAAATGTCAAGGGCGACCACCTGGTGGTCAGACCACGGGCAAGAGTGAATGCCTGCTGTAGTGGAGTTAGCGAGGAGTATAGGGGTGCAGTATAGATAATCCAGCCTGGAGTAACTATCATGGGGATGGGAGTAGAAAGTGTACTCCCTGGCACCCACATTATGCGCCCTCCACGAGTCCACTAGATTGTGTGCGTGCAGCAGTGTTTTCAGGGTTTTGGGGAAGGCATTGGCTGCACAGCCAGCCCTGTTTCTGTCTAGAGCCGGATGTGCAACCAAGTGAAAATCTCCTCCCAGCAATAAGTGAGGAGTGGTATATTTGTCCAAAATCTGGAAAAAGGATTTAAAGAAAGTCGCCTGGGAGTTGTTTGGGGCGTACACATTAGCTATCGTGATATTCTTGCCCTGCAAACAGCCCTGCTGTCAGGTCACCTCGAGGCTAGGTGACAGATGCACTCTGTAGGAGTCAGAAGTGCACCGCTAGGTAGTGGACCCTAGGACTGACTGCTGCGGATTGAACCCTGGGAGGTTCAGGAAGCAGGTCTACTGTACTGGGTTACTGACACAGATCCCACTGGGAGCTAGAGCATAGATTCCCCAGGGCGCGGAGTCTAAGAGCCAGCAGGTGTTCACCAGAGCCTTTAATGGTAAGGATGGACTGATCTGCAGTCTGGCTCCAGGTCGCGGCCCCCAGGGTCTCACAGCTCACGGTAGACTACAGGAGAAGTGGAAGGAGGCAGCAGGCTGGAGCAACAAGGAAGTAAGGGACAAGCCAAGGTCGGGGCCACAAGCAGACAAGGACAACAGAGTACACGCCAAGGCTCAGGGTCACAGGCAAACAGGGATGGTCGGGGACACGCCAAAGGTCAGGGTCACGAGCAGACAGGAATAGTGAAGAACAGGCCAAAGTCGGTAACAGGAATCAGATGCAGGAACACAGCAAGTACACACGGAGGCTAACACACAATGGTTGATCAGCACTGCTGGCTTGCAGTGCACAGGTTAATATAGGGTTTCCTGATAGGGCCTGGGGTGGGGCCATGCTTAGAGGAGAGGTTATAAAAGCAGTCAGGTGAGAGGCAGCTGGTCTCTAGAGAGGAATACATGGAGACAGGTGAGCTGACAAAGAAACTCTATTGCATAACCATGCCACCTGTAGGATGATGTATCTACTAGCAGGGTCCTTGTAAATGTTTACAACGTCAAACATTAGGCTATTCCTAACAAATATTGCCACTCCTCGGGACCTGGACCCAAATGTAGTATAATGCCCCAGGCCATAAGACCTGTCAAAAAATGTGGGATGATTATTTTCGGAGAAGTGGGTCTCCTGTAATAAAATGATGTCATATTGGTAGATTTGTGGAGTTCTGATTGAAATTTGGCAGCAATCTTATTATACATCGCCGTTAGGCTGTCGTCTAGGTCTGCCTTGGTGAGTTGCAGAGTGTACTCACCGTCCACTGACGAGTGTGCCGGAGAGGCCGCTGGGCTGTGTGCTGGGGCTGAAGCGTGCTGTGTCTCGGCACCATCTTGGGATTTCCCTTCCATCTCACGGACCCAGAGGAGATAGTTTTTCAGGGACCTCTGGGCTGGTTTCCCGCGACGAGACCTGGAGGACGGCATGCACTGCTCGTTCACCTGGGGGTGCAGGAAGAAATTGGATTGTTTTGATCCGCTTAACTACCCCGGGGGAAGGCATTGTGGTCCCCACTGTGTCGGAGCTCCGCTCAGATACTACCTGCCAGTTTCACGCCGCGCATGCGCCCACGAGCAATATATCATTTAGTGACAACTTTGTGCAAAAAAAAAAAAAAAGTTTGTCATTTTCCCACATCTTGCGGCAAAATATAAAATATCCCATGGACTCAACATGCCACTCAGCAAATAGCTTGGGGTGTCTACTTTCCAAAATGACATGTGGCTGAATACATTTTGGCCTAAATGTATGATTAAAATTGAGTTAATTGGATTTTTTTATGACAAAAAGTAGAAAATATCATTCTTTTTTCAAAATTCTCTGTAGTTTTCCGTTTATAGAGCAAAAAATAAAAACCACAGAGGTGATCAAATACCATCAAAAGAAAGCTCTATTTGTGGGAAAAAAAGGACGCAAATTTTGTTTGGGTACACATGACCGCGCAATTAGCAGTTAAAATGAAGCAGTGCCAAATTGTAAAAATTGCTCTGGTCAGGAAGGGGGTAAAACCTTCCGGGGCTGAAGTGGTTAAACAGGGGCAGAAAAATTGGGCCTTAGGCGGTGGTGGCACAACACTGTAAAGCCTCACAGATACTTTTGTTGAGCGCAGGAACAGGCCCTGCTGTGAAATATTAGATCAAAAATTGTAATTACACGCCCCTGTTAAACGGGCAGAAAAATTGGGCCTTAGGTAGTGGTAGGGGTGCCCTGAACTGAAAATATTCTTAGAAGCTATCATCATGAAAACTGAGGAGGAATAGGATAGTCGCTCAGCATTTGCGGTCTTTAAGGGATCCCACATTCATAGAAAAATAATTCGGTTACATCAGCATCAGGTGCTTAGTAGCTGGTGATCCAAGACTGATTCATTTTTATGAATGTGAGCCGATCAACAGAGTCCGTGGACAGTGGACTCTGTGATCAGTTACAAAGCCTCCAGCAGCACTGAATGTGCGTTCAGAAAGAACGCTGGATGCAGGACAGGCCAGTAGCTCAATTGCATATTGAGCAAGCTCTGGCCAGTGGTCCATCCTCAAGACCCAGTAAGCCAGTGGATGTTCTGGTGGAAAGGTCTCCAAGTCTGATCTTGCCCCTAGATATTCCTGCACCATGTAATTCAGACGCTGGCTATGGTTGCTGGAACCGATCAGACCTGGGCGCTGAGGAATTGGAAGGCATCGGTCAGCCGGCCACCTTCTCCACTGCTATTTCTGTGACTGAACGAAGCCTCAGCAACACGTTGTCCAGCACCAGGAAATTGTAACCTCCCAGGCTCTGGAAGCGCATTGCAAAAACCTTTCTGCAAGGCCTCCCGCAGATGTTTCACGCTCTGCTCCCTCTGCGAAGGCTGGATAAGTTCTGCAACCTTACCCTTGTAACGTGGATCAAGAAGGGTTGCCAGCCAGTAATGATCCCTCTCCTTGATACCACGAATCCTAGGGTCCTTTCACAGGCTTTGCAGGATCAGGAAGGCCATGCAGTGTAGGTTTGCAGAGGCATTCGATCCTGAGTCCTCTGGGTGAATAAGAATCACATGATCCTCAACCACCTCCTCCCAGCCACGTACAACTCCATGGGTTTCTGGGGACTGCAAACGATCCCTTGAAGACTGCTGCTGATGCTGAGTGTTATCCTCTACCTCCATGCTGACACAATCCTCCTCCTCTTCTTCTTCCTGTGTGATCGGTGGGCCTGCAGGAATACTAGTATCTGGATAAAGAGGGCCTTGAGAGGTAAGGAAGTCCTCCTCTTCCTCCCACTGTTCCGCCTCAAGTGGCCTCCTCAAATGGTGACAGGACAGTGCATGCATCCTTGTATAAGGATATTAGAAACGGTACACCAGGAACGGCCTGCAGTGAGATATAGCTAAACTGTATGCAGTGGAGATAGATAAATATATATATATAGATATAGATATAGATATTTATCTATCTCTATCACACATACAAGACTGACTGTATATATATATATATATATATATATATATATATATATATATATATATATATATATATATATATATATATATATATATATATATATATAAATATATTAAATACACTGCAGCTAACTGAATAACCTGCCTGCTCAATCTCTAGTTCCCCTGAGCCATGATTGGCCAAAGGCACCCTGCCTTTGGCCAATTATGGCTCTCTTAGCTGAGGGCATTGTGATTGGTCAAAGCATGCAGGTCATGGTGCATGCTCTGGCCAATCATCATGCAGCAATGCACTGCACTCCCGCAGTGCATTATGGGCCGTTATGCGCCGCTTGAATTTGACGCGAACGGCCCATAATGTTTGGTTTTTTTTAACGAACAGCCAATGTTCGACCCGAACAGAAAGCTCATCCCTAATTGTGAATGACATACATCGACATTGCTGGATGACAAAAATGACTTTGGATTTATATCGCACTACATAACCCCATCCATTTTGGGTGTGAGGATTGTATTTATTTCCTATAACAAATGCATAGCTAATAAACAATACACCCCTGAACTTGCTGAAATAGCTCAGATGGGGGGGGCGGAGCCAGCGAGCGGCATGTGAGGAGCCTGAGAACGGAGCTCCGTTAGCAGACAGCAGATCCTGCAGTATATTGAAAATGGTAGAAGGGTTTGGCGCTGTTCCTTTTAGTTGGATAATTCCCTACCTTCATATAGGTTTACTAAATGTGAATCAAAAATTGGAGATTCCTAGGTGTACCGTACATGTGTCAAATAGATAATATACTACAGTATTGTGCAATCATAGGTGATACATAGACTTTACATATATAGAAAACTTTAAATGTATAAAAACTTAAATGTATACAATTAAACAACAAATCTCATATGTGGTGTTGCTGGTAGGTAGTCCAAAAAACCTGGAGGGAGGGGGGGGGGAGAAGGGGGGGGGGAGGGGGTGGAAGTGGGGGGAGGGGAGTGGCAGGAAGGGGGAAAGGGAGAGGTGTGGGAGATCTGCTCCTGATGGAGAAATTGACAATATCAGGATAAAGTGCAATCGTGCTAGTGAATTTCAAAAAAAAAAAAAAAAAAAAAGTCCTTATGTGTGATACACTTGTTATCAGATTCTTAGTATATCTCTTGTGCAGTTTCTTGTGCTGTTGTGGTGATAACCCTTCACTTTTTATATATCCTTGCTCTGAAAGTGCAGCCACTCACCAGATCACTTCACCCCTGCGGGGGTATCAGGCAGTTACAGTTTTGCGCCACTGTACGGCGATCGCTGGCGGGCTCAGGATCGTGGTATATCATATGTAAAGAGAGAGGGAGTGCCCATAGCGTAAAATTGCTTTTAAAAAGTTTTATTAAACAAGATAGAAGGGTACTCACAATTTTGCAATGAAAATCAAGCGGAGTAATAAAAAACGTCACAAATGTCCTTCAGCGCTGGTACAGGAGATGATGTTTGGGAAGCACAGATTAGGCCACGCCCTACGCGTTTCGTCGTTAGGACGTCTACGGGAGCCAGCGAGCGGCATGTGAGGAGCCTGAGAACGGAGCTCCGTTAGCAGACAGCAGATCCTGCAGTGATCCTGGGCTAAAGACACCCGCTTTTCTCTCAGGAGGTGGGGGATGAGTTCGGGGACACCGCGGGAGTCTCCGGGGATGGTGAAATACGCCCCCCCCTGGCCAAAATCGACCAGAGAACGGCTGGCGAAATATGCCTGGGGCTCTTAAAATGGCGCCGACACACAGGAGGAAGAGGACGAATGGCCGCCGCTTCACAGGCCTGAGGATCCTTCACAGCAGGCGCCTCCTCGGCAAGACAGGGTGAGTCCTAAACCCCAGCGGGCTGATGTGCTGAAGAGGGGGAGATCCCTAGACAGGCTGAGAGACTCTAGGGCCAGTGCTGACAGAGCGGTGGAGGGGGGAGAGGAGCCATCCCTAACACAAATCATGGATGCCATACAGGGATGTCAGAGCAAGTTAATAAACCAATTTGAGGAGCTGGAGGTAGAATTCTCCTTCTTAAAGCATGACATGCAAAAACTAAAAGGCACAGATCACGGATCGCCGCCTTACTTCATTGGAAGATGTATTCAGACCATTAGATACTGCAGCACAAGTGACTAAGAAGACATTGTCTGAACATACATTAAAGATGGCTGATATGGAAGATCGTATGAGAAGGAACAATATTAGGCTGGTGGGGTTCCCGGAAGGGGTGGAAGGGAGGCATCCTGAAGAATTCCTTGAGAAGTGATTGTTGCAACATATGCCTTCTAACACCTTTACAAGTATGTTTGCCATTGAAAGGGCACACCGCATTCCAGGACGGGCACCTCCAAAGGGAGCCCCCCCTAGATCAATGATTGCAAAAGTACTGCACTTCCGTGATCTGGAAAATATTCTGCGGGCAGCCCGAACGGGACCTGAGTTAACGATCGATGGATGCCGTATATCAATATACCCTGATTTTTCTGCAACTACCCAGAAGCAGAGGGCCTCCTTTCATCCTGTAAAGAAGAGATTGAGGGATCTTAGCCTGATCTACAGCATGCTCTACCCTGCCAAATTGAGGGTGGTGGATAATGGGAAAGTATATTTCTTCAACAACCGTGGTGGGATGCACGTGGTCGCCAACGAAATAGAGTTTCTCCCAGCCGACCATGAGTGAGTCTTGTGGAGACACCACTGGATCGGGGGGCCCACAGAAGAAATGTCAGCAGAACCTTGGTTTGTTTTTTTTTAAAGGGGGGGGGATTTTGTTTTTTTTCGATCGTTTTCTTTCAGACCAACCTAAAATGATGTTCAGGTTTCTCCTACAAAACCTTTTTGCATACATGCTGGGAGGAAGAGGAAGGGCATTTGCAGTAAAAAAAGGGAGGAAAGTTTTTTACCCCTGCATTATTCCCTCAAGGATGACATTTAGAGTTGTGCTTGATATTGCACAGTTATGGAAGATGCACTTACATTGGCACGGATATACCAGTTTGCTGATCCTCCCATGGGACACACAATTTGGGGAACTGAACGATTTTTTTGTTTTAATTTTCTTTTTTCTACCATTACCTCCTAGTATTGTTTTGTAAAAAAGAGGAAAGAAAAAAAAAAGTTTTTTTTGCTGATATTGGGACTGTTTATGTCAATTGCCAGCAATATATGCTAAGTCTGCAAGATGCTCTAGGCAATATATTTTTCTATTAGTGGACTTTGTCTATTGTTCTTACCTTTTTGTTCAATAACAGGTGAAGGGTTCTTGAGCTATACGGGTAGAGCTGGCCGCCCTTTTGGCGACTGGTCTCATGTGACAGTTTTTTTTTGAGTCGCATCTCTGTTACCTACTTAAATTCAGGTTATGGGAATAAAGTGCCTGGCATGTTGGGGCTGGGTGCGGGGAGGGGGGGGGGAGTTGGGATGTTCTTTGGGGCAAGGGTTCTATATTAATGTACGGATGGGATTGTCTTTACCTGCTGTTTCTGCATTAGGTACTGCCCAAGGTATAAAGTGGCGTGTGTGTGGGGGGAGGAGCCTGGAAGCCCAACTTTACAGATGACCATACCCAGGGGTGGAGGGAACACCTCCACTTGACTCTTTTCTTTACTTTTTCATATCTGCCATGGAGGTAAATTTGAGGGTTGTGGCCTGGAATGTCAGAGGCCTAAATGCTAAGTTTAAACGCTCTTTGGTGTTTGAGTATATAAAAAAATACAAACCTCACTTGATACTCCTCCAAGAGATTCATCTGCAGGGCTCCAGGCTTCTTTCCTTAAAAAGGGCTCACATTGCTGGGGCTTATCATTCCAGCTATTCCTCGTATGCGAGGGGAGTTTCTACTTTGGTCACCAAGACCATGCCCATATCCATTCAAACAGTAAGAACAGATGTTAAAGGGCGATATGTTATACTTGTCTTGAAAGTGATGAATAGGACATTAACATTTGTGAATCTGTATGTTCCTCCTCCCTTTGCGCTAACTCATCTGGATGATATGATGAAGGATACATATGAGGTAGCGGAGAGGAGGATCTTCATATTGGGGGATTTTAATTCAGTCTCTGATCCAGTGTTGGACTGGTTGGGAGGGACGGTTGGAGCTCCTGCCCCATTGGCAGGATGGATGTCTGCTCATGGCTTTAGAGATGTCTGGCGTTTTCGCCATCCTGATACTAGGGAATACTCCTGCTACTCGGAAACGCACAAGACACTCTCCAGAATAGACACTATCCTAACGGAGGGGGAGGGCATGCCATTAGTTCAGAAGATGTCTTACCTGCCCAGAACTCTCTCTGATCATTCCCCTATGCTGCTGGAGCTTAATCTGGGACCGAGGCCTGGGTTGCGACTCTGGCGGATGGAGGCTAGTTGGCTTCAGGAAGAATATGTTACAATTAAGTGCACAGAGGCCAAACATTACTGGGCTGATAATGCCGGTTCCGGGTCCTTTCTGCTTCAGTGGGAGGCCTTTAAAGCCACGTTGAGAGGGGTGTTCATGGTGGAGGTAAAGGGATTTAAGAAACAGTTGGCCTCCACATTGCAGCATAGGGAAACAGAGGTCTCTCTGGCGGAGGCAGAATATGTTAGGGATCCCACTGAGGAGAGGCTGTTGACATTGCGGGTGGCAACACGGGAGTACAAGACAGCACTAACAGACCATACTACGAAGCTTGGCCTGGCTCAACGCCGGCGTTTGTTTGAATTTGGTGACAAGAATGGCAGATTGCTGGCATACTTGGCAAGGCCGGAATACGTTCCGGTACATATTAAATCGGTTTTTGACGACTGTAAGCTGGAGGTCTGTGACTCGGCGGATATTTTGAACACTTTTGTCCTTTTTTATAAAGAATTATATAAGTCTTGTGCTCCTCTGGGGTCAGAAGCAGTGAAAACGTATATAGCGGACATTGATCTCCCTAAATTGGCAGAGGATGACAGCACTGCTTTGGAGGCTGGCATTACGGTAGAGGAGGTGGAGGAGGCGATTGCCTCCTTCCCCCCTAGAAAATCCCCTGGGTTAGATGGTTTCCCATCAGAGTGGTATTACACCTATCGCTATGGATTAGCTCCCCGCTTGCTTAGAGTGTTTAATGCGGCCAGGGCGGGCGGTGGGTTGCCCCCTTCTAAGAGGGAAGCTTTGGTGGTCCTGATACCTAAAGGGGTGAAGATCCTCGGGAATGTGATTCTTACCGCCCGATCTCGCTGATGAATGTTGATACAAAGATATCGGCCAAAATAATTGCAAGTAGGTTGCAGTCAGTCATTCCTAAGCTGGTGGATGCAGACCAAACAGGATTTATCCAGGGTAGGTGCACTCAGATGAATATCAGGAGGCTTTTTTTGAATCTTCAGACTGTTCATGACAACTCCGGGACTAGGGTGGTGGCCTCTTTGGATACAAAGAAGGCCTTTGACTCGGTTGAGTGGCCGTATTTGTTTCAGTTGCTGAAGTCCTATGGTTTTGGCCCAGTGTTCATCTCATGGGTCCGGTTGCTGTATATGGGTCAATGGTATTATATCAGATCCCGTTCCTATTTTTCGGGGCACCAGGCAGGGGTGTCCAATTTCACCCCTCCTGTTTGCCCTGGCCATAGAGCCCTTAGCGGTACAGCTGAGGTCTAGTTCACAGTTGACTGGTTTGAGGATCGGGGATTTCGAGGAGCAAGTGTCACTCTATGCAGATGACATGTTGCTCTATCTGCAGGACCCTGGACCCTCGCTCCTGGAAGCTTTCCGACTGATACAGAAGTTTGGAGATTACTCTGGATTCCGTATAGATTGGAAAAAATCTTCCCTTTTCCCTATCGATGAGGGGGTGAATGTCCCATTGGGGTGCCCCATTCCACTGTCTACATCTTTTAGATATCTGGGAATTGAGATTCAACTTCCCGTTTGTAAGTTCCTGGAGGCTAATTTGTCACCGATTGTGGGGAAGTTTCGGGAAAAAGTTCAAAGGTGGCAGAATTTACCGATCACCTTGATGGGAAGGATAAATCTGTTTAAGATGATCTTCCTGCCCAAGTTTCTCTATATCCTTTCGAACTCCCCGGTTTTTGTGACATTGCAGGTCTTTAGGAATATTGACTCCATTATTGTAGGCTTCTTGTGGGGGTCTAAAGCTTCCAGGGTCTCTTTAAAGATCTTGAAACTACCAGTTACATTGGGGGGGCTCGCCCTTCCGGATTTGCGCTCCTATTTTTTGGCCTCACAGCTCTCTTTCCTGCACTGGCGGCTGTCTCCACAGACACCTAATGCCACTGCCTGGTTGGAGGCTGCAATTGCCACATCACAGGAGACCCTGCAGAATGTGTTATATAGGAGGGGGATTCCGGGTAGAAAGATGGGTTCGGTGATGGCGTTACCGGGGAAGGTTTTTCACCTGTGCTCTCAGCGACGGGGAGATGACCCCTTGTGGCTATCTCCTAACAGTCCTTTATGGTACAACCGCTCATTGGGGGAGTTTATGAAACTTTCTGATGGTCCAAGGTCATGGGCAAAATATGGTATTAAATATCTACACCAAATTTGTAGGGATGGTCGTTTGTGTACGTTTACCCAGTTGCGTGAGCAATTTGGAGTGCCGAGGTCTTGGCTCTTCCGATATGCACAATTGAGGCACGCAGCATACACTCAGTTTGGGGGGTCTGAGATTCGGGTACAGAATACAGACCTAGAAAGGGTACTGATTGACCCGGATGTGTCAAAAAGGATTTCCAGATATTACGGGGCGGTGGGTCTGGGTCAGGTAGCTTTGACCTCCAGAGCCAGGGGGAGATGGGAGATGATTGTCCCGGAGTTGTCGGAGGAACTGTGGCAGGAGGTATTGGACACATTTTTGGTGTCTGTTATCTCCTCCACGGACAGAATGATTCAGTATCGATATCTACACCAACAGTATTATACACCGACCAGATTACATCGAATGCATAGGAGGGACTCTGCTATTTGTCATAAATGTGGGAAGGAGGAGGGCACATTTGCACATATGGTGTGGGAATGTATGAAGGTGAGACCGCTATGGTCTCAGGTCACTGAATTTATATCAGATAAGTTTGCTTTACCAAATATTTGCTCTCCTATGCGGTGTTTACTTGGGATTTTTGATCAAAATGAGTTAAATGTCCACACTAAATTGTTCCTAAGGATCCTGTATTTTGGTGTTAAAAAGCTCATAGCAAGGAGATGGATACATGAGAAACAATTGATGCTAGGGATGTGGATTAAAATAATAAACGCAGATTTGATGATGTATAAAATGACTTACGAGGCTAGAGGGGCTACCAAGAAGCTTAGGAAAGTTTGGTTCCAGTGGATAGACTCTGAGAATACTCTGGATGAGGGAGAGCCCTAGTAAGTTGTATGAGTGGTAGATAAAAACTCTGGAGAGATGGAAATTGATTGCTTGCTTCTCTTTCCTAGAGGGGCCATTTTGAGAAAGGGCAGTAAATACTGAAATGCTGACATCCCGGGGGAAGAAGGTGGGAGGGGGGGGGTGGGGGGGTTTACTGTTATTGGGGTTTCTTTTATGAAAAAATGCATGTGTATACTATCATAAGACAGAATTGATGATGGAAAGGGCATATTTTAAGCCTGCAATATGATTGTTATGTTTATGGAATTTGTATGCTAATGGAACATATGGAATATGTGTAATATGAGTGGTATGTATACTTTTGTTGTACATAATAAAAAACTTTAAAAAAAAAAAAAGAAATAGCTCAGATGGGAGAGCGTTAGATTGAAGGTCTAACGGTCCCTGGTTCAATCCCAGGTTTTGGCAGCTGTTGAGGGGTTCCCAGGAGTTTGAGGAAGTAGAATCGATCTATATTAGCCAAATAAAGAGCGATATATTGAGACCTGATGAGCGATCCAATTGTCTTTTATCATACTGGCTTTTATGGAAAGCACGATGATTCATGTTTTAAGCCCATTTCACGTGGCGTGATGAAACCTGTGCTCCTTCAGTCTTTGCCCGGTGGACAGGGATAGACCACTGTCAGCTCTATGGGCTACCGAATATAAAGGACTCCGCTATACCTTTACAGCAGGCTACTTCTGATCTGGTCCAGAAAATGATGCAGATGTTTTTTTTTCTGGACTTGGATGGACCCGGTTAAGTAAAATTATAAATAATAAATAAATTGTTTTATTGAGTCAATGGTAGATCATTAATATGTGTTATTGTTAACTGTTGTTTTCTTTGCAGGACCACCAAACAGCCGCAGCACTGATCTGTTTATTCTGACAGCAGCAGGGTGCGGCTCTCAGATATTAGTGATGCACCAAAATTTCGGCTTTTAGGAATGAAAAAAGACGGTTAGATGCAACATAACGCGTCCTCGCCGCCTGCCAAACACCCTCTGAAGCGTGATCACATCTAACCCGCTCTTCAAAGGGCAATACAAGTGTAAATAAGTAATGGTGCTACCTCACATCTATACAGTGCATTGACATGCATTGACTAAAAAAGTTCAGGTCCATTTTTAAATCCAATAATGCTTGCTACCAGAGCTTTTGATGGGAATTTCAGTGCATGTCAACGCATGACAACGCTCCTGCCCAAAGCAATAAAAAATACAGAGAAGTTGAGAAGTTAGCCTAAGTAAGCAACAAATAAATTAAACCGGAACTGAATTCTAAATGAAAATAAATGTGAGCAGGCAGGCTGATGCAATGTCTCTCTGCAATAAAACAAACTCCCTTGCCTGCTCTTAGTCCTCTTTAACATGTACAGTAAGTTGCAAAAGTGCAGCTTAGTTTACATTCAAGCATAGTGGCTGTGTGCCAGGATGACTGACCTCCTGCACATGCGTAGGAGTTACATCATCCCATGTTGGCCAATTAAGGCAGCCAAAGGCCTGGAAAAATTAGGGGAGAAAATGCCAGTATCGGCAAGGGTCATTGCAGGTGCTGGACTGTCGAGGTTAGTAAGGAGGAGGACTTAGCCTTAAAGCCCCACTCCAGTTTCGTCAGTAAGGATTTACAAATGTAATCTCCAACACAGGTTCAAGATTAAAAAAAAAAAAAAAAAAAAAAAAACGTTCTGGCTGCAATACTCTCCAGTGCTGTAACACCACCAACCACCATTCAGATCTTGGCTCTACCCACCAGCATGCCTCCCAACTTTTTAAAATTGGGAGTCTCACCTATACCACCTTACCACAAAGCTTGATTGACTCACTAGGTGTACAAGTATTTGAGTTCAATCCCTCTAGGAAGCAGCTTCTGGTGTCTTTGGTGGTGGATCTACTATCAACTGTTATTACTAGAGGTCGACCGATATGGGTTTTTCTCTGGCCGATGCCGATATTTACAAATCGCGGTGGCCAATGGCCGATATGTGATGCCGATTTTTTTGGGCCGATATATTAGGCCGATTTTTTTTTTTTTTTTTTTCTTAAAATCTAAGTTAGACCCCTTTCACACTGGGGCGTTTTTCAGGCGCTTTTGGGCTAAAAATAGCACCTGTAAAGTGCCTGTAAAACGGCTCCCCTGCAGTCTCAGTGTGATATCCCGAGTGCTTTCACACTGAGGCGATGTGCTGGCAGGATGTTAAAAAAAAGTCCTGCAAGCAGCATCTTTGGAGCAGTGTATACCACCACTCCTGCCCAATGAATGCGCACCGCTGCCGAAGCGCCTGCAAAGCGTTTCGGCAACGGCGCTTCAGGGGCGCATTTAACCCCTTGCTCGGCCGCTAGCTGGGTTATAAGCGCCCCACTAGCAGCCGAATAGCGCTGCTAAAATGATGGTAAAGAGCCGCTAAAACTAGCAGCGTTTTACCGTCAACGCATGCCCGCTCCAGTGTGAAAGCAACCTTCAGTGATACGGAAAATTTTTTACATTTAAACATTTATTAAACAAAACAAACCTCCAATCAGTTCACTTGTATGTAGAATTTAGATAAAAAAAATATAAAAAACACCTCTCTTAAATATTAAATACACAAAAACAGGTAATCAAAACTTCTGGATGAAAAAAAATGGGCTAACTTTACTGCTTAGTTTTTTTTAAAATTTAGTGTATTTTTTTAAAAAAAAATTGCATTTGAAAGACCGCTGCGCAAATACCGTGTGACATAAAATATTGCAACAACCGCTATTTTATTCCCTAGGGTTTCTGCTTAAAAAAATATATATAATGTTTGGGGGTTCTAAGTGATTTTCTAGCAGAAAATACAGGATTTTTACTTGTAAGCAACAAATGTCAGAAAAGATTTAGTCCTTAAATGGTTAAACTGAGAACTTCTACACACACTCAGTTCATTCATAATTGTAAACATTGTATCCTTCAGGTTCTTCTTATCAGATTTGGCAGGCTGCCCAGAGAGGGGGAGAAGTCGCTTCACACAGACAACTTGCATTGACTTCTATTACAGAAGTCTTTTGCAAGTCGCGCTGAAGCTATATCGGCCGATGCCGATTAAGTAAAAAACACCAAATATCGGCCGATATATCGGTCGACCTCTAGTTATTACATCATACATCTTTAAATTTAAAGACTGTCACTATATCATATCCACATGTGGTTGAGAATTATCATCACACATGATTGAAGTTTGTCACTGACTTTTTTTGGACATCACACATTCAAGTTCCTCTATTTATAGACACCACATGTCATAATAGAGGACTGCTTGGAGTATTTTTGAGCACATCATTTATTATTCACGTTTTTTGTACGTATATGATTTGTTATGGTTTATATGATCACATAAGCGCTGCACATTTCACCCAATTTGTCAATAACTGGCATTTCCTTGTTTACATGTGATCAGCTGTGATTGGACACAGCTAATCACATGGGTAAAAAGCCTCATCATCGTCTCTTTACCAAGATCGGGGGTTGCGCCCTGTCCACTGTGCCGCCAATCTGCGTGCCCCCGTGGGCACTCAAGCACAGCGAGATCGGGGAGATGAAATCCGGAGTCTTTTAAAGTTGGCATCGTCATAGATATACCATACTGTATCTATGGAAGAGCAGCTTTATCACTCTAGGTTTTGACTACAGAGCACCTCCACCATCTCTTCTTCTCCATACCATATTGGTGAGGTGGGCTGTAGCCCACAGAGAGAATTAGGAATAATGCTAACTAATAAAGCTAGGCATGTACACATAGCACCGGAATTTATCAGCTCACAAGATTTCTGGCAGGATCAACAGCTAATTTTTACACTTATCATGTCAGCTACTGCCATCTAGGGGCTTTTATTGGTAAATTTAACAGACAAAAATGGAGCAAATACGAGAAGTTCATTGTTAAGCTTTACACGGGGAGGGAGAAGCTGTATTAGATATACTTATTTTCATTCAAGTGCCACCCTAACCATACACATTTTTCCTTCTCAAAATCTATGTACTCCTTTTTCTAAATATGTTGTATTCAAGGGTAAGTTCACCTTTAATAAAAAGAATACTATGCTGTCTCATACAGGATGCAGCAGCATAGCTTCCAGCCAGGGCAGTCTAAAAAAAAGGTACCTCACTAAGTAGAAGCCTTCTTCTAATTGTCAGCCTGTGATGACCCTGTCCTTTTATTGTAGGGATAGAGCAGCCGTTGGGACCAGCGCCCCCCTAGTGCCATGGGATGGATTGCCACCCTGTTCTTTTGGCTGCACATGTGGTGTTCAATCTCTTCTGTCAAAGCTGAAGAGCTCATCATAGGTGACAGGGAGAGTACACACTGTGCATGTGTGGCCTGAAAAACATTCCCTCCTGTGCCACTAAGAAGCACGGGTCCCAAGGTTGCTCTGCCCCTACAATAACTCAAAATGGCGCCATCGCTGGCTGTATAAGATTTTAAGAAGGTCTTAAAATAATTCAGTTGTGGCCTAAATTCTTTAACTTGATATGGCGCTCTAGCTGGAAGGTAGGTATGCAGCCTATGCTGCTATTTCCATATGGGATAGAATAGCGAGATTTTTTGTAAAAATGGGCACACACTTTACCAAAATTAAACAAATATGGCTAAAATTGATCAGAAAACAGATGACAAAAGCAAAGCTGGAAAAGGGATGACCTGACAAATTCCCTGGTGAAGAAAACCATTGAACAGACTTTTATAAATAAGACATTAAAACAGTAAAATAACAAAAAATCACCCAAAAGTGTCCTATGCAGTGTTCTGTCTGGGGAAAACATTGTCAGTGTGACATTAATCAAGAGCATGGACCATTCACACCACATGCATTGAGCTGCACTGAGCACCCTTGTCTAATGCAACCCCAATGCATAGACAGGACAATTTGCCTTGAGACTCTGAGTTCAGTTCCCACATGCTGAAAAACGAAACTTGGACAAGCAAAACTTTTTAATTTTTGAATAACAAATCGATGATATGTCATTTTTTGACATTTCAATAAGGGTAAACTAAAATAAACAGTGCACTGATGATTTATGATGCATCAGCATCGCTCCATTTACAGTGCACATCAGCGGCTGTGGTATAATAAAGTCGCCAGTGTGAACTAATCTTTCTAACAGAGCTTTAGATAGTGGTAAAATCAGACAAAGGTTCGAATCCCTCTAAAACTAAAAAAAGAAAACAATTGGCTATACATTACATAGTTGGTAAGGTCGAATGAAGACATTCATTTCAACTGGTGGTGAGTGTATGTCAATAGTAAATCGCAAATCCCTGTATGTTGTGACCGTTAAGATGCCCATCTAATAGTTTATTGAAACTATCGATGCTCCCTGCTGATACCACTGCTGGTGGAAGAGAATTCCACATCCTTACCGCTCTGACAGTAAAGAACCCTCTACACAGTTTAAGGTTAAACCGTTTCTCTTCCAATTTCAATGAATGGCCGCGTGTCTTTACACTCCCTCCCACTGAACAGTTTTTTCCCAATGCTAAGGTCACCAGTAAGGTATTTGAAAATCACTATAATATCTCCTCTCAAGCCTCTCTTTTCCAGAGAGAATACGTTTAACGCATTTAGTCTTTCCCCATAACCGTGGTCCTCTCATCCCTTTATAAGCTTTGTTGCCCTTCTCTGAACTCTTTCTATTTCCAGCACATCCTTCTTGAGGACTGGTGTCCAGAACTGGACGACATACTCCAGGTGCGGCCGGACCAGAGTGTTGTAGAGTGGCAGAATTAGTGTTTTATCCCTGAAGTAAATCCCATTTAAAATGCACACTAATAATCTGATTTGCAGCAGCTTGGTATTGCATGCCATTGCTGAGCCTGTCATCTACTAGGACCCCCAGGTCCTTTTCCATCCTAGATTCCCCCAAAGGTTCTTCCCCTAGTGAGTAATTTCCATTAGTAGTTTTAGCACCCAAATGCATTACTTTTCATATTTTTAAATGCGGCGTGCGTGCGGCTCACTCTGTGACCAGTGAGTCCGATCCCAGGACCTTACACGTGATCAGCTGTGAGCCAATGACAGCTGATCATGTGATGTAAACAGAGTTGGTAATCGGCTTTTTTTTCCCCTCACGCTAGAAGCGTGAGGAGAAAAAAAAAAGAGCCGATGATTACCGTCTGGAGTAAGTGGAACATCGGTTCCACACGCTCCAGACCCACTGCTGCTAAGCAGTGCCCACCAGTGCCACCTACCAGTGCATATCAGCACTGCTAAGCAGTGCCCACCAGTGCCACCTATCAATGCTCACCAGTGCCACCTATCAGTGCTCATTAGTGCTGCCAATCAGTGCCTCATAATCAGTTCCACCTATCAGTGCTGCCTATCAGTGTCACCTACCAGTGCCCTTGAGTGTTGCCTATCAGTGCCACCTTATCAGTGCCCATCAATGCTGACTATCAGTGCCGCCTCATTAGTGCCCATCAGTGCTGCATCAGTAATGCACATCAATGAAGGCGAGAAATTACCTGTTTGAAAATCTTTTTTTTTTTTTTTTTTTTTTTTTTTTAATGTTTGGCCTTTTTTTGTTTAGTAAAAAATAAAGACGCCAGTAGTGATTAAATACCACCAAAAGAAAGCTCTATTTGTGTGAAAAAAATGATAAAGATTTCATATGGGTACAGTGTTGTATGACTGCGCAATTGTCATTCTAAGCATGACAGCACTGAAAGCTGAAAATTGGGACTCTTCCTCCTCATTGGCTGAGACAGCAGCAAAGCGGCATTGCACTGCTGGCAATCAAAGTCAGTGAGACTATGAGGAGAGAGAGGGGGCGGGACTGAGCTGTGGCTCCATGTCTGAATGGACACACAGAGCTGCAGCTCAGTACGGGTGCCCCCATAGCAAGCTGCTTGCTGTGGGGGACTTGGCAGGAGGGAGGGGCCAGGAGCACCAAACAGGGACCCGAGAAGAGGAGGATCTGGGCTACTCTGTGCAAAGCCACTGTACTGAGTAGGTAAGCATAACATGTTTGTTATTTTTAATTAAAAAAAGAGACTTTAGTATCACTTTAAGGTTCATGCTTTTAGTAGGATTTTTATGCACCTTGTGTAAATTTGAGATCCAGGGAAGCTGCAGATGCTGCATTGCATGAAACCTGTCATACAAGAAAATGGCCGTATGTGGCCGCACTCATGTAAATTCCAATTGTTCCTAGTGTTGGGAAAATACGTTGGACATACATGCATGGTGTAGAGAGACAAGCCCGTGCCATTGTTTATTTTGGCAGTTTGAGCCAGGTTTTGCAGGGAACAGACACACTAATGATACAGGTGTGTGCTGGGGAGCTACAGGAGAAACAGTGAGAGTTGACAAGGGGACATCAACACATAACAAATAACAACACACAGCCATTAATGTCTAAACCACTGGCAACAAAAGTGAGTACACCCCTAAGTGAAAGATTACTGGAACCATGTCCTGTGGTATGATGAGACCAAGATAAACTTATTTGGTTCAGTTGGTGTCAAGCGTGCGTGGCGACAACCAGGAGAGGAGTACAAAGACAAGTGTGTCTTGCCTACAGTCGAACATGGTGATGGGAGTGTCATGGTCTGGCGCTGCATGAGTGCTGCCGGCACTGGGGAGCTACAGTTCATTGAGGGAACCATGAATGCCAACATGTACTGTGACATACTGAAGCAGAGCATGATCCCCTCCCTTTGGAGACTGGGCCCCAGGGTAGTATTCCAACATGATAATGACCCCAAACACACCTCCAAGACGACCACTGGCTTGCTAAAATAAGCTGAGGGTAAAGGTGATGGACTAGCCAAGCATAGCTCCAGACCTAAACCCTATTGAGCATCTGTGGGGCATCCTCAAACGGAAGGTGGAGGAACGCAAGGTCTCTAACATCCACCAGCTCCGTGATGTCGTCATGGAGGCGTGGAAGAGGACTCTCTCCTGTGAAGCTCTGGTGAACTCCATGCCCAAGAGCAGGCCCAGATTGGCCATAGGGCAAACCGGTCAACTGCCCAGTGGGCTGGGGCAGCAAGTCCTTGCGGGACCCAAGGCAGCTGGGCTGCTCTTTGAGTCCGCGCCGCTCACCCGGTCCTCTCTTCGGCCGCCAGTCCAGCTCAGCCATCAGCACCAGGGGGACAGAAACATGAAGGGGGGAGGAGTAAGAGGAGAAACCTTTGGCCTCTCCGTGGCCGCCAGTATAGTTCAGCTGTCGGTAACAGGGGGAGCTAGAGGAGACACCTGCTGCAGACACCATGGAGCCGGATCAGAAAGAACGTGAGTGCAGCCCCCCCTGTAGCATGAATAGGAGGAGCAGTGGTGGTGGCTGCATATAGAAGAATCACTCTCTCCATCTTCCTCCTGCAGCCTCTGAAAGCCTGCGAGAGGAAAAGGAGGCATTTAGAGACTGCAGAAGGAAGACGGAGAGAATGAATCTTATATATACAGCCACCACCACTGCTCCTCGTATCCTGCTTCTTTCTGCTGCCCCCCCCTATGCTCTCCGCCCCACCCATGCCCTTTGCCTCCTCGTGCTCTATGCCTCCCTGTGCTCTCCACCTCCCCCCTGGCTCTCCACCTCCCCCCTATGCTCTTCAACTCCCCTGTGCTCTCCAGCCCCCAGTGCTCTCCACCTCCCCCCTAGCTCTCTGGCCCCCCCTGTACTCTCCACCTCCCCCCTGGCTCTCAGTCTCCCTCGTGCTCTCCAAGTCCCCCTATGCTCTCTGCTGCCCCCCCCATGCTCTCCACCACCCCCTGGCTCTCAGTCTTCCCCATGCTCTCCAGCCCCCAGTGCTCTCCACCTCCCCCTGGCTCACAGCCTCCTCCATGCTCTCCACCTTCCCCCTGGCTCTCCGGCAACCCCCTCTGCTCTCCAAACCCCCTGACTCTCCGGTCCTCCCTGTGCTCTCCACTTCCCCCCTGGCTCTCCGGCCCTCCCTGTGCTCTCCACCTCCCCCTGGCTCTCCACCCCCCCGGCTCTCCACCTTCCCCCTGGCTCTCCGACCCCCCCCCGGCTCTCCACCTTCCCCCTGGCTCTCCGACCCCCCCTGGCTCTCAGCCTCCCTCGTGCTCTCTGCTGCCCACTCCCTGTGCTCTCCAGTCCCCAGTGCTCTCCACCACCCCCTGGCTCTCAGCCTCCCCCATGCTCTCCAGCCCCCCAGTGCTCTCCACCTCCCCGGCCCTCCCTGTGCTCTCCACTACCCCCCTGGCTCTCCAGCCCCCAGTGCTCTTAACCCCCTGGCTCTCCAGCCCCCCCTGGGCTCTCCACCTTCCCCCTGGGTTCACCACCCCCTGGCTCTCGGGTCCCCCCTGGGCTCTCCACCTCCACCCATGCTCTCAAACCTCCCCCTGTGCTCTTCGCCTCTCCCCCTGTTCTCTGCAGCCCCCCCGTGCTCTTCGCCTCCCCCCAGTACTCTCCAGCCCCCCCAGTGTTGTCTGCCTCCCCCAGTGATCTCCGCCTTCCTCCTTGTGCTCTCCACCCCACTCTTATGCTCTCCTGCCCTCCCTGTGCTCTTCTCCTCCCCTCAGTGCTCTCCGGCTCCCCCAGTGTTGTCCACCTACCCCCAGTGATCTCAGACCCCCATCTTGTGCTCTCCTGCCCTCCCTGTGCTCTTCACCTCCCCCCAGTGATCTCCGCCTCCCCCTGTGCTCTCCACCTCCCCTCCTTGTACTCTCCACCCCCCATGCACTCCTGCCCTCCCTGAGCTCTCCGTCCCAGCCCGTGTTTTTACTTCCCCCTGTGCCCTCCAGCCCCCCTGTGCTCTCCGACCCCCCCTGCTCTCGCCCCACCCCATGTTCTCAAGGTTCCTCCATGTGCTCCCTGCCCCTCTTTTCCAGTTCCCCCCACCCCTCTCGGGGGATCTGTCAGGGTGGAGAGTGGGAAAGGGGCCAGATAACATGTCATGGGCTGCTCAGTCCAGAATACCCAAGCCTATTTTTGTCCCGGTCCGGGCCTGCCCAAGAGGGTTAAGGCAGTGCTGGGAAATAATGGTGGCCACACAAAATATTGAAACTATGGGCCCAATTTGGACATTTTCACTTAGGGGTGTACTCAGTTTTGTTGCCAGTGGTTTAGACATTAATGACTGTGTGTTGAATTATTTTGAGGGGACGGCAAATTTACACTGTTATACAAGCTGTACACTCACTACTTTACATTGTAGCAAAGTGTCATTTCTTCAGTGTTGTCACATGAAAAGATATAATAAAATATTTACAAAAATGTGAGGGGTGTACTCACTTTTGTGAGCTACTGTTTATTCAGTTTTTTATGCATGTGTAATGTTGATGTGAAATACTGTGGTTACCTCAAAAATGTCACATATGTTTTTTAACATTTGTAGAATAAAATATTGACCTTTTATACAAACATGTGGTACCTCAAAAGTCCTCTTTTTCTAGGTTTTTCTTTGTATGTATCACGTTTTTAGCATGTGGTACCGGACAGCATATGTCCAATAATTAGAAGGTCTCCTATTGGATCCCTTCCTCCCATTATCTTAAAGTTATTGTAAAGTCTCGTTTTTTTTTTCTATAAAAATAACAAACATGCTATACTTACCTGCTCTTTTGCAGTGGATTTGCACAGAGGATTCTCCTCTTCTCGGGTCCCTCTTCTGTGATCCTGGCTCCTCCTTCCTGTTCAGTGCCCCCACAGCAAGTGGCTTGCTATGGGGGCACCTGAGCCCACATAGAATGCATTAAGCTAAAAAACCTTCTACCTTTACAACCACTTTAATGCGTGTAAGCAAGCAGGAGGCGTGTTAGACTGCTGGAGATCCTGGCCACTGCGCTATATGCAGGAGCAGAGGTCTGACTCTCCTAGGAGAGAAGGGGTGTGTCGGACTGCTAGAGACCCTGCCCACTGCGCTGTGTGCAGGTACAGTGGTCTGACTCTCCAATGAGTGAAGGGGCGTGTCGGACTGCTGGAGACCCTGGCCACTGCGCTGTGTGTGGGAACAGTGGTCTGACTCTAGTAGGATTGAAGGGGAGTGTCGGGACTGCTGGAGACCCTGGCCCCTGCACTGTGTGCGGGAACAGTGGTCTGATTCTCCTATGAGTGAAGGGGCGTGTCGGACTGCTGGAGATTCTGGACACTGCGCTGTGTGTGTGGGAACAGCAGTCTGACTCTCCTATGAGTAAAGGGGCGTGTCCGACTGCTGGAGACCCTGGCCACTTCGCTGTGTGTGGGAACAGTGGTCTGACTCTCCTATGAGTGAAGGGGCGTGTCGGACTGCTTGAGATCCTGGACACTGCACTGTGTGTGGGAACAGCAGTCTGACTCTCCTATGAGTAAAGGGGCGTGTCCGACTGCTGGAGACCCTGGCCACTGCGCTGTGTGTGGGAACAGTGGTCTGACTCTCCTATGAGTGAAGGGGTGTGTCGGACTGCTGGAGATCCTGGCCACTGCGCTGTGTGCGGGAACAGTGGTCTGACTCTCCTAGGAGTGAAGGGGTGTGTCGGACTGCTGAAGATCCTGGCCACTGCGCTGTGTGTGGGAACAGTGGTTTGACTCTCCGAGGAGTGAAGGGGTGTGTCGGACTGCTGGAGATCCTGGCCACTGTGCTGTGTGTGGGAACAGTGGTCTGACTCTCCTGAGTGAAGGGGCGTGTTGGACTGCTGGAGATCCTGGCCACTGCGCTGTGTGTGGGAACAGTGGTCTGACTCTCCTAGGAGTGAAGGGGCGTGTCGGACTGCTGGAGATCCTGGCCAGTGCGCTGTGTGTGGGAACAGTGGTCTGACTCTCCTGAGTGAAGGGGCGTGTCGGACTGCTGGAGACCCTGGCCACCGCGCTGTGTGTGGGAACAGTGGTCTGACTCTCCTGAGTGAAGGGGCGTGTCGGACTGCTGGAGACCCTGGCCACCGCGCTGTGTGTGGGAACAGTGGTCTGACTCTCCTGAGTGAAGGGGCGTGTCGGACTGCTGGAGATCCTGGCCACTGCGCTGTGTGTGGGAACAGTGGTCTGACTCTCCTAGGAGTGAAGAGGCGTGTCGGACTGCTGGAGATCCTGGCCACTGCGATGTGTGTGGGAACAGTGGTCTGACTCTGAGTGAAGGGGCGTATCTGACTGCTGGAGACCATGGCCCCTGCGCTGTGTGTGGGAACAGTCGTCTGACTCTCCTAGGAATGAAGGGGTGTGTCGGACTGCTGGAGATCCTGGCCACTACGCTGTGTGTGGGAACAGTGGTCTGACTCTCCTGAGTGAAGGGGCGTGTCGGACTGCTGGAGACCCTGGCCACCGCGCTGTGTGTGGGAACAGTGGTCTGACTCTCCTATCAGTAAAGGGGTGTGTCGGACTGCTGGAGACCCTGGCCACTGCGCTGTGTGTGGAAACAGTGGTCTGACTCTCCTATGAGTGAAGGGGAGTGTCGGACTGCTGGAGACCCTGGCCCCTGCGCTGTGTGTGGGAACAGTGGTCTGACTCTCCTGAGTGAAGGGGCGTGTCGGACTGCTGGAGATCCTGGCCACTGCGCTGTGTGTGGGAACAGCGGTCTGACTCTTCTGAGTGAAGGGGCGTGTTGGACTGCTGGAGATCCTGGCCACTGCGCTGTGTGTGGGAACAGTGGTCTGACTCTCCTAGGAGTGAAGGGGCGTGTCGGACTGCTGGAGATCCTGGCTACTGTGCTGTGTACGAGAACAGCGGTCTGACTCTCCTAAGTGAAGGGGCGTGTCGGACTGCTGCAGACCCTGGCCACTGCGCTGTATGTGGGAACATCGGTCTGTGTGGGAACATCAGTCTGACACGCCCCTTCACTCAGGAGAGTCAGACCGCTGTTCTCGTACACAGCACAGTAACCAAGATCTCCAGCAGTCCGACACACCCCTTCATTCAGGAGAGTCAGACCCTGGCCACTGCGCTGTGTGTGGGAACAGTGGTCTGACTCTCCTAGGAGTGAAGGGGCGTGTCGGACTGCTGGAGATCCTGGCCACAGCGCTGTGTGTGGGAACAGTGGTCTGACTCTCCTGAGTGAGGGGGCGTGTCGGACTGCTGGAGATCCTGGCCACTGTGCTGTGTGTGGGAACAGTGGTCTGACTCTCCTCAGTGAAGGGGTGTACTGCTGGAGATCCTGGCCACTGTGCTGTGTGTGGGAACAGCGGTCTGACTCTCCTGAGTGAAGGGGTGTGTCGGACTGCTGGAAATCCTGGCCACTGCGCTGTGTGTGGGAACAGCGGTCTGACTCTCCTGAGTGAAGGGGTATGTCGGACTGCTGGAAATCCTGGCCACTGTGCTGTGTGTGGGAACAGTGGTCTGACTCTCCTGAGTGAAGGGGTGTGTCGGACTGCTGGAGATCCTGGTCACTGTGCTGTGTGTGGGAACAGTGGTCTGACTCTCCTGAGTGAAGGGGTGTGTCCGACTGCTGGAGATCCTGGCTACTGTGCTGTGTACGAGAACAGCGGTCTGACTCTCCTGAGTGAAGGGGCGTGTCGGACTGCTGCAGACCCTGGCCACTGCGTTGTGTGTGGGAACATCGGTCTGACCCTCCTGAGTGAAGGGGCATGTCGGACTGCTGGAGACCCTGGCCACTGCGCTGTGTGTGGGAACAGTGGTCTGACTCTCCTAGGAGTGAAGGGGCATGTCAGACTGCTGGAGATCCTGGCCACTGTGCTGTGTACGAGATCAGCGGTCTGACTCTCCTAGAAGTGAAGGAGTGTGTCGGACTGCTGGAAATCCTGGCCACTGCGCTGTGTGTGGGAACAGTGGTCTGACTCTCCTGAGTGAAGGGGCGTGTCGGACTGCTGGAGATCCTGGCCACTGCGCTGTGTGTGGGAACAGTGGTCTGACTCTCCTGAGTGAAGGGGCGTGTCGGACTTCTGGAGATCCTGGCCACTGTGCTGTGTGTGGGAACAGTGGTCTGACTCTCCTGAGTGAAGGGGTGTGTCGGACTGCTGGAAATCCTGGCCACTGCGCTGTGTGTGGGAACAGTGGTCTGACTCTCCTGAGTGAAGGGGTGTGTCGGACTGCTGGAAATCCTGGCCACTGCGCTGTGTGTGGGAACAGTGGTCTGACTCTCCTGAGTGAAGGGGTGTGTCGGACTGCTAGAGATCCTGGCCACTGTGCTGTGTGTGGGAACAGTGGTCTGACTCTCCTGAGTGAAGGGGTGTGTCGGACTGCTGGAGATCCTGGCCACTGCGCTGTGTGTGGGAACAGTGGTCTGACTCTCCTGAGTGAAGGGGTGTGTCGGACTGCTGGAGATCCTGGCCACTGCGCTGTGTGTGGGAACAGTGGTCTGACTCTCCTGAGTGAAGGGGTGTGTCGGACTGCTGGAGATCCTGGCCACTGCGCTGTGTGTGGGAACAGTGGTCTGACTCTCCTGAGTGAAGGGGTGTGTCGGACTGCTGGAAATCCTGGCCACTACGCTGTGTGTGGGAACAGTGGTCTGACTCTCCTGAGTGAAGGGGTGTGTCGGACTGCTGGAGATCCTGGCCACTGCGCTGTGTGTGGGAACAGTGGTCTGACTCTCCTGAGTGAAGGGGTGTGTCGGACTGCTGGAGATCCTGCCCACTGCGCTGTGTGTGGGAACAGTGGTCTGACTCTCCTGAGTGAAGGGGTGTGTCGGACTGCTGGAGATCCTGCCCACTGCGCTGTGTGTGGGAACAGTGGTCTGACTCTCCTGAGTGAAGGGGTGTGTCGGACTGCTGGAGATCCTGCCCACTGCGCTGTGTGTGGGAACAGTGGTCTGACTCTCCTGAGTGAAGGGGTGTGTCGGACTGCTGGAGATCCTGCCCACTGCGCTGTGTGTGGGAACAGTGGTCTGACTCTCCTGAGTGAAGGGGTGTGTCGGACTGCTGGAGATCCTGCCCACTGCGCTGTGTGTGGGAACAGTGGTCTGACTCTCCTGAGTGAAGGGGAGTGTCGGACTGCTGGAGATCCTGCCCACTGCGCTGTGTGTGGGAACAGTGGTCTGACTCTCCTGAGTGAAGGGGCGTGTCGGACCTCCTAAGCTTTCATGGAGAAAGATTCACCCTCTGTGTTGTCCTGATAACATTGCCATTCAGACAGAAAGGGATCAGAAATCCAACATTTTACAGTTGTCACCATAACAGGACATGAAATCTCCCAATAGGGGTTGTTACACTGACAACTATGAGGGGAGATTTCCTCACTTTGTGTATTCAGAAGAGAAAGACATAAAGTGACAGACAGCGGATAGAAAACTAAACATCCAAATATTTGGTCATTCTCCTTCCTAATTCTTTCCTCTCCCTGCTGCTGTGGTGAGTATTGTGGGTGATCTCTGATCGTGTATGGAGGACGGGATTGTCCCTGATCCATCATGACAATGCAGACCAGCACAGCTCATCCCATCCTCCATCTCCCGGGATGATGACAGTCAGCACCTACCAGAAGAGCACGTTACAGCCGATGAAGACGGCCAGGCTATGGAGAGGCCTCCTCCAGGTTATGGTGTCTAATAGACTCTGCATGACATCAGGCTGCCGCCCCTCTCCCCCATTCTGCCCGCCGCTCATCATCGATGTCCACCGGGCTCCTTCTCCCTCCCTTCTCGGTGCTCAGGAACGGTCCTCCATAACGAGATGGCAGGTGGGATCGGCTCTGACACCTCCCCGGCTTGTCATATGGAGGAGGCTGCCCCCCTACACGTCATAGCGGGCTCTACCAGCAGGGCTGCCATCAGGGATACAGCCAGTACTGTGCCCACATCGGTTTCTCCAACAAAATCGGTTTATCCTGGCTCTGGGCTGAGATCGGAACTCCGCCCCTCCAGCCCCCTGCACTGCCGCTCCTCCCACTCTCCCCCGAATGCTAATCATCCTTCTACCGCCCCGCCCCCCTGCGCGTCCCCGTGCGCGTCCCCTATTTTGGTACAGACGCTGGAAGTTCTCCCCGCAGTCCGTATTATGTCATCATTATTGGTCCGACAATATCACCTCCTATTCTTATTATTATTACTCCTCCCACATATTAAATATATATCAGTATACACACGTCACCATTATCATCTCTTCCTATTATTTTATCCATTTTTTTTATTGCCCCTGCTATTATTTTATATTATTTATTATTACACCTCCTATTATTTTATATTTATTGTTAACCCTTCTATTATTTTACATTATTACACCTCCTATCAAATTTTTATTATTGCCCCACCTATTATTTTATCTACCCCCTCCCAGTGGCGGCTGGTGCTCAAAATTTTTGGGGGGGCGCAAACAAACTGAAAAATTCTGAAAAAAAAACCCATCAATCGCAGCCACTGTCCCCCTCACTTGCCGCCACTGTGCCATCAAACGCAGCCACTGTGCCCATCAAATGCAGCCATTGTGCCCATCAATTGCCACCACTGTGCCATCAAACGCAGCCACTGTGCCATCAAATGCAGCCACTGTGCCCATCAAATGTAGCCACTGTGCCCATCAATTGCCACCACTGTGCCATCAAACGCAGCCACTGTGCCCATCAAATGCAGCCACTGTGCCCATCAAACGCAGCCACTGTGCCATCAAACGCAGCCACTGTGCCCATCAAACCCAGCCACTGTGCCATCAAACGCAGCCACTGTGCCCATCACTTGCCGCCACTGTGCCATCAAATGCCACCACTGTGCCATCAAACACAGCCACTGTGCCATCAAATGCAGCCACTGTGCAATCAAACGCAGCCACTGTGCCCATGAAACGCGGCCACTGTGCCATCAAACGCAGCCACTGTGCCATCAAATGCAGCCACTTTGCCCATTAAGCGCAGTCACTGTACCCATCAAACGCAGCCACTGTGCCCATCAATTGCCACCACTGTGCCATCAAATGCAGCCACTGTGCCCATCAAATGTAGCCACTGTGCCCATCAATTGCCACCACTGTGCCATCAAATGCAGCCACTGTGCCCATCAAATGTAGCCACTGTGCCCATCAATTGCCACCACTGTGCCATCAAACGCAGCCACTGTGCCCATCAAATGCAGCCACTGTGCCCATCAAACGCAGCCACTGTGCCCATCAAACGCAGCCACTGTGCCATCAAACGCAGCCACTGTGCCCATCAAACCCAGCCACTGTGCCATCAAACGCAGCCACTGTGCCCATCACTTGCCGCCACTGTGCCATCAAATGCCACCACTGTGCCATCAAACACAGCCACTGTGCCATCAAATGCAGCCACTGTGCAATCAAACGCAGCCACTGTGCCCATGAAACGCGGCCACTGTGCCATCAAACGCAGCCACTGTGCCATCAAATGCAGCCACTTTGCCCATTAAGCGCAGTCACTGTACCCATCAAACGCAGCCACTGTGCCCATCAATTGCCGCCACTGTGCCATCAAACGAAGCCACTTTGCCCATTAAATGCAGCCACTGTGCCCATCAAATGCAGCCACTGTCCCCATCAATTGCCGCCACTGTGCTATCAAACGCAGCCACTGTGCCCATCAAATGCAGCCACTGTGCCCATCAATTGCCGCCACTGTGCCATCAAACGCAGCCACCGTGCCATCAAACGCAGCCACTGTGCCATCAAACGCAGCCACTGTGCCCATCAATTGCCGCCACTGTGCCATCAAACGCAGCCACTGTGCCCATCAAATGCAGCCACTGTGCCATCAAACACAGAAACTGTGCCATAAAACGCAGCCACTGTGGCCATCAATTGCCGCCACTGTGCTATCAAACGCAGCCACTGTGCCCATCAAATGCAGCCACTGTGCCATCTAACACAGCCACTGTGCCCATCAATTGCCACCACTGTGCCATCAAACGCAGCCACTGTGCCCATCAATTGCCGCCACTGTGCCCATCAAACGCAGCCACTTTGCTCATTAAACGCAGCCACTGTGCCCATCAATTACCGCCACTGTGCCATCAAATGCAGCCACTGTGCCCATTAAACACAGCCACTGTGCCCATCAAACGCAGCCACTGTGCCCATCAATTGCCACCACTGTGCCATCAAATGCAGCCACTGTGCTCATCAAATGCAGCCACTGTGCCCATCAAACGCAGCCACTGTGCCCATCAATTGCTGCCACTGTACCATCAAACGCAGCCACTGTGCCATCAAACGCAGCCACTGTGCCCATCAGTTTCAGCCACTGTGCCATCAAATGCAGCCACTTTGCCCATTAAGCGCAGTCACTGTACCCATCAAACGCAGCCACTGTGCCCATCAATTACCGCCACTGTGCCATCAAATGCAGCCACTGTGCCATCAAATGCAGCCACTGTGCCCATCAAACGCAGCCACTGTGCCCATCAAACGCAGCCACTGTGCCCATCAATTGCCCCCACTGTGCCATCAAACGCAGCCACTGTGCCCATCAAACGCAGCCACTGTGCCCATCAATTGCCGCCACTGTACCATCAAACACAGCCACTGTGCCATCAAACGCAGCCACTGTGCCCATCAATTTCCGCCACTATGCCATCAGAGGCAGCCACTGTGCCCATCAATTGCCGCCACTGTGCCATCAAACGAAGCCACTTTGCCCATTAAATGCAGCCACTGTGCCCATCAAATGCAGCCACTGTGCGCATCAATTGCCGCCACTGTGCTATCAAACGCAGTCACTGTGCCCATCAAATGCAGCCACTGTGCCCATCAAACGCAGCCACTGTGCCCATCAATTGCCGCCACTGTACCATCAAACGCAGCCACAGTGCCATCAAACGCAGCCACTGTGCCCATCAATTTCTGCCACTATGCCATCAAACGCAGCCACTGTGCCCATCAATTTCCGCCACTATGCCATCAAACGCAGCCACTGTGCCCATCAATTGCCACCACTGTGCCATCAAACGCAGTCACTTTGCCCATCAATTGCCGCTACTGTGCCATCAAATGTAGCCACTGTGCCCATCAATTGCCACCACTGTGTCATTAAACACAGCCACTTTGCCATCAAATGCAGCCACTGTGCCCATCAAACCCAGCCACTGTGCCCATCAAACCCAGCTACTGTGCCCATCAATTGCCGCCACTGTGCTCATCAAACACAGCCACTGTGCCCATAAAACGAAGCCACTGTGCCATATCAAATGCTCCCATTGTGTCATATCAAATGCTCTCACTGTGCCATATTAAATGCTGCCACTGTGCCCATCAAATGCTGCCACTGTGCCCCATCAAATTCTCCCACTGTGCCCCATCAAACGCAGCCACTGTGCCATATCAAATGCTGCCAGTGTGCCCCCCCCCCCCCCCCCGCCGTCTGCACTCAACCTGGTAAGCGGTTTAGTGTTAGGAAAGTGAATATTCATCCACTTTTCTAACACAGCTGAGTGACCTGCGAGCCCCCAGCATGGCGCTCGCAGGTCACGTTTTTTGACGCCTATTAGAGCCTATGGCTCTAATCAGGTTTTTTTTTAAAAAAAGCCCTGCCATTGTAATTAAGGTGGCCAGCGCCCGAAAAGGGGCCAGGCGCCTGAATAGGCGGTGGCAGCGGTGGCCATAGATAGATTCATGTATAGCATAGCATGAATATATCTATCTATTGGTGCTAGAGGAGGCGGCAGGAGAGGGGGGCAGTGCCCGTGCTCCCTTATGGACGCACCGCCACTGCCCCCTCCTGTTATTAATATATATCACTGTATGCATACTGTATTATATATTACTCTCATCATTATTTATTATAATTTATTATTACATCGCCCATTATTTTATATGATTATTAATATTATATTTATCCTGATTGATATTATTGATCACACCCATCATCATCATTCATTGTTACACTCCCTGGTATTTATCATTCTCTCCACATTCACATGCGGGCCGAACTGTCTAGGACTAGTGATGGGATATGGCAGGGGTGCTGAGTAATTGCAGTAAGAATTAAGCTGTGGGAATAAACAGAATATGTTTTTGCCTAATAAACAGAATAGACATATAGAAGGAATTCCTATAGTGAGTGTGATGATTGTCCTGACATAAAGTTGGGGGAAGTTCATACAGAGGTGTCAGATTGGGGCTCAGAGAGCACCTGAGGCACAGGATGATCTGAGGTCACTTGGAGGAGCAGGAGTGCTAGGGTCACTGGGACACTGGACACACTGGAGACATTGAAAACACTTGGGACATCGAAAACACCAGGGACACTATACACAATGGGGACATTGGTGACACTGAGGTCACTGAAGACACTGGGGACACTAGACACACGGTGGTCACTGGGTACATTGGAGACATTGGAGTCTCTGGAGATACTGAGGACATGGGAAACACTGGAGTCACTGGAGATATTGGGGACTTTGGAGACACTATGATCACTGGGGACACTAGACACACTGGGGTCATTGAAGACACTGAGGTCACTAAAGACACTGGGGACATTGGAAACACTGGGGCCACTGGAGCCATTAGGGACTTTGGAGACACTGGGGACACTAGACACACTGGAGACATTGGAAATACTGGAGTCACTGGGGACACTAGACACACTGGGGTCACTGGAGACACTGAGGTCACTAAAGACATTGGGATCACATGAGACACTGGGGTCACTGGAGACATAGGAGACAATGAAGTAACTGGAGACACTAGGGACATTGGAACCAGTGGAGACATTGGGGACAGTGGGCACACTGGGGACCAGAGACACTGAGGTCACTGGGATCACTGGAGACACTGGGATCATCAGGAGCACTGGGGACTGGAGACACTGAGGTCTCTGGGATCACTAGAGACACTGGGATCACTGGGCACACTAGGGACTGGAGACACTGAGGTCACTGGGATCACTGGAGACACTGGGGTCACAGAGCATACTATGATCACTGGAGACACTGGAGAAATGGGGGGATACTGGAGTCACTGGGGTCACTGGAGACACTGGGGACATTGTAGGGTCTAAAAACTGTTTTTACTCACCCTGGACTCTCTTTAGCCATAGGAAATAGAGGTATCTCACAGTAACACTGCTGCTGTCAGATTTGGTTTCCCCAGCTTTTCAAGGTTTAAACTAATTCAGACACCCCCCCCCCTTCTTTCCCTGAGTGGCCATCACTCCTACCATCCCAACTAAACTACGCTCACACTTTTTCCACTACCTGGACTCATTCTGTCCAAGGAAAGCAGGGGAAACTCACAGATACATAGGGCTTGCATTCTGGTTTGTAATCATACACAAACATTTTAACAGTCACAATTTTGCTTCACAGTTCAAGGATTAAACTACCTTCTGTTCTCTTTCCCTGACTGCTACGCACTCGGCTACAGCATACCCACTGTTCCATCTCTCCCCTGACCCTGGCATTTCAAATGTTAAAATCACTTGTATACAGTTTCCTTGATTGCTCTACTCTTCAGATACGCCATCCTCACTCTTGCTTCTCCCCATGGACCCTTGGGTCCAGTGGAAACAGATGATAGCAAGCTGCCTATTGCTATCAGATTTTATTCCACCCCCCCACTGTGGCTTCCACGGCATTTCAAGGGTTAAAATCACTTGTATATGGTTTCCCTGACTGTTCCCCACTCTGTATTGCCTATCATCACTCTTCCTTCTTTCCTTTGTCCCTTTCTGTCCAGGGGAAACTGATTCTGGTAGTAAGCTGCATATTGCTATCAGATTTGGTTCCCCCTCCCCTATATAGCTTCCATGGAATTTCAAGGGTTGAAAACACTTGTGTATGGTTTCCCTCACTGCTCTACTCTTCAGATATGCCATACTCACTATTCCTTCTCCCCATGGATCCTTCTCCCCATGGACCCAGGGGCGGCCCGTGCATTACGTGCGCCGCCCCCCTAATCCCTGCCGCCACCTCCCGATCCATGCACCCGGCCCCTTTCAGGACGCCGGATGCATGGACTTCTATGGTAACGTGAGGCTCTAATAGGCTTCAAAAAAGGGTGGGCTCGGGGCGCAGAGAGTGCGCCCTGATCCACCCTGTTGTGTGACCATAGCAAATTAATTTGCGCTATTTTTACACCACAGTGCCTTCCTGCCAATCAGGAGGCAGGTCAGTGAGACCTGTTTCCCGATTGGCCAAAGCGCCGGGCATCCTATTGGATGGGAGAGACACACTCACAGGGGAGGAAGCTGGAGGATCTGACTCCTCCGTCGCTGACACAGGAGGAGAGGATGAGGACACAACAGCCCGGGGCCGGAACGGAGGAGGAGATGCACAGGATGCAGGAGCCGTCGCCTGCCCATCCCCCCAGTGCGCTGCTGTCACCCAGATGGGGTACGTGCCGGTCTGATGGTGGGCAAGCAGGGGGGCTTGTCACAGAGGTCTGATGGGGGGCGAGCAGGTTGGCTTTTCACAGTGGTCTGATGGCGGGTGAGCGGGGGCTTGTCACAGGGGCTGCATATGTTGAGCAGAAGCTGCATATGACGGGCACAGGCTGTATATTTAGGGCACAGAGGCTGTATGATGGGCACAGGCTGCATATGATGGGCACAGGCTGCATATGATGGGCACAGAAGCTGCAAATTATGGGCACAGGCTGCATATTATGGGCACATAGGCTGTATGATGAGCACAGGCTGCATATGATGGGCACAGAGGCTGTATATGATGGACACAGGCTGCATATGCTGGGCACAGAAGCTGCATCTAAAGGGCACAGAGGCTGCATATGATGGGCACAGGCTGCATATGATGGGCACATGCTGGATATAATGGGCACAGAAGCTGCATATGACGGGCACAGGCTGCATATAATTGGCACAGAAGCTGCATATGACGGGCACAGGCTGCATATGACGGGCACAGAAGCTGCAAATTATGGGCACAGACTGCATATTATGGGCACAAAGGCTGTATGATGGGCACAGTCTGCATATGATGGGCACAGAGTCTGTATATGATGGGCAGAGGCTGCATACGACGGCACAGGCTGCATATGATGGGCACATGCTGCATATAATGGGCACAGAAGCTGCATATGATGGGCATAGGCTGCATATTATGGGCACAAAGGTTGTATGATGGGCACAGGCTGCATATAATGGGCACGGGCTGTATATGATGGGCACAGAGGCTGTATATGATGGGCACAGGCTGCATATGATGGGAACAGGCTGCATATGATGGGCACAGAGGCTGCATAAGATGGGCACAGAGGCTGCATATGTTGGGCACAAGCTGCTTATCACTGGCACAGGCTGCATAAGATGGGCACAGAGGCTGCATGATGGGCACAGAGGCTGCAATTGATGGCACAGTGGCTGCATTTTATGGGGCACAGTGACTGCATATGATGGGCACAGTGAGGCTGTTTGCTTGCGCCCTCCAAAAAATTTTGAGCACCAGCCGCCACTGCATGGACCCTTTCTGACCAGGGGAAACTGATTCTGATAGCAATCTGACTATTGCTATCAGATCTGGTTCCCCCTCTCAATATAGCTTCCATGGCATTTCAAGGGTTAAAATCACTTGTGTATGGTCTCTCTGACTACTCCACTTTTCAAATACATCATGCTCATGTTTTTATTTTTTTGCTATAACTATTTTTCCCTCTTTTTTTATAATAGAAGTCACAAACAAAGATGGCATTGTGAAATACATCAAAGTAGTGACCAGTGTAAAGGAGGCTGATGACATTTTCAGAGACATTCATTGCAGTCCGCATGTGGCGCACTGTGGTATGATTAAAACTAGAGAAGCCATTTGCCTGCGTTATTATTGGCCTGGAATGACTGTTGATATCGATAAATATGTAATTTTTTTATTTGATAAGCCTATTTTGTTTGTTTGCATTATGACTATGCTAACTATATCTATATATACAGTATCTCACAAAAGTGAGTACACCCCTCACATTTTTGTAAATATTTTATTCTATCTTTTCATGTGACAACACTGAAGAAATGACACTTTGCTACAATGTAAAGTAGTGAGTGTGCAGCTTGTATAACAGTGTAAATTTGCTATCCCCTCAAAATAACTCAACACACAGCCATTAATGTCTAAACCGCTGGCAACAAAAGTGAGTACACCCCTAAGTGAAAATGTCCAAATTGGGCCCAATTAACCATTTCCCTCCTCGTTGTCATGTGACTTGTTAGTGTTACAAGGTCTCAGGTGTGAATAGGGAGCAGGTGTGTTAAATTTGGTGTTAACGCTCTCACTCTCTCATACTGGTCACTGGAAGTTCAACATGGCACCTCATGGCAAAGAACTCTCTGAGGATCTGAAAAAAAGAATTGTTGCTCTGCAAATAGATGGCGTAGGCTATAAGAAGATTGTCAAGACCCTGAAACTGAGCTGCAGCACGGTGGTCAAGACCATACAGCGGTTTAACAGGACAGGTTCCACTCAGAACAGGCCTCGCCATGGTCGACCAAAGAAGTTGAGTGCACGTGCTCAGCGTCATATCCAGAGGTTATTTTTGGGAAATAGATGTATGAGTGCTGCCAGCATTGCTGCAGAGGTTGAAGGGGTCAGCCTGTCAGTGCTTAGACCATACGCCGCACGCTGCATCTAATTGGTGTGCATGGCTGTCATCCCAGAAGGAAGCCTCTTCTAAAGATGATGCATAAGAATTCCCGCAAACAATTTACTGAAGACAAGCAGACTAAGGACATGGATTATTGGAACCATGTCCTGTGGTCTGATGTGACAAAGATAAACTTATTTGGTTCAGATGGTGTCAAGCATGTGTGGCGGCAACCAGGTGAGGAATACAAAGACAAGTGTGTCTTGCCCACAGTCAAGCATGGTGGTAGGAGTGTCATGGTCTGGGGCTGCATGAGTGCTGTCGGCACTGAGGAGCTACAGTTCACTGAGGGAACCATGACTGCCAATGTACTGTGTCAAGCAGAGCATGATCATCTCCCTTCGGAGACAGGGCCACAGGGCAGTATTCCAACATAACGACCCCAAACACACCTCCAAGAGGACCACTGCCTTGCTAAAGAAGCTGAGGGTAAAGGTGATGGACTGGCCAAGCATGTCTCCAGAGCTAAACCCTGTTAAGCATCTGTGGGGCATCCTCAAATGGAAGGGTGGAGGAGTGCAAGGTCTCTAACATCCACCAGCTCCGTGATGTCGTCATGGAGGAGTGCAAGAGGACTCCAGTGGCAGCCTGTAAATCTCTGGTGAACTCCATGCCCAAGAGGGTTAAGGCAGTGCTGGAAAATAATGGTGGCCACACAAAATATTGACACTTTGGGCCCAATTTGGACATTTTCACTTATGCCCCGTGCACACGGTCGGACTTTGTTTGGACATTCCGACAACAAAATCCTAGGATTTTTTCAGACGGATGTTGGCTCAAACTTGTTTTGCCTACACACGGTCGCACAAAGTTGTCGGAATTTCCGATCGCCAACCACGCGGTCACGTACACCACGTACGACGAGACTAGAAAAGGCCAGTTCAGAACCAAGCGCGGCACCCTTTGGGCTCCTTTTGCTAATTTCGTGTTAGTAAAAGTTTGGTGAGAGACGATTCGCGCTTTTTCAGACTAGTGGCTTTCAGATCGTTTTCTGCCGTTCAGTTTGTGCTTGTGGGTTTGTATCTGCTCTTCAGTGCGTGCAAGCAAGTTCCACATGACTTTAATTAGTCATTGTATTCTTGTTCGTTCGTTACTGTTTTTCAGGTCGCTCTTGACAGGCCTTGCTGTTCTTCAGTGCGTTCTGTTACTTCGTTCTGAGCAGCCGACCGTTTTCTAGCCATGTTGCGTATACGTACTCCTCGTAGAGTTCGTGCTGTGCGGGGGCTTGGTGTTGGGGTCCTGACCTTGACACAAGTTCAGTCCATGAACAGGGTGGGGAGGAGTTCATGGACCAAGAATTGGTTGCTTCAGCGTGACCAGTTCTCTCATATGCCTTTACTCCGTGAGATCCGTGAGAATAATCCTGATGATTTCAGGAACTTTCTCAGGATGACGGACCCCGTGTTTCACCGTCTGTTGGCTTCGCTGACCCCTTATATTAGCAGGCAGGATACCTGCATGAGGCAAGCCATCACTCCGGAGCAGAGGTTGGTCGCTACCCTGCGGTACTTGGCGACAGGGAGAAGTCTGCAGGACTTGAAGTTCTCAACAGGCATCTCCCCCCAGGCTCTGGGTATCACCATCCCAGAGACCTGTTCTGCCACCATACAGGTCCTGCAGAAGGAGTATATGAAGGTAAGATTTTTATCCTTTAATATCACATTTCATTGTATTTAATGTGTGCTAATATATTGTATTTCTTTCCTCATTCCCTAATTACCATGATTGGAATATGCTGTGAATGTCCCCTTTGTTCTCATGCATGCTGGATTTTTATGTAATTATTTTTTTAGGTCCTTCATACAGATTGGCCTTCAATTACCTCCCCAGCATGTTCTCTCCTGGCCTATATTCACCTCATGTAGTCACTTAACAATGTATTTTATCAGCTCCATAGTAGTGCTTTACCCCCAACACCCCCTAAAATGTTTTGAATTGTTATTTTAGGTTTAAATTCAGGCAGAGTGCCATAGGCTTTTTTTTGTGGTGTCCCCAAATCATTTTTAGTAACCCTCCCTCCCCCAACTGCTAAGTCAGCTGATCCCAATTCTCTATCTATCCTCAATCATCTATCTGCTGACTTTGCCAAACCCATACACACTATACCCATCTGTTTTGTGCTCTGATGTATGGATGAATTCCCCAAAGCATGTAGTGCAAGGGCCTGCCTGTATACTTTCAAATGGTACTGTTTAACGTTTTTGTATCCTATTATTATCTTGACAGGTAATAGCAGAATGTCCAAATGTCCTCAAATGTGTACAATGTGTATTTATCTTTGTATTATGACACTTCTTACCTGTCCAGTGGGCTGCCAATAATGTAACTAAGGAGGGGCTGTTCCAAGTAATACCCTGTATTTAGGCATTCATCTCTCAATGAAGTGAAGAGGGTTACCTGTCCAAGATTTCCACACACCCCATAATGTTAGAAATGGCCCATGAGAGGGGGGGGGGGGGATATGATAGGTGTACCTTATACTTTGGCGTTGTTAAATTCCCCTTAATAAATGCTATCTGGAGGTTGCCCCATAATGTTTGTGCCTAATCTGCTTGCCATGTTTCTGAGCAAAAATAGTAATTATTTTTTTTTTTCCTCAACAGTTTCCTTCCACGCCACAGGAATGGCAGACTGTGGCCTCCCACTTTGCCCAGCGGTGGGACTTTCCTAACTGCGGAGGGGCAATTGATGGGAAACACGTCCACATCGTCCCACCACCCAACTCGGGGTCGTACTATTTCAACTATAAGGGGTTCAATAGTATAGTGATGTTGGCGGTGGTGTCGGCTACTTACGACTTCCTGTATGTGGACGTGGGGAAGAATGGCCGGATGTCCGATGGTGGAGTCTTCGCCCAGACGGAGTTCTACAGGCATCTCCAGAATGGCAGCTTGGACTTGCCACCTCCAGAGGACAATGTGGAAGAACTCCCATTCGTGTTTGTTGCTGATGAAGCGTTTGCGCTGGGGGACCACCTGATGCAGCCATTCCCGATGAGGACCCTCACCCTGGAACAGAGGGTTTTTAATTACCGGCTGGCCAGAGCCCGAAGAGTGGTGGAGAACACATTTGGAATCCTGGCCAGCCGGTTCCACCTATTTCTGACACCCATCCATATGGCGGAGTATAAACTGAACCATATTATACTGGCGTGCTGTATTCTCCATAACTTTTTAAGGGAACATTCGGCCAACTATGCTGGCTCAGTTGGGCCTGAGGCCGGAATGATACATGAAACCACACTGACGGCGCTTGAAAGCGGCCGTCCTGGCTTGCCCTCCCTGAGTGCCCGTGATGTCCGGTTACGCTACCTGGAGTTCTTTGCAGGTAGGGGGGCCATCAATATGCCAGCAAATATGTGAAGCCTTTTTATAATAAAAAAAAAATACATTCTTTGTGGACATTTACTGCTTGTGTTTGTTTTAGCTGACCCTGACAGAAATGTGTGGAGTCCAGAAAATGGCGTGATTGTGTAACCTTATACAGAGCACTGTTGGCTGTTATTTACTAAATGCAAAGACACATTTCACTACAAGTGCAGTTGCAACTGCACTGAAACTGCACTTGTAGTGCCAAGAGGATTTGCCCTTAGTAAATAACCCCCATTTTCTCTGAAAACAGCAATGACATCACCCCAAAAGTGTTGTAGCATTGAGACAATAATCCACACATTCTTGCTTAACAAACTTTTTTATACCTGCACAATCACATGTGCATTTACCAAAGGTTTTTCAAACAAACCAACATGTTTGTTGTATAACAATTTTTGGGGTAGCATTATCAAAAATAGAAATGTTCATTTATGATAAAACAGGCATGTGTAAAACCAACAAGAAAGACACAAATCTTGAACTTACAAACGTCACATTTGGTAGAACTTGAAGGCAATATCAGACATGAGTATTTAGGAACTGTGTTTGATATTGCGTTCAGATGGAGTGAAGTCACCCCAGGAAAAGCCAAATTTGGAAGATGCACACCAATTTACGAATTTCAACATGTGCAACCTGCCATCACGGAGGATCAAGGGACGTGTTTTGGGGGAGAAACCCCTTCCTCTCAGCTACTTTATTATTGAGGAAGGGTTGCACCCCAAAACGCGTCCATTGATCTCCCGTGATGGCAGATAGCACATGTTGGCACACTGTGTGCATCCTCCAAATTTGGCTTTGTGAAAAATCACAAAAAAGTTTGGCACATTGTAGCACACCAAAAAACAAAGGGTTTTGGAGGGGCTTTAAACTCGCCCCAAAACATCAATGATGTTTTAATTTTTTGGAATAACATCATTGATGTTTTTCTTGATGTTTTCCAAATGTAAATTACACCCCATGATCTCCCCGATTAGGATCTGGGCACTTTCGGATGTGAAAGGATCTGGATCCACAACATCACGATCACCTAAAAAGAGAGGAACCTCCAAAAAAAATTAGGTCTCAAAAATATGCCGGCATCCATCTCTTACCTGAGCCTGTAGTCGCAGACACTCACCTTTTGTGGTGACTAGTTCCACCACGTCTTCCTCCTCCTGCTCAGCTTGTGTTGGGGGTATTTCCCCTTCTTCCAGAGGGGGGGAGTCTCTGGTCTCCTTGGATGAGGGGTGTCCTCTGAGTCTTTTCTCCCCTATGTAAAACAAAAAGGTATAATTAGCACACAGATATTTGATGGCAGAACTAGAAATAGTAAACATTGCTTGGAAGTGGGGTACAATTGGCAATTTTAGCAGAGTTCCAAAATGTAGCATTTTCAGTGTCCTTTGTCAAGCTGCAATACTTTACCTGTTTGGTACAAGCTTCACAGATGTAGCCCCCCCCCCCTGGAGCACCTGTGTGGGGCCCCCTAATAAAAATGGTGTTCTGGGGTCCCACACTAGTGCTCCAGTGTCCAGATGTGAAAACAGCTGCTCAGTGTCCTCTCCTTACACAGAATCTAGTTTGCATTTCATTCTAGTAACAAAGCCATCTACACAACCCAATTCTTTTAAGACAAGTATAGGGCGTAAAAATGGTGGCCAAATGCATATGGCCTAAACAATGGTATTTTATAGTCCGAAAGAAAAATGTTTGATACGAACGAATATTGTGCCCATGAACATGAAAGTTGCCATTTTAAACTGTACAACAGTTCCTAAAAGCACATGGAGCAGCACGAACGTAATAAACATCAAAAGAATAGGAACACAGCATAACTACCTACTTTTTTGCAGCACTCTCCGGATCTTTCTGTACTGCTTATGTTCTCTTAATTTGAGGTCCGACCACCGTTTCCTTAGCTGATCTTTCGATCGTCATACCCCGAAATTCCGGTGCAGACTCCTGACCACTTTCGCCATGATCTTGGCCTTTCTGACATTGGGGTTGGGGTAAGGTCCATACTTTCCATCATAGTCGGCCTTCTTCAGGATGTCCACCATCTCCAACATCTCCCCAAAGGACATATTTGAGTCCTTAAATCTCCTTCTGGATCAGGGCGTGTCCGGATCCGGGCTTTCCTCCTCCTTGTTGCTACAATTAGCACAATCCTGCTGTGCCTCCACCATGTGCTCTTCCACCACTGCGCCGAACAAAAAGGGGCGGGGAATAGACTAGAAAGAACGTCAGGGGCGGGCGGAGTTACACGCATGCGCAGTGTGTATAAAGCGTAATACGCGTGCGTCTTACGTACGATCTGTGAGCGGAGGAAGGAGCATCGGAGGCGCCGATCGTGATAACGAAGGTAGGATCTAAACTTGGGCCTATACTGCTTCGAAATGGAAGCCTATATTGTAACAAGATTAGGGGAGTTTGGCCTGACATTAGGGTTTGTCTTGTGTTGTGTCTTGCAGAGAAAATGGATGGGTTCAACGACCACAATTTCCTCCCCCTGTTCATAGACAAGTACAGGGAGCTGCCCTGTCTGTGGCAAGTAGGACATCCTCATTACAATAATAAACAAAAGAGGCAGGCAGCGCTGGAGAAACTGCTGGAGTTGGTGAAGCCGGTGGTCCCCACAGCAACCATCCCTTATTTAAAAACCAAAATTGGTGGCCTGAGGAGCCCAAGAAGGTCACAGATTCCCAGAGGTCCGGAGCTGCAGCAGATGACGTTTATGTCCCCAGGCTGTGGTACTATGAGAGACTGCGATTTCTGTCAGACCACACTGAAGTCAGGGAATCCCTCTCTACTCTTCCTTCCATGCTTCCTTCCACCCCAGCTGAGGCTTCCGATGTCTAACCTGGGCCTTTCAGCCAGGAAGAAGTGGAGGAGCCCAGCTGGAGCCAGGTATAGCATTGTTCTCCAGATTTCTGGGCAATAAATAAATGATGTTTACTAGATGTTATTATTGATCACTAATTGCTGATTGAAAAAAGTGTTTTACATATCAATAGACAGTAGTGGGCACCCAAATTTGGGACAAGAATGAAAAATGCTGGGCTCAGAATGATAGTCTGTTATATTTGTTAACATTCAATTTGCAACAGTCAGGAGGTGACAATTGTGTGTGATTGATGAAGAAAATACTAAAACTATGTCCCTTTTTCATACACAGGAAGACCTCAGCCAGGAGGAGGTTGTGGAATGTGGCAGCCAGGAGGAGGCTGGGATTAGTGGCAGCCAGGAGGAGGCGGGGCTAAGTGTCAGCCAAGAGAAGCCTGGGACCAGTCACAGCCTGACTGAATCGCAGGTTCCTCCCCTCCGCCTTCCATATAAAAGAGTGAGGAAGACGACTCCGAGTCCTGTGCAGGATTCTGCGTTCAGGCTAATTCAGGAGGCTTCGGCGTCCCTACGAGCCTTACCCACTCCTGAAGAGGCCTTTGCCTGCATGGCTGCCACCACAACTGCAGGGCATGCAGGAGGATCAACACAGGCTCTGTGAGGACCTTCTGTATAAAGTCCTACGTAAGGGGGTGAGTGGGGAACTAACACCCAAGACCGACGTCATTGAGTTGGACCATCCTCCTCCTCCTGCTGCCACAACTCCGCGTGGAAGGAAGCGTGTAAGGAAGACCAGAGAGTGATTGCCCTGGGTTCAGTCTGGTCTGACAAAAGCTGCAGTCTCTCGTATGACCACAGCCTGGGGACACAGATGTCATCTGCTGCTTTCCGGATCTCTGGGACTTCTGGACCAGACTGCCCTCCCTTAGATAAGGACTCCTCAAGGCCACCAATTTTGATTAAAAATTATTGATGTGTGCCCTGGGGGTACAAGGCTTCACCCACTTCTGCAGTTTCTCCAGCGTTGCCTCCCTCTTTGTTTAGTTGTGAGCTCTTAATAAAATTTTTTGCGCCGAGCGAAAAGGGGCGGGGAATAGACTAGAAAGAACGTCAGGGGCGGGCGGTGTTACACGCATGCGCAGTGTGTATAACACCACCACTCGCTTTTATCCGTTTCAGGGCTGGTTTTGCCCACTTTTATTTAAAAGAAAGTTCAAAACAAACACAGAAGATTCCCTCGCAGGGGTATTCAGTATTTCAGTCCTGCTACCAAAGTAAACTATTTTCAGCCCTCCTGGCTTGTAAATGCCGCTCTCCAATTCAGGCTTACACTTTAGGGCCTTGGTCTGTCTCCCACAGACCAGACGCTCAGCACCTCCATGCGTACAGCAAGTAGCCTCATGCTACACTGGCTCCCACCTCTGTCTCCTAGGTGAAGCCCTACTGACTCCCATGCCCAGTCCTCCTGTCTGCAGGGTGGAGTCGTCTCCAACTGGGAGCTTAGAGCCTTGATCTGGCGATTACTGAAAGCCCAGAACACAGCTGACTCATTAGTGAACTGGCTGTTTATTAGACCTGGATCCTGGCAAGGTACCGCCCTGCTACACATCCCTCCCCTGTTTCGACCCGGGGGGGGGGGGGGGGCGTAACACACCAACCCATTCTCTTCCACTTGGCACCTCTGTGCCAGCTCTTATCCATGAGGGCCAAACCCAGTCTTATCAGGTGAGCTTCTCTATGTCCCCCTGCTCCACTGACTTGGGTACTACAAAGACACACCTGTGACTTTTTACGGTAGGGGGCCTCCATCTAAGTCTGCTGTGCCTGTTATATCATTACACATCTCACCACATTTATCAGGGTTATCAGCAACCATTTCAACTTGACCCTCTGGTCTACCAATATTTGTGTTGTCATCCAAGGTAACAGCATTCACCATTGCCTTGCATTTTTCCTCAATGTCAGAAATATCCACACATATTTCAGGACTAATTTCCCCAATGTCCTGCGGGCGGTGTCTGGAGGGGAATCGCACAAAGCTGAGTGGTTGTTTCCCATGGCAGCCTCACTAACCACCGCAGTCCCCTCCATTTAGCACAGAAGAAATTGTGTCCACTCTAACGTTACAAAGATCTCTTTTATTAACCACTTCAGCCCCGGAAGGTTTTACCCCCTTCCTGACCAGAGCACTTTTTACAATTCGGCACTGCGTCGCTTTAACTGCTAATTGCGCGGTCATGCAATGCTGTACCCAAACGAAATTTGCGTCCTTTTCTTCCCACAAATAGAGCTTTCTTTTGATGGTATTTGATCACCTCTGCTGTTTTTATTTTTTGCGCTATAAACGGGAAAAAGACCGAAAATTTTGAAAAAAAATGATATTTTCTACTTTTTGTTAAAAAAAAAAAATCCAATAAACTCAATTTTAGTCATACATTTAGGCCAAAATGTATTCGGCCACATGTATTTGGTAAAAAAAATGTCAATAAGCGTATATTTATTGGTTTGCGCAAAAGTTATAGCGTCTACAAACTAGGGTACATTTTCTGGAATTTACACAGCTTTTAGTTTATGACTGCCTATGTCATTTCTTGAGGTGCTAAAATGGCAGGGCAGTACAAACCCCCCCCAAATGACCCCATTTTGGAAAGTAGACACCCCAAGGAAATTGCTGAGAGGCATGTTGAGCCCATTGAATATTTATTTTTTTTGAACCAAGTGATTGAATAATGACAAAAAAAAAAAAAAATTTACAAAAAGTTGTCACTAAATGATATATTGCTCACACAGGCCATGGGCCTATGTGGAATTGCACCTCAAAATGGCCCCAAAAACCAAGTACTGCCTTCAGGATTTCTAAGGGCATACATTTTTGATTTCACTCCTCGCTGCCTATCACAGTTTTGAAGGCCATAAAATGCCATGATGGCACAAACCCCCCCCCAAATGACCCCATTTTGGAAAGTAGACACCCCAAGCTATTTGCTAAGAGGCATGGTGAGTATTTTGCAGCTATCATTTGTTTTTGAAAATAAAGAAAGACCAGGAAAAAATTTTTTTTTTTCTTTTTTCAATTTTCAAAACTTTGTGACAAAAAGTGAGGTCTGCAAAATACTCACTATACCTCTCAGCAAATAGCTTGGGGTGTCTACTTTCCAAAATGGGGTCATTTGGGGGGGTTTTGTGCCACCTGGGCATTCCATGGCCTCCGAAACTGTGATAGGCAGTGAAGAGTGAAATCAAAAATTTACGCCCTTAGAAAGCCTGAAGGCGGTGCTTGGTTTTCGGGGTCCCGTGCGCGGCTAGGCTCCCAAAAAGTCCCACACATGTGGTATCCCCATACTCAGGAGAAGCAACAGAATTTATTTTAGGGTGTACTTTCACATATCCCCATGGCATGTTTGAGCAATATATCATTTAGTGACAACTTTGTGCAAAAAAAAAAAAAAATTTGTCTCTTTCCTGCAATTTGTGTCACAATATAAAATATTCCATGGACTCGACATGCCTCTCAGCAAATAGCTTGGGGTGTCTACTTTCCAAAATGGGGTCATTTGGGGGAGTTTTGAACTGTCCTGGCATTTTATGCACAACATTTAGAAGCTTATGTCACACATCACCCACTCTTCTAACCACTTGAAGACAAAGCCCTTTCTGACACATTTTGATTACATGAAAAAAATTTTTTTTTTTTGCAAGAAAATTACTTTGAACCCCCAAACATTATATATTTTTTTAAAGCAAATGCCCTACAGATTAAAATGGTGGGTGTTTCATTTTTTTTTTTCACACAGTATTTGCGCAGCGATTTTTCAAACGCATTTTTTGTGGAAAAAACACACTTTTTTAAATTTTAATGCACTAAAACACACTATATTGCCCAAATGTTTGATGAAATAAAAAAGATGATCTTAGGCCGAGTACATGGATACCAAACATGACATGCTTAAAAATTGTGCACAAACGTGCAGTGGCAACAAAATTGATACATTTTTAAAAGCCTTTAAAAGCCTTTACAGGTTACCACTTTAGATTTACAGAGGAGGTCTACTGCTAAAATTATTGCCCTCGATCTGACGTTCGCGGTGACACCTCACATGCATGGTGCAATTGCTGTTTACATTTAACGCCAGACCGAAGCTTGCGTTCGCCTTAGCGCGAGAGCAGGGGGGACAGGGGTGCTTTTTTTTTTTTTTTTTTTCTTTATTATTTTTTTGCTTTTTTATCTTATTTTTAAACTGTTCCTTTCATTTTTTTTTAAATCATTTTTATTGTTATCTCAGGGAATGTAAATATCCCCTATGATAGCAATAGGTAGTGACAGGTACTCTTTTTTGAAAAAATTGGGGTCTATTAGACCCTAGATCTCTCCTCTGCCCTCAAAGCATCTGACCACACCAAGATCGGTGTGAAAAAATGCTTCCCCAATTTCCCAATGGCGCTGTTTACATCCGACATCTAAGTCATAAAATGCTCATAGCTTCCGGTTTCTTAGGCCATAGAGATGTTTGGAGCCACTCTGGTCTCTGATCAGCTCTATGGTCAGCTGGCTGAATCACCAGCTGCATTCTCAGGTTCCCTGTTGAGACAGGAGAGCCAGAGAAAAACACGGAAGACGGTGGGGGGGGGGGGCATTCCCTCCCACTGCTTGTAAAAGCAGTCTAGAGGCTAATTAGCCGCTAGGATTGCTTTTACATGAAAGCCGACCGCTGGCTGAAAAGAATGTACGGGGCGTGCGTGGGTGTTAGTGGTACTGGCGCTAATCTGACTCTGCCTGGGGCGACGCATATCACCGCCGGGCGATCGGGGGAGCTAAAACCTTTATTCGGTAATAAACGGCGGGTGCCCTGACACTATGAAAAATAAACCAACTAACCAGCGTCACCCGTAACGGTTATACAGTGATCAGTGGTGAAAGGGTTAACTAGGGGGCAATCAAGGGGTTAAAACATTTATTAGGTAGTATATGGGGGTCCCTGTCTCTATAAAACGCTGACACCAAACCTAAATATTTACCTCCCTAACTAGCGTCACCAGCGACACTAATACAGCGATCATAAAAATGATCGCTTAGCGACACTGGTGACGGAGGGTGATCAAGGGGTTAAAACTTTATTTGGGGGGGTTAGGGGGGTACCCTAGACCTACAGGGGGCTAATACTCACTGCCCTACCACTTCTAACTGTCACAAACTGACACCATGCAGTAATCAGGAAAAAAAAAAAAAAACAGCTTGGTGTCAGTTTGTGACAGGGGGGGGTGATTGGGGGGGGGATCGGGGGGCGATCGGGGGTGTTTAGTGTGCCTGGCATGTTCTACTGTGTTGTGTAGTGTTTTACACTTACTCAGATGTCTTCTCTCCTCAGCGTCGGAACGGAAAGGAGGAGGATGACATCACATCCTCTGCCTGTGTGTACTATACACAGGCAGGGGATGTTTCTCATTGGGTGGGAGCGATCGCGAGGGGAGGGCCACGATCGGATGGCCTCCCCCTCATCTCTGATCATTCCTAGACAAATGCCGACCGCCGCTGGCACGGGGGGGGGGGGGGTCCGATTGGACCCCCCGCCCGCGGGAAGGCAATCACGTACCAGGTACGTGATTTTGCCTGCCCGTGCCGCTCTGTTCACGTATATATGCGTGAGGCGGCCGGCAAGTGGTTAAAGCCAACAGCCTTGTTGCCCATCTGTCCCAGTCTACTTTCTCTGTGCTTCCAGCAGAGGTACTACACAGTACCGTTCCAACTGCCCCAGGAGACACAGGATAGAGTGGCTCAGCAGCATCTAAAAGACTTTTCTTGCCAGTACTATGCTTCTCAACAACATTCTCTGAAATACATTGCTCAATAGCATTCCTGATTTCCACAGTTGCTAGGGGCAATGGCATCCATCTCTCAGTGGTCACCCCTGTCCTAGCTGACTGCATTACCACACTTTCACCACTGTGCACTGACAATGCTTCATTAGCTTTATATGACCCTGCTGTTTCAGCAGGTTGCATTAACCCCTTAATTTAACACATCATTTTTAATATCCTCATTAACCACTTGCTGACCGCCTCACACTGATATACGTCAGCAGAATGGCACGGGCAGGCAGAATCACGTACCTGTACGTGATCTGCCTCCTGCGGGGGGGGGGGGGGGGTCCGATCGGTGCCCGAGGCGGTCGACTTGTGTCTGGGAATGATGAGAGGTGGGGGGAAGACCATCCATTCGTGTCCCCCCCCTCGCGATCACTCCCAGCCAATCAGCTTCTTCCTCTGCTGCTGTAAGCTAAACAGCAGCAAAGGAAATTATGTCATCGCTCCTCGGCTCGGTATTTTCCGTTCCGGCGCTGAGGAGAGAAGACTTCAATGTGAGTGCACAACACTACACACTCAGTAGAACATGCCAGGCACACAAAACACCCCCGACCCCCCCCCCCCCGATCAACCTCCAATCACCCCCCCCGTCACACTGACACCAAGCAGTTTTTTTTTTTCTGATTACTGCATTGGTGTCAGTTTGTGACAGTTAGTGTCGTAGGGCAGTTATTGTTAGCCCCCTTTAGGTCTAGGGTACCCCCCTAACCCCCCTAATAAAGTTTTAACCCCTTGATCACCCCCCATCGCCAGTGTCAGTTAGCGATCATTTTTCTGAACATTCCAGGCACACAAAACCCCCCCGACCCCCCCCCCCGATCAACCTCCAATCACCCCCCCATCACACTGACACCAAGCAGTTTTTTTTTTCTGATTACTGCATTGGTGTCAGTTTGTGACAGTTAGTGTCGTAGGGCAGTTATTGTTAGCCCCCTTTAGGTCTAGGGTACCCCCCCTAACCCCCCTAATAAAGTTTTAACCCCTTGATCACCCCCCGTCGCCAGTGTCAGTTAGCGATCATTTTTCTGATCGCTGTATTAGTGTCACTGGTGACGCTAGCTAGGGAGGTAAATATTTAGGTTCCCCTTCAGCATTTTATAGCGTCAGGGACCCCCCATATACTACCTAATAAATGTTTTAACCCCTTGATTGCCCCCTAGTTAACCCTTTCACCACTGATCACCGTATACCTGTTACGGGTGACACTGGTTAGTTCGTTTATTTTTTTATAGTGTCAGGGCACCCGCCGTTTATCACCGAATAAAGGTTTAGCCCCCTGATCGCCCGGCGGTGATATGCGTCACCCCAGGCAGCGTCAGATTAGCGCCAGTACCGCTAACACCCACGCACGCAGCATACGCCTCCCTTAGTGGTATAGTGTCTGAACGGATCAATATCTCATCTGATCAGATCTATACTAGTGTCCCCAGGAGTTTAGGGCTCCCAAAAACGCAGTGTTAGCGGGATCAGCCCAGATACCTGCTAGCACCTGCGTTTTGCCCCTCCGCCCGGCCCATCCCAGCCCACCCAAGTGCAGTATCGATCGATCACTGTCACTTACAAAACACTAAACGCATAACTGCAGCGTTCGCAGAGTCAGGCCTGATCCCTGCGATCGCTAACAATTTTTTTGGTAGCGTTTTGGTGAACTGGCAAGCACTAGCCCCAAGCAGTGTCAGGTTAGCGTCAGTACCGCTAACACCCACGCACGCACCGTACACCTTCCTTAGTGGTATAGTATCTGAATGGATCAATATCTGATCCGATCAGATCTATACTAGCATCCCCAGCAGTTTAGGGTTCCCAAAAATGCAGTGTTAGCAGGATCAGCCCAGATACCTGCTAGCACCTGCGTTTTGCCCCTCCGCCCGGCCCAGCCCAGCCCACTCAAGTGCAGTATTGATCGATCACTGACACTTACAAAACACTAAACACATAACTGCAGCGTTCACAGAGTCAGGCTTGATCCCTGCGATCGCTAACAGTTTTTTTGGTAGCGTTTTGGTGAACTGGCAAGCATCAGCGGCCTAGTACACCCCGGTCGTAGTCAAACCAGCACTGCAGTAACACTTGGTGACGTGTAGGGTTGCCACCTGTACGGGAATGACCCGGACAGTCCGGGTTTTGACAGCTGTGCCCGGGTTTCTCTCCTCCTGAAACCCGGACACAGCAGCATAGGCTCCAGCCAGTGTGGGAAGTGAGTGTTCATACCTCCAGCCCACCAGCAGTTTAACACCCCCCCCCCCGCTCCTGTAGCTGAGACTGCGCTCCGTCCTGCTGTGTCCCGTCAGCAGCGCGACCCCCTCCTGTCCCTGGATGCTCACTCTCAAATAGCACTTGCTCCCCGGACGGCTCCTGTCCTGTGTGGCTTCAGTGGTGACAGTTCCCCTCCATCCACCTCTCCCCCATCAGTGTGCCAATGCCGATCGGCAAATGCAGCCTGCCCTGAATGCGCTCTCTCCCGCCAGCAGCAACGCTCCCCCTGGGCCCCCCTCCTTCCCCTGCTCCAGCACAGATAATGATTTTTGGCAGTTTCACTGGTGAATGGTGAGAGTGGTGAGTTGGTCCCAGTCCGGTCCCCCTCACCCCTGTCAATGCAGTGCTAGGCTAATGAATCCTGAATGCTGCAGCTCATTGTGTGCTCTCTTCCCCCAACACCAAGCCACCCCCCCCCTCCTCTGTCAGCCCCCCCTCCTCTCTGTCAGCCCCCCCTCTCCTCTGTCAGCCCCCCCCCTCTCCTCTGTCAGCCCCCCCTCCTCTCTGTCAACCCCCCCTCCTCTCTGTCAGCGCCCCCCCTCCTCTCTGTCAGCCCCCCCCTCCTCTCTGTCAGCCCCCCCCTCCTCTCTGTCAGCCCCCCTCCTCTCTGTCAGCCCCGCTCCTCTGTCAGCCCCCCTCCTCTCTGTCAGCCCCATCCTCTGTCAGCCCCCCCTCCTCTCTGTCAGCCCCCCTCTCCTCTGTCAGCCCCCCTCTCCTCTGTCAGCCACCCCCTCCTCTCTGTCAGCCACCCCCTCCTCTCTGTCAGCCCCCCCTCCTCTCTGTCAGCCCCCCTCCTCTCTGTCAGCCCCCCCTCCTCTCTGTCAGCCCCCCTCCTCTCTGTCAGCCCTCCCTCCTCTCTGTCAGCCCCCCCTCCTCTGTCAGCCCCCTCTCCTCCTCTGTCAGCCCCCCTCCTCCTCTCTGTCTGCCCCCTCCTCCTCTCTGTCTGCCCCCCTCCTCTCTCTGTCTGCCCCCCTCCTCTGTCAGCCACCCCCCCTCCTCTTTCAGCTGTCAGCCCCCTCCTCTCTGTCAGCCCCCCTCCTCTGTCAGCCCCCCTCCTCTGTCAGCCCCCCTCCTCTGTCAGCCCCCTCTCCTCCTCTGTCAGCCCCCCCTCCTCCTCTGTCAGCCCCCCTCCTCCTCTGTCTGCCCCCTCCTCCTCTCTGTCTGCCCCCTCCTCCTCTCTGTCTGCCCCCTCCTCCTCTCTGTCTGCCCCCCCTCCTCTGTCAGCCCCCTTCCTCTGTCAGCCCCCCCCCTCCTCTGTCAGCCCCCTCCTCTCTGTCCGCTGTCAGGCCCCCTCCTCTGTCAGCCCCCCTCCTTTCTGTCTGCCCCGCTCCTCTGTCAGCCACCCTCCTCTCTGTCTGCCCCCCTCCTCTCTGTCAGCCACCCCCTCCTCTGTCAGCTACCCCCAAACAGCACGCACTTCCCCCAGCTTCAGCGGGGCTAATGTCCTGCAGCCGGGTCACACTGCACTGTCTGTGCGCTCTCTCTCTCCCACCCAGCCGCCGGCGCTGATGCAACCAGAGACAGTGAATGGAGGGCCACTGGACTGGTATCCTAGCAAACAGGGACACTTTTGCAGGAGAAAGCATGGTATTACAGACTCCGCCCCTAACAGGTTCACACACACATATCTTTGCAACGGCTCCTGGAAGGTAAGGGTTTTTTTTTTGTCTCGCTTTAATTGAGTTCTCTATTGGGGGGGCACAGACACTGTCTGATATTTAATCTGTTACTTTCCACTGCCCTACTGACACTGTCCTCTGCTCTACTGACAGCATCCACTGCTCTACTGACATCATCCACTGCTCTACTGACACCATCCACTGCTCTACTGACACCATCCACTGCTCTACTGACACCATCCACTGCCCTACTGACACCATCCACTGCCCTACTGACACCGTCCTCTGCCCTACTGACACCGTCCTCTGCTCTACTGACACCGTCCACTGCCCTACTGACACCATCCACTGCCCTACTGACACCATCCACTGCTCTACTGACACCATCCACTGCTCTACTGACACTGTCCACTGCTCTACTGACACCGTCCTCTGCCCTACTGACACCATCCACTGCTCTACTGACACTGTCCACTGCTCTACTGACACCGTCCTCTGCCCTACTGACACCATCCACTGCTCTACTGACACCATCCACTGCTCTACTGACACTGTCCACTGCTGTACTGACACCATTCACTGCCCTACTGACACCGTTCACTGCTCTACTGACACTGTCCACTGCTCTACTGACACCGTCCTCTGCCCTACTGACACCATCCACTGCTCTACTGACACCATCCACTGCTCTACTGACACTGTCCACTGCTCTACTGACACCATTCACTTCCCTACTGACACCGTTCACTGCTCTACTGACACTGTCCACTGCCCTACTGACACCATCCACTGCCCTACTGACACCATCCACTGCCCTACTGACACCGTCCTCTGCCCTACTGACACCATCCACTGCCCTACTGACACCGTCCTCTGCCCTACTGACACCATCCACTGCTCTGCTGACACCGTCCACTGCTCTGCTGACACCGTCCACTGCTCTGCTGACACCATCCACTGCTCTACTGACACTGTCCACTGCTCTACTGACACCATCCTCTGCCCTACTGACACCGTCCACTGCTCTGCTAACACCATCCACTGCTCTACTGACACCATCCTCTTCCCTACTGACACCGTCCACTGCTCTACTGACACCATCCACTGTTCTACTAACACCGTCCACTGCTCTACTGACACCATCCACTGCTCTGCTGACACCATCCACTGCTCTGCTGACACCGTCCACTGCTCTACTGACACCGTCCACTGCTCTACTGACACCGTCCACTGCTCTACTGACACCGTCCACTGCCCTACTGACACCGTCCACTGCCCTACTGACACCGTCCACTGCTCTGCTGACACCGTCCACTGCTCTACTGACACCGTCCACTGCTCTACTGACACCATCCACTGTTCTACTGACACCATCCACTGTTCTACTGACACCGTCCACTGTTCTACTGACACTGTCCACTGCTCTACTGACACCATCCACTGCCCTACTGACACTGTCAACTGCTTTACTGACACCGTTCACTGTTCTACTGACACCGTCTACTGCTCTACTGACACCGTCTACTGCTCTACTGACACCATCCACTGTTCTACTGACACCATCCACTGTTCTACTGACACCATCCACTGTTCTACTGACACTGTCCACTGCTCTACTGACACCATCCACTGCCCTACTGACACTGTCCACTGCTCTACTGACACTGTCCACTGCTCTACTGACATTGTCCACTGCTCTACTGACACCGTCCACTGCTCTACTGACACCATCCACTGCTCTACTGGCTGACAGTGTCCACTTTTAAGGTAGGCTGGTTTCATATTTTAACTGACAATTCTTTTATTAATCAAATCAAATTTTATGAGTACACAAATGCTTTTGTTTTATTTAACCATGCCCCTTTAAGTCCCCCCCCACTCTTAATGCAATTTGGCCACAGCCACTGTTCACCGTAGTACACCTCATTACTACTCTCATTGGGTAACCCAGGAGGTGTGCCAGTTATTTTACAATTCTATAGAGTGTACTACAAAAAAATTGCCGTGCGACGTGAAAGTGTTCGGGTTTGGCTTGAAGAAAAGGTGGCAACCCTAGTGACGTGGCAAAGTGCAGTTCAAGCTGGTGAGGTGGCAAGCACAAGTAGTGTCCCGCTGCCACCAAGAAGAAGACAAACACAGGCCCGTCGTGCCCATAATGCCCTTCCTGCTGCATTCGCCAATCCTAATAATTGGGAACCCACCACTTCTGCAGCGCCCGTACTTCCCCCATTCACATCCCCAACCAAATGCAGTCGGCTGCATGAGAGGCATTTTTATGTCCTCCCGAGTACCCCTACCCAGCGAACCCCCCCCCCCCCAAAAAGATGTCGTGTCTGCAGCAAGCGTGGATACAGGCGTGACACCCGCTATTATTGTCCCTCCTGTCCTGACAATCCTGGTCTTTGAATTGGTGAATATTTTGAACGCTACCATTCACTAGTTGAGTATTAGCGTAGGGTACAGCATTGCACAGACTAGACACACTTTCACAGGGTCTCCCAAGATGCCATCGCATTTTGAGAGACCCGAACCTAGAACCGGTTACAGTTATAAAAGTTACAGTTACAAAAAAAGTGTAAAAAACAAAAAAAAAAAAAAAAAAAATATATAAAATAAAAAAAAATAGTTGTCGTTTTATTGTTCTCTCTCTCTCTATTCTCTCTCTATTGTTCTGCTCTTTTTTACTGTATTCTATTCTGCAATGTTTTATTGTTATTATGTTTTATCAAGTATGCTTTTCAGGTATGCAATTTTTTATACTTTACCGTTTACTGTGTTTTATTGTTAACCATTTTCTTGTCTTCAGGTACGCCATTCACGACTTTGAGTGGTTATACCAGAATGATGCCTGCAGGTTTAGGTATCATCTTGGTATCATTCTTTTCAGCCAGTGGTCGGCTTTCATGTAAAAGCAATCCTAGCGGCTAATTAGCCTCTAGACTGCTTTTACAAGCAGTGGGAGGGAATGCCCCCCCCACCATCTTCCGTGTTTTTCTCTGGCTCTCCTGTCTCAACAGGGAACCTGAGAATGCAGCCGGTGATTCAGCCAGCTGACCATAGAGCTGATCAGAGACCAGAGTGGCTCTAAACATCTCTATGGCCTAAGAAACCGGAAGCTACGAGCATTTTATCACACCGATCTTGGTGTGGTCAGATGCTTTGAGGGCAGAGGAGAGATCTAGGGTCTAATAGACCCCAATTTTTTCAAAAAAGAGTACCTGTCACTACTTATTGCGATCATAGGGGATATTTACATTCCCTAAGAGAACAATAAAAATGATTAAAAAAAAAAAAATGAAAGGAACAGTTTAAAAATAAGATAAAAAAGCAAAAAAATAATAAAGAAAAAAAAAAAAAAGCACCCCTGTCCCCCCCTGCTCTCGCGCAAAGGCGAACGCAAGCGTCGGTCTGGCATCAAATGTAAACAGCAATTGCACCATGCATGTGAGGTGTCACCACGAACGTCAGATCGAGGGCAGTAATTTTAGCAGTAGACCTCCTCTGTTAATCTAAAGTGGTAACATGTAAAGGCTTTTAAAGGCTTTTAAAACGGTATTTAGTTTGTGGCCACTGCGCAATTTTAAAGCATGTCATATGTTTGGTATCCATGTACTCGGCCTAAGATCATCTTTTTTATTTCATCAAACATTTGTGCAATATAGTGTGTTTTAGTGCATTAAAATTTAAAAAAGTGTGTTTTTTCCCCAAAAAATGCGTTTGAAAAATCGCTGCGCAAATACTGTGTAAAAAAAAATTGAAACACCAACCATTTTAATCTGTAGGGCATTTGCTTTAAAAAATATATAATGTTTGGGGGTTCAAAGTAATTTTCTTGCAAAAAAAAAAAATTACTCTCTCGCATCATGTAAACAAAAAGTGTCAGAAAGGGCTTTGTCTTCAAGTGGTTAGAAGAGTGGGTGATGTGTGACATAAGCTTCTAAATGTTGTGCATAAAATGCCAGGACAGTTCAACCCCCCCCCCCAAATGACCCCATTTTGGAAAGTAGACACCCCAAGCTATTTGCTAAGAGTCATGTTGAGTCCATGGAATATTTTATATTGTGACACAAGTTGCGGGAAAGAGACAAATTTTTTTTTTTTTTACAAAGTTGTCACTAAATGATATTTTGCTCATGTGAAATTACACCCTAAAATACATTCTGTTGCTTCTCCTGAGTACGGGGATATCACATGTGTGAGACTTTTTGGGAGCCTAGCCGCGTACGGGACCCCGAAAACCAAGCACTGCCTTCAGGCTTTCTAAGGGCGTAAATTTTTGATTTCACTCCTCACTACCTGTCACAGTTTCGGAGGCCATGGAATGCCCAGGTGGCACAAAACCCCCCAAATGACCCCATTTTGGAAAGTAGACACCCAAGCTATTTGCTGAGAGGTATAGTGAGTATTTTGCAGACCTCACTTTTTGTCACAAAGTTTTGAAAATTGAAAAAATAAAAAAAATTTTTTTTTTCTTGTCTTTCTTCATTTTCAAAAACAAATACACCCTTAGAAATCCTGAAGGCGGTGATTGGTTTTCGGGGCCTCGTATGCGGTTAGGCTCCCAAAAAGTCCCACACATGTGGTATCCCCATACTCAGGAGAAGCAGCTAAATGTATTTTGGTGTGCAATTCCACATATGCTCATGGCCTGTGTGAGCAATATATCATTTAGTGACAACTTTGTGCAAAAAAAAAAAAAAAGTGTCACTTTCCCGCAACTTGTGTCAAAATATAAAATATTCCATGGACTCAACATGCCTCTCAGCAAATAGCTTGGGGTGTCTACTTTCCAAAATGGGGTCATTTGGGGGGGTCTATATTAGACCTGCTCTGACAGTGCATGTCAGAGCAAATGAGAATCATGAGGTTAAAGGAGCTCAGAGACAGAATTGTGGCAAGGCACAGATCTGGCCAAGGTTACAAAATTTCTGCTGCACTTAAGATTCCTAAGAGCACAGTGGCCTCCATAATCCTTCAATGGAAGACGTTTGGGACGACCAGAACCCTTCCTAGAGCAGGCCGTCCGGCCAAACTGAGCTATCAGGGGAGAAGAACCTTGGTGAGAGAAGTAAAGAAGAACCCAAAGATCACTGTGGCTGAGCTCCAGAGATGCAGTCGGGAGATAGGAGAAAGTTGTAGAAAGTCAACCATCACTGCAGCCCTCCACCAGTCGGGGCTTTATGGAAGAGTGGCCCGACGGAAGCCTCTCCTCAGTGCAAGACACATGCAAGCCCACATGGAGTTTGCTAAAAAAACACCTGAAGGACTCCAAGATGATGAGAAATAAGATTCTCTGGTCTGATGAGACCAAGATAGAACTTTTTGGCCTTAATTCTAAGTGGTATGTGTGAAGAAAACCAGGCACTGCTCATCACCTGTCCAATACAGTCCCAACAGTGAAGCATGGTGGTGGCAGCATCATGCTGTGGGGGTGTTTTTCAGCTGCAGGGACAGGACGACTGGTTGCAATCGAGGGAAAGATGAATGCGGCCAAGTACAGGGATATCCTGGGCGAAAACCTTCTCCAGAGTTAAATCAGTACTAGGGAGGTGTTTCTAACTGTAGAGTGGTTGGGCTGTGTTTGTCAGTACACTGATCTCTGCTCCAATGACAGGAAGCAGAGATCGAGTGACACTGTCTCTAGGCAGAACGGGGAGATGCTGTTTACATCAGCATCTCCCCGTTCCTGCTCTCCGTGAGACGATCGCGGGTATCCCCGCGGCGATCGAGTCCGCGGGACCCGCGACCCGACTCACGGAGCTCCCGGGCGGCGCGCGCGCAATGGCACGGCGGGGAATTCAAAAGGACATACAGGTACGTCCTTTCGCCCAGCCGTGCCATCCTGCTGACGTATATCGGCGTGAGCCGGTCGGGAAGCGGTTAATTGATTTGTGTAGACTGCTGGCCACGGCTGATGCTGCACACCTGTCCATACCCGCTGCAGAGTGATGCTGATTCTTGGAGGCACACGCCCAAATCAGCCATGTCAATGAGCCCCTTAATATGCTGCCTATGGAATTTTAGCACCCTGGAGTTTAGGCAGGGTTGCTCCTCACAAATTTACTTGCCAGGAGTAGTTATCCTGTTTGATTGTTAGAGATCCATTGATTTCTCTCTCAGTTTGGTCTTGTTGCACTTTTCTCTTTTACCACTAGGTGGCCGGGTACTTGGTGGTATTTGATAGGAGAAGGGCAACCCAAGGTCAGGTTATGGTTATATGGGGTATCTCAGCCAATGGGCAGGGGGTTTTCTTGAATCCCTTGGCCTGCTTGGAGAACCTATATATTCGGGTGGAGTCAGGTGATCTTTGTTCTGTTACACATGGACGGCTGTCTGGGTGGACGTGTGTTGTATTGCAGATTGAGCCTATCCCGGGGGCGTCTGCCTGCTAGGCTGTCTGAGGGCCTATCCAGAAGCAAGAGAGCAGCGCAGGGTTGGGATTGCGGCCTGCAGTCCAACAAAAAGTGACGGTTCTGCCGGCCGGAGAACCTGTTGTGGTCGGAGGTAGAGGGGAAGCTGTCACCACTAAGGGACCAATCACCTTATTACTAGGGACCACAATGAGTAACTGAAGCAAGTACTGGAGCAGTACTCTCACCGAACGGGCACAGTGGAGAATCGGGAAACTTCAGGCGGTGATCAAGTCAAGGTCCCAGCCAGCGGAGGTGACGCTTGCAGAGCAGCCTTGTGAGTCAAGCCAGGGACCGAGCAGGCCAGTGGGGTGAAGCTTGAGAAGCATCGGGAGTGTCAAGCTAGGGACCCAGCAGAGAGGCGGGTTGATGCTTGAGGAAGATACCACTGTGAAGATTGGAGGAGCTCAAGAGATTGAGTGGCAGTGAATCAGTGGGTCTAGTGAGAGAACGGGAGCTCAGTGTGCTGAAGAACTACAAGGAGAAGTTGTAGTGAAGGTGAAAGAACTGTTACGCTTTGTGTTAGGAACTGTTAAAGACAGTATTCCTGCATGTGCAGATGTGGCTTCTTGCTGGAGGCCTTTCCCTGCACGGCTGTTCTCCTATTGAAGTCTCGGAGTCTGCTAATTGAACTTGCAACTACTCAAGGGTGTCCTGGCCCTAACCCTCACTTGTCCTGGCCCTAACCCTCTCTCCCCCCAAAAATACAAAAAGGACTGTTAAGAGAAATAAAACCTCTTTTGCATCCAAGAAATGTCTAGCACCCAATAACTTTATCCATCTTGCAGCCACTATGCCTCACAACCCATCACATACAGAAGGATGTCAGCTATCTCTGGCCGTAGAGGTTCTCATCAGACTGAAGGAGGCCGGAGACCTTGCTACAGAATAATGACACCAAATGCTGAAGCAGTGTATGTTGTAATATTGTGTGTGGCCTGTTGGGCTTTCGTTGTTAATGTTTCTTGTAAATTGTTACTGCAAAACTTGATAAATAAAACTTAAAAAAAAGAAAAGGAATAATGACACAGACGTATTGAGAAAGTTTTAAAAATAGTTGATGGAATGCTGAGTTTTTAATGATAAATAATGAGGTTTCCTTTGAAAAATAAAAATCTTTATTACCTTGCCGTTAGAAGGGCCCTGTGGAAATAGGACTGTGTTTTGTGCCTGGCTGGCCACCAATCAGAGTCTTCCTTATGTTTTATAAAATCTGTAGCTATAAGGAAGGGAGAAACGGATTGGCTGCTGGATAAAAATACAGAAAGTTGTCAATTTCTGCACAAAAATACACAGCGATTTCTGTTTACAAAATTCTATTGAAAAAATGCAGACTGACAATGCAAAGGATCAATCATCAGATGATAACATGACATCAACACAAATCCAAATTAGGCCTCCTGCACATGGAACGTTTTTACAGTGGCTGTTTTAGGGGGTTCAGTGTTTTTTGGCAGGGGTGTTTTCTGGTTGGAAAAAAAACCCAGAACTAGGAGGGTTTTCAGAGTTTTTGAGCTGTAAAACCGCTCTAACTCTGATAAAAGCTGAAAACCGCTAAAAAAATGTAAAAAAGAAGAAACGCTGAAAAACGCAGGTATTTAGCATTTATCAGCGTATTTTGAGCCAAAAGTTTAAGCGGTTACATGCAATTAGTGCCCCTGACTGGCCCTTAAAGTGGTTGTATAGTGTTTTTTTTTACCTACAGGTAAGCCTATAATAAAGCTTACCTGTAGGTAAAAAAAATATCTCCTAAACCTTTACGGTTTAGGAGATATTCCCCTTGCTATGCACCACTGACTGCAGCAGCGCATGCGCACAGGGGATTGTCGGCTGAAGGCCCGGCAACTGCCGGGTAAGAAATCTCCCACACGCATGCGCGGGAGTGATGACATCGCGGCTCCAGCCACTCACAGCGCTGGAACCACGATACCCGGAAGACACGCCGAGGCAACATGACAATTCCCTCGGCGTGGACCAGGTAAGATACCGACGCCTCGTTCTAAGGTAAGTATTTCATAATGAGCTAGTATGCAGTGCATACTAGCTCATTATGCCTTTTGCTTTACAGGGGTAAAAAAAAAAAATTTCAGCAGGTATACAACCGCTTTAACACAGACAGTTTGTGTCCAAGGCTGATGGTTCTGACCGCATATAAACTGGACGCAGCTTGTGTATGCGGTGATAGAATAAGGTATGGCTATTTCCAGCTGTGGCTTTTCACCACATCTGCATGTGACAGCCATATGAACAAGGCTGAATAAGAAAGAGTGCTTTGTGGCCATCTATAGTTTTGCTAATAAAACAGCTAAAAAGCGCTACAGCTAAAATGCTGAAAAACTTTTTCTACAGCTACAGCTTTCTACAGCGAATGCTACTGGCATTTTTATAATGTCCTGATTACATGTGGCCTAATATACAACTACTTATCCAAAATGTATCTTGAAAATGAAAAAAAAAGCAGAAAGAATGATTATGTTCATATAGAGCAGTGGTTCTCAACTCCTGTCCTCAGGACCCACTTAACAGGCAAGCTTTCTATTGATAGCTGACATGGGGCCAATGAATATTGGCTTTTGTTTGTGTCGGCGCTGTTTCCCTCCCTATACAGATCAATAGGAATCCAAAATCATCTTGAAGCAGGTTGATACAGCTTGGTACAGTGGTTCTCAACTCCTGTCCTCAGGACTCACTAACAGGCCGAGTTTGCATGATAACTGAAATACATCACAGGTAATATAATTTGCTGCTCAGTGATTGTAGTATTCTAGTCTGCATCTCCCCAAGGGAATACTTAAAATCTGGCCTGTAATGCTGTGTACACACGGGCAGACTTTTCGAACGGACTGGTCCGACAGACTTTCCGGCGGACTTTTGACAGACTTCCGACTGACTTTTTAACAAACGGAATTGCCTACACACGATCACACCAAAGTCCAACGGATTTGTATGTGATGACGTACACCAGACTAAAATAAGAAAGTTGATAGCCAGTAGCCAATAGCTGCCCTAGCGTCGTTTTTTGTCCGTCGGACTAGCATACAGACAAGTGGATTTCTGGGTCCGGCGGAGTTATGACGTAAAGATTTGAAGCATGTTCCAAATCTAAACTCCGTCAGATTTTCGACTGGAAAAGTCCGCTGAAGGTCCGATGAAGCCCACACACGATCTGATTGTCCGCCGGACAACCCGGTCGAAAAGTCAGACCGTGTGTACACTGCATTAGTGGGTCCTGAGGACAGGAGTTGAGAACCACTGATTGAGGTATACTGTGAGGAAAGGATGATCGATCCAATATCATTAAATAAATTAGCGTAAAAGAAAAAACACAAAATAACAAAACTGTAAGTGCACCAGTAAAAAGAAAGAAGATAACCATGTCTGGTTTCCAGATTGTGATTGTTTGATAAGAGCAGATAAACTCTGAATGTGATTGGAAGGGGTAAAAACTACCCTGGAGGCCATATCAGTCTGGGTGGCGGTAAAGGAAACACAGATCCCACTTAGCACCAAAAAACAACTTATTTTAACAACAAATAGGTAAAGGCACTCTAACGCCGGCAATTCTGATTATTTATTTGAAAGTACAGACTCTCCTCATTTAACAACCAGGTTCCGTTCCAGCTACCAGGTTGTTAAACGAATTGGTCGTTAAACGAGGAGCCACAAGTAATCAATATTTTAAGCATTCTTAACTACTGTACTGTATTCCAAAAACAAAGGTCTAAACACAAAACTCCAAGTACAGAACACAAAAAATATAAACAACAAAAATCCTGTTATGTACAATACAATGATATACAGTACCCAAAAAGTAAGAGCTGGTTGTAAGTTCGAGTGGTCGTTAAACAGGTGAATTGTTAAAACGAGGAGAGTCTGTAACTGAAGGTGGAAAACTGCACTGATCGGCTCGGTCATTTGCGCTGGAAAATGCTGGTGAATTGTTGTTAAAACTGCCGGAAAACTGCCATGTGATCGGGCAGCCTTAATATGAAAGGTCCTGTGTCAGCTGCCTGGACGCTCTTTCCATCCTCCTGGAGAAGGAGCTTTAGGTGCTGGCGGCTACCAGTCCGGCCGGGCCTTGGCCAATGGCCTGCCCAGGAACCAGACATTCCATAGGTTTAAATCCCAGTTCATCCACAGGGATGCCAAATGCCCGCATCTTGGTCTCGTATGTCCGGAGCAGGTCATTGTGTGCCTGGAAAAGACCAACAGACAGTGATTAGGTACACGAAGTGGGACCAGAAACATTCTCTCTCATGTGGCAGCCCTGGTTGCCCCTCTGAAAAGCAATCTGTGGTGGATATAGACAGCTGGGTCAGCGGTGATATGTCGCCTGTTTTACCTTCGAAATGGTCGAACTAGAGCACTGCAAACACATGCATTGCACTCAGTTGTGGCACAATCTCATAAAAAGGTTATAAAGCCTTAAAGTTTTTGATCTAAATGCATTCTCTGCATTAAGGTAAAAAAAAAAAAAAAATATTGTGTCCAAATTTCCCTTATACTTACCTGAGCCCGGTCTCCATCCAGTGCTGTACATGAGAGCAACGGCTTTCCATGCTCTCTCCCTCCTCACAGGGAGGAGTGATAGTAGTGGGAACCACTGACTCCTGCTGCTGTCAATCAAAGCCCAGTGCGGGGGTGGGGCAAAGCCTCATTGTCTGTGTCAATGGATGCTGGCAGCGGGGTTCGGGAGCAAGCAGCTTGCTGGTGAGGGACTAGGAGCACTGACGGGGGACCCCAAAGGAGGAGGATCAGGGGGGATCTGTGCAAATCTATTACAGAACAGGCGAGTATAACATGTTTATTTTTTTATACAAAGATTTAATATCACTTTAACTTTAATGAAATAGGGGGTGTACCTGAAGAAGTAGGTAGATCTGGAGTTGTGACTTCCCTGCCTATATGTTTATTCCCAAGATAGTAACTCAGAAAATACTGAAGCCATATTCAAGTGACTTAGCTGGAAGAGCTGTTTAAACTTTTTTTCAGAACAGGTTCTCTTTTATGGGGACCTGTCACTACTAAACTAATAGCAGAAGTACACTGCTCTGTGTGTGTCATGCTCTGGTAAAGGTGTGCATTACCTGCCCATTTACCTAAGAGGGGTCTGTAAACACCCACATCTTGCTATTGGGGCCAGCTTAGACCTCTTGCTGGTTGTCTGACAGTAAAGCTGCATGTCTTGATTGTTACGAAAGGTAGCACCATGGCAGACGGCCATTTTACCACACTTGAACACTCTTCCTGGGAATTAGAAATCCGCCAGTACACTGTATATTAGGACCGCCTGCTGTTGGTTTGATTGGAATAAGCAAAGTAAAGTAGAAGAGTCCCCTAAGTTGCTGCTCCCCTTTCTTTGCTCATGCACCCCTCTAATGGCCACTCTGTGCAAGCTCCAAACAGACTTACACATGGCTATGGACGTCTCCCCTGCCTCCATGTGACAGTTCTGAGCCAATCAAGGGGCACCAGCCCTATCACATGGGAGAGGGGGAGTGAGTGCTATGCTCAGATGTACCTGGAAGTAATGAGAATTTCACTCTGCTCCTGGTGGCTGTGAAGGGAAAGGTGTGGAGGGGTAGTGAAGGGACCCTCTTACTTTGTACAGTGCATCCGGAAAGTATTCACAGCGCTGCCAGAGTGACCATGGGGTTCTTGGTCACCTCCCTTACTAAGACCTTTCTCCCCCAATCGCTCAGTTTGGCCAGGCGGCCCGCTCTAGGAAGACTCCAGGTGGTTCCAAGCTTTTTTCATTTACAGATGATGGAGGCCACTGTGCTCATTGGGACCTTCAATGCTGCAGAAATTTTTCTGTACCCTTCTCCAGATCTGTGCCTTCATACAATCTTGTCTCGAAGGTCTACAGACAATTCCTTGGACTTCATGGTTTTGTTTGTGCTCCGACATTAACTGTTAACTGTGGGACCTTATATAGGCAGGCTGTGCCTTTCCAAATCATGTCCAATCAACTGAATTTACCACAGGTGGACTCCAATCAAGTTGTAGAAACAGCTTAATGATGATCAGTGGAAACAGGAGGCACCTGAGCTAAATTTTGAGTGCCATGGCAAAGGCTGTGATACTTATGTACATGGGATTTTTTCCTTTTTTATCTTGATCAAATTTGCAAAGATTTCAAAACAAACTTCTTTCACGTTGTCATTATGGGGCATTGTTTGTAGAATGTTGAGGAAAATAATGAATTTAATCCATTTTGGAATAAGGCTGTAACATAACAAAACTCCTTCTGTACATTCATCATAAAACAAACAATGGGAGTTCCCAAGCCTTCCAACCCAAAGAAAAGTTATCTGGGGACATGGGAAGGGAATGAGTGGCACACCTCCAACTTCTCACCTGCTCCTAAGCCTTCCCCACTTCTGCCACTGCAGTCTCTGCATTTAAAAGCTGATCCTCTTTTTAAATGGTAAATAAAGTGGGGAAAGAGAAGACCCTCTGTCAGGTTTTATTAATGCTTTGTCCCCATTGGCAAGATGGGTGATCAGCTTCTCTGCCATACACACACTGTATGCAAACAGCCATGGCCAGATTTGTACTGTGTACAAGTCAATGCCCAGGGCCGCTGTGGTTCCAAGCGATTACATGCAATTAGTGCCCCTGACTGGCCCTTAACACAGTTTGTGTCCAAGGCTGATGGTTCTTACCGCATACAAACCGGACGCAGCTTTCTAGTGTGTATGTATGTGGTGATAGAATAAGGTATGGCTACTTCCAGGTGTGGCTTTTCACCACATCTGCATGTGACAGCTATATGAACGAGGCTGAATAAGGAACAGTGCTTTGTGGCCGTCTATAGCCCCATTGGAAAGACTTCCCATCATTTCCTGATCCTCTCCTTGTTAACAGAACAGGAAGTGAAAGGAAATCTCTGTAGTAGGGACACATACAGCAATAATCCTGACTGAAGAAAAGGAATAAGCTATTGCACTAATTAGAACCCATGTCATTTAACGGAGCAGATAACGGGGCTGGGAGAGTGGCAGGGAACACCAGGTGAAGTGGATGCAGCTCCCCTCAGTTTAGGTCTTGAAATCCTAATAACATATATGAAAAGCAAACACAAGAGGGCGCCTCCATCTAGGTGTAGCGAAAGTAGCAAATTTGATAAATGAGCAGTCCTGTCTGCCCTGAAACATGCATCCCCCTCCACTGTCTGTCACCATCACCTAGCTGAGAGAGGTGCTGTTTGGAGTTGCAGCCAGCTTGCTACTTACTCATGTTCCAGCCTGACGACTGACAGCTGGACTTCCACCAAGAAAAGCCTCAACTAGCCACATGCCTGCTGAGCTCTGCAGCCTCACGGTGGTCCTTTTGAAGGTCTATATGGGTTTATGACATACCTTGAGACACTTTTAACTAGTATGTGCATTTTTATTGTCCTTTTATTCTTTTTAATAAATCACTAGAACTAGATTAAGGTGCCCACTTGAGTTTTTTTTTATAATCCTGATGGAGGCTGTGACCCTTCCCCTCTCTATGCAAACCCCCCACCCCAAAAAAGGAAAAAAGGATTTGATTTAGCATTACCAGCATGCCAGGCTGGCAATATGACCTAAATTCAAATTATAATCTAATGGGCTTGCCATTAAAATGTCACTGGTAGTTTGAATGGGATGGCATCAAAATGTAATGTCATAGTTAACCTGCAGCGAAGTGACATACATATGTTAGCCTGCAATCACCTGTCAATCTGCAGCGCAGTGACATACATGGAGACTTCCTAGGACTGAAGCACATAGAATCTGGTGCAGCTGTGCATAGAAACGAATCAGCTTCCGGGTTTTATTGTCAAAGTGTAATTGAACAAGCTGAAGTTAGAATCTGATTGGTTACCATGCAGAGCTGCACCAGATTCTGAGTGCTCCAGTTTTAGTAAATCTCCCCCTATGTGTACCTCTACTCTAGCAGGTTCCTTTTAGTTCAGCTTGTTCATACAACTGCCAGGATGCGCCACCATAGTGCTGCCCTCTGCTGGTCAAATATATGACAGCTAGTGTCAATTGGTATTTGACCTCCTACTAAGCCAGTGGTTCTCAACTCCTGTCCCCACTAACAGGCCAGATTTTAAGTATTACCTTGGGGAGAATCAGACTAGAATACTGCAATCCCTGGGCAGCAAATGATATCACCTGTGATGTATTTCAGTTATCTTGGCCTGGCCTGTTATGCCTAGTTTCCACTGTGCGGATCGGTTTGGTTCGGTACGGTACGCTATTTTGAGTATTTCCATTATGAAAGCGGCCCATACAACCGAACCGCACCATTCAGGGTCCTGCTTCAGATGTGGGGCCATAGAAAATGTTACGGTTCGGTTAGGGCGGAGCTACGATACATTCCACTGATTGGTGGACGTGTGACACCATGCTAGGCATTTTTTCTAAACCCACGTATGGCCCCTATCGGCCCGACTTGCAGTGGAAACGCTCACCTGAATAGGCCGGACCATTCTAGGCCTTCCAAACTGTACCAACCCGAACCGATCCGCTCAGTGGAAAACGAGGCATTAGTGAGTCCTGAGGACAGGAGTTGAGAACCACTGTACCAAGCTGTATTAACCTGCTTCAAGCTGATTTTGCATTCCTATTGATCTGCATAGGGAGAGAAACAGCGCCGACACAAACAAAAGCCAATATTCATTGGCCCCATGTCAGCTATCAATAGAAAACTTGCCTCTAGTTTGCGGGTGACAGCGCTGAGGGCGGTGGGGTCCAGGTTGAAAGCTGCGAGCACTTCGTTGAGCTGTGCCTCTTGTTTCTCTAGGGTGTCGCCGAGCGCCTGTAACTTCCGCTCCAGCAGCAAATTCTTGAAGCCGCTCTTTTGCTGAACCTCCTGAATGGCGGCTGTGAACTTCCTGTAGAGGTCATCTCGTTCCACTTGTATCTGTATTAGAGGGACAACAAGAATGTCTTATACACAGACAGCAGTAGTTAAAGGGCCAGTACACCTTTAGCTGAAATTCCAGGCTTTGGTAAATGTTGGGGAGTGACTATTGGATAGCGAAGTATTCCGGTGGTAAAATCTGTGGATTTACTAAAACTGGAGAGTGCAGAATCTGGTGCAGCTGTGCATGGTAGCCAATCAGCTTCCAGGTTTTATTGCCAAAGCTTAATTGAAGAAGCTGAAGTTAAAAGCTGATTGGCTAACACGCAGATGCAGATTATGCACTCTCCAGTTTTAGTAAATCAACCCCTATGTGTTTGTATTTCCAGGCCTGCATGTCTTCTGAGAGCTGAGGAAAGCCCGATCCCCAATAAGGTTAAAGAGGAACTGCAGTCTGCTCACAGAATTTGTAATAAAAACATTTTTGCCATTCTGAAGCTTCCCTCCAACCACTTTGCATATTATTTTATATATACTGTGATTGTGTACTTGCCAAATATGCTGCATAAATCTCCCTCCACTGAGTTTGGCTGCAACCATTTTAACTGTGGGCAGCTGAAGCTGCTGCCTGTTCACTTCCTGGATTTACACAGGCACACACAGAGGCACACTTCCAGCTCTGCAGCTTTCATTTGCCCCCTTATGACTCACCCCCCTCTCTTCCTGGCAAACCCTCACCAGAGAGAGAGATCTGTGTATGATGTCATAAGCCTAGGCTAACGACCAGACAAGAAACAGGAAGTGGGCTGTATAAGGTATTTACTGGCAGAAAAAAATGTTTAACTATCCAAAGCTAATAATCCCCCCTCCACCAAATGATTTGGACCAGTGCACAAAGCAAAGTCCACAAAGACATGGATGAGCGAGTTTGGGGTAGAGGAACTTGACTGGCCTGTCTCAACCCGATAGAACACCTTTGGGATGAATTAGAGTGGAGACTACGAAGCAGGCCTTCTCGTCCAACATCAGTGCCTGACCTCACAAATGCGCTTCTGGAAGAATTGTCAAACATTCTCATAGACACACTCCTAAACCTTGTGGACAGCCTTCCCAGAATAGTTGAAGCTGTTATAGCTGCAAAGGGTGGGCTAACTCAATATTGAACCCTACAAACTAAGACTGGGATACCATTAAAGTTCATGTCAATAAAGTGTTTGAAGAGTTGAAGCTGTTATAGCTGCAAAGGGTTGGCCAGCTCAATTTGAACCCTACAGACTAAGACTGGGATGCCATTAAACTTTATGTGCGTACAAAGGCAGGCATCCCAATACTTTTGGCAATATAGTGTATATCTGAAAATTGACCAATCCTGATGTGCTGTGGAGCTACACTTAGTATGGCCACCTAGTGCCTAAACTCTAGAATACATTATCCTGAACCGCAGATCTGCACTTCAATCAATCGTCACCTTCTGGGATCTTTGTTCTAACATCTCGTGTTCCCACTTCAGATCATCGAGCTCCTTCTCTGTGCATTTCAGACGTGCTTTTGTACTCTGCAGGGATAAAAGAAACAATTTTTCTCATCATTTATTTATAAGCTGTCGCCTCCGCGGTGCCGAGCTTTGTGACGTGATGAGCAGCGACAGCAAGGTGTTTAGGGAGTGAGAGGAGTTGGATGTCTCAGTCTGGTGGCCGTCAGGCAGATTCATGAGTTAATGTACCGTACTTCCAACATAAATAATGGCATGACACAGCAACTTGCCTAAGCAGTGATAAATGGGGGAATTAAATCCTCTACAGAATGTGAGGGGGTTTATTCTGTACACTCACAATGTGAAATTATACAGATACAAGATCATTGTTTCATTCATTGTTTCAAAACCCGGGCCTATTCTGGCATTTCTCTCCTACATGTAAAAATCATAATTTTTCTTTCTAAATTACTCAGAACCCCAAAACATTATATATGTGTTTTTTAGCAGAAACCCTAGGGAATAAAATGACGGTCCTTCCAATTTTTTATGTCACACGGTATTTGCACAGGAGTTTTTCAAACGTGATTTTCTTGGACATTTTATTTTTTCATGAATTAAAAAAAAAAGAAAAAAAATACTAAACTAAGCCCAATTGTCAGGCTTTAAAATTGCGCACACTCGTGGAATGGCGCCAAACTAAAAATCTCCATAGGCTACACTTTAAAGCGGAGTTCCACCTGTTTTCTAGTTTATTAAAAGTCAGCAGCTACAAAAAGCGTAGCTGCTGACTTTTAATAAAGACACTCACCTGTCCCACAGTCCAGTGATTCGGCCGCCTGAAGCCTCGCTCCTCTCCCCCTCCTCTCCGTGGCACCATCATAGCAACTGTGGGCACCTGGTCGTGACAGCTTGCGGCTTCAGGGCCGGGACTGCAGTGCGCATGCGCGAGCCGCGCTGCACTCTGCTATTGGCCAGGCAATCTTCTGGGACCTGTCATGTGTCCCAGAAGATTGCAGGGAGGGAGGAGCTACCTAGCGGGAGAGGAGGAGTCGCCTAGGCGGCCGAAAAACGGAAGCAGGAAGTAGGACAGGAAGTCCCTCTCAAAAGAAGGTACCCAGTCCCCCCCCCAAAAAAAATTACATGCCAAATGTGTCAGCTCTAAGGCAAATGGCGGCTGCTGAGATTCAGTCTCTGGCTTGCTGATCAAAGGGGCGAGCAGGTAGAAGCACCGAAGGGCAGCGTGAGGGAGGTGGGGGGACCCTCCCCTCCTGCCACTTGTAGAAACAAATCAAGCGGCTAAATAGCCACTATGATTGTTTTTACATTGCAGGGAATTGCCTGCTATAAAAATGATATCCTCACAGCCATATATATTTAACCACTTAAAGTCTAGGATGCCATATGATGTCCTGTGGGCTGGAAGTGGTTAACACTCTAGCAGACTCCATAAGACTAATATAAATGTACTTTTCACCAGTGGCAGCCAGTCCATAAGGGGCACACGGGCGCCGCCCCTTCTAGACATACGTCCAGCCCCCCTACATGCAGGGCGCCAGATGCATGGATTCCAATGGGGTTTTTCTTTTTTTTGAAGCACGCGATTAGAGCCAGAGGCTTTAATAGGTTTCAAAAAAGGGTGGGCTTGGGGCGCAGAGCACTGCGCCCTGAGCCCACCCAGTTGTGGGACAATAGCGAATGAATATTTGGTGGTGGCGATCAACCGACAGCATGAAGGGAGCCAAAAAAAAACAAAAAAACAACCACCACTGCTTTTTACCATGAAATGCACAGCTTGTACTTACAGCCAGGGATGTCTTGTCCTTTTGATAGTTGGCCAGTTGTCTCTGGAGTTCAGCCACCTCCTCTCAGGCCTTCTGTAGCGGTTCAGCCAGTCTGCGATTCTGTAACTGGAGGTCAGCCGCTTCCTTCTCCAGACGGTCCTCCTTCTTCCGCATGTCCTCCATCTGTTCCCGTGAGTGGGAACACAATAGGCTTTATCTGATGGAGAACAGACAAAGACAAAATACCTCAAACCAATAGACTATTGTCCTCTCTGTCACCACGGGTAATTCTAATTTTCCTTTTAACCTGACAACTAAACAAAACTAAAACCAAGGACAAACGTTTATAAATATTAGCCTACCCGTCCTTAAAATGTGGTGGCTGCATTCGTTCTCTTTTTTTAGGCTTTTTATTTTTATTTTTAACCTGGTGATTCTGCTAGTAACATACTTACCCATCAAAATCTGACTGCTCCTTCTACTTATAGTAGTTTTGTACTAGAAAAAAAAAAACATGGTAGCTGCTATTGCTGACTTGAAAATACTGGAAGCTGAGACCTCTGACAATAATGTATTATTTCTGGTCAGCCTGTAGCTCTATATAAGCTGTCACTTTTTATGCTGTCACAAGAAATGTAAACATCCCTTGTGGCAACAATAAAGCATGACAGGTCCTCTTTATGGAGAGATGTGGGGTCAATAAGACCCCACATCTCTCCTCTACAATGGAAAACATTAGATTAAAAAAAAAAAACAAAAACAAAAAAAACATTGATCTAATGCTTTAAAAAAAAAATAAAAAATTTGTTTACATTGGTCAGGAACAGGAAGTGACACCATGACGTCGCTCAAGTCCTCCTAGGTCATAGAGACGAGTGGAGGCCATCTTTACTCTGTGGCCAGTGCTGGACCAGTTCTCAGGCTTCATGATCAGCCAGGTAAGCCTGGGAACTAGCAGAAAGTAGCCACTCTGATCACTTTTAGCAAAAAGACCGCTGCCTGAGGAAAATTCTAATACCGGGGTTATGGCATCTAGCTGCAGCCCTAACTTCCATATTAAATATCAAAATCATGTCGTATTTTCCCAGTTAGGCATTTGGCAAGTGGATATACTACCTTCATTTTCAATACTTAAAGTGGAGTTCCACCCAAGTGGAGCTTCCTCTGCTGGGGGGGGGCGGACACCTGTCAAAACCCGGTACCCGCTCCCATTTCCGGGTAAGATCGCCTCAATCGTGTGACGATCTACGACATTTCCGGCCTCTCCTCCTTCCTCCCGCTGCCTTCTGGGAGACACTCACAGGTCCCAGAAGACAGAGGGACCATTCAGAAAGCGCAGCGTGACTCGCGCATGCGCAGTAGAAATCAGGCTGTGAAGCCGCAAGGCTTTACTTACGGTTTCCCTTAGTGAAGATGCCGTTGCCTGCATTAAGAGCCGATAGATGGATTGGCTAGGGGTGCCGACATTGCGGGGTCCCTGGACAGGTAAGTGTCCTTATAATAAAAGTCAGCAGCTACAGTATTTGTATCTGCTGACTTTTAATTTATTTTATTTTTTTTACAGGCTGGAACTCCTCTTTAATTATTAACACCCATGTATTCTATGTTTATTTTAGATGTAGTGTGCTGCTTTGATATATACTGGAATCCGTACTTCTTCGTCACTCTTTGTACCTTAAAGCGGAGTTCCACACAAAAATAGAACTTCCGCTTTTCGGAACCCTCCCCCCCTCCGGTGTCACATTTGGCACCTTTCAGGGGGGAGGGGGGTGCAGATACCTGTCTAAGACAGGTATTTGCATCCACTTCCGGCATAGACTCCCATGGGAGTCTATGCCTCTTCCTGTCCCTCCGCGCTGTCTCCTGGGAAACACACAGCTCCCAGGACATAGCGGGGACCAGTTACGATGCGCAGCGCGACTCGCGCATGCGCAGTAGGGAACCGGGAAGTGAAGCCGCAACGCTTCACTTCCTGATTCCCTTACCTAGGATGGCGGCGGCAGCTGCCGAGAACCGAGCGGGTTATCGGCGTCAGCTGCCGACATCGCTGGACCCTGGGACAGGTAAGTGGCCATGTATTAAAAGTCAGCAGTTGCAGTATTTGTAGCTGCTGGCTTTTAATATTTTAACTTAAAGAGGGAGTTGATCAGAGCCAAATTATTCAGTGTGATGTCATTATAATAATTTTTGATGTCACTGAAGGCCTTTTCATGGTTTTTCATCAGTGTATTAATCTGTCCGTTTTTTCTCTCCTCCACTTCATGAATCTCAGTCTTTCTGCGCAGATACAGCTCATCTCGCAGAACGCGCATCTTTTTCTCATACTTGTTTTCAATTTCTGTAAATGGAGTTTCAGAGATCGTGGCATTAACCTTTTCGCTGCCAGAGCCATTTTTGCACACGTTTTAAAAAATAATTTTAGCCCTAAAAATGATGTAAAACCCCCAAACATATTTTCTGAAAACAGACACCCTAGAGAATAAAATAGTGGTAGTTCCAATTTTTTATGTCACACGATGTTACCGCAAAGGTCTAGTAAACGCAAAATTTCACTAGAAAACACACTGTGCATTTTAGGGCAAACAAAACGCAATAAATTACCCAAATTTTTGGTAAAATATAAGACGAAGTTGCACCAAGTAAATAGATACCTAACATGCCAAGCCTTAAATTTGTGTGCGCCTGTGAAATGGCGACAAATTTCAGTACCCTATATTTTCTATAGGCGACGCTTCAAAAGCCCCCTATAGGTATCAGTTTAGTGTTATGGAGGAGGTCTTGTGTTAGAATTATTGCTTGCACTCCAGCGTGCATGGTAATATGTAACGTGTATTGCAATCAATGTTTTCACGTAGGCACCCCCCGACGCATGTGTTAACGTCTGTACGTGCATATATGTGGAGGTGGAGGGGCCCTAAAATTATTTGGTGGGGATTTTATGTGCTTGGGTGTAGAGCTGCACAATTAATCGTTAAGAATCAAAATCGTGATTCTTTTCCCTTCCCGAACTTAAAACAGCATTTCCTGATTCTATCCAACAAGTGCAGAGAGTTCTCTGACAGCTGGAAAAAAAAAATCCAGGCAGCCTGCCTAGTTTTATCACAACATTGCAGATAACAATAAACAAAGTAACATTTCGTTCTTAGATCAAAGGAATCAACTTCGGTCTGTAGATGAGGGAAGTTTAACCACTTAAAGACAGTTCACACCAGGTGCAGTTCCGTTCAGTTCCGTGCGCTTTTTTTCTGCATTAAAAATGCATGCACAGTGTTTTCCATGTATTCCAATGGCTCTAGTTCACACCATGCAGTCAGTTTCTGGTGCAGAAACTGACCGAAAACTGACTGCATGGTGTGAACTAGAGCCATTGGAATACATGGAAAACACTGTTGCATGCATTTTGTGCAGAAAAAAAAGCACACAGAACTGAATGGAACTGCGTCTGGTGTGAATTAGCACTAAACTTTTTCTGACACTTGCTGCTTACAAGTTAAAATCACTATTTATTGCTAGAAAATTACTCAGAAACCCCAAACATTATATATATATTCTTAGCAGAGACCCTAGAGAATAAAATGGTGGTTGTTGCAATATTGCATATATATGTCACACTTTATTTGCGCAGCGGTCTTTCAAAAGCAATTTTTTTGAAAAAAATACACTTTAATGAATTAAAAAAAAAAACTAAACAGTAAAGTTAGCCTAATTTTTTTGTATAATGTCAAAGATGTTACGCCGCGAGAATCGTGATCTTTATTCTAAGCAAAAAAATAGTGATTCTCATTTTACCAAAATTGTGCAGCTCTACTTGGGTGTAACTTAACTTCTTTGGAAAAAAAAAAAAAGAAAAAGTTTTTTTTTTTAATCAGTGCACAAAAAGTCTCCTATGTGATGATTTTGTAGGTGACAGGTTCTCTTTAATGAGATTTGCAGAGTCTAAAAGACCCCTAATGTCTCCTTTGGACTCCACTAAATGTTTTGCCATGCAGATCGCATGGCAAAACATTACTTCCTGGCTGAGCTAGTTGGGGTCACCTAGATGCTTACCCAGAAGTGACGTCACGGACATCGCTTACCGGGTCACAGCAAGAAAGGGAGGAGAGCATATTCAAAGTAAACTTCCCCATCCATCCATGTCTCCATGCATTATTTTGCTGAGAAATCACTTTGAAAAACACACCCTAGCATTTCTAGCCACTGCCATCTTGAGTAAGGGCAGATGTTTCATGTAGCATTTACTTCCTGGAATCCATGTGCCCTTAGCCCAGGCATGTAGGCAGCAGGGTGTGCTTAGCTGAGAAAACCCCTCCTCCTTTCTTCCCCTCCTGAAGACTCCTGGAATGTATGACATCATTTGCCTAAGCATGAAAACCAGGAAGTAACTAAACAAATGTATAAAAAAAAAATTAAAACAAGTAAATATGATATATCCGTATTTATCGGCATATAACACGCACCTTAATTTTAAGAGGGAGGTCTCAGGAAAAAAACTTACATTTTAAATAAAGAATTTTGAAGCAAAATAAGGGTCAGTGCCCATCAATGCAGCCTTAGCAGTGCCCATCTGCAGCCTCGCCATTGCCCATCATTGCAGCCTGATCAGTGCCCATCTGCAGCCTTGCCCATCATTGCAGCATGATCAGTGACCATCTGCAGCCTTGCCAATCATTGCAGTCTGATCAGTGCCCATCTGCAGCCTTGCCCATCATTGCAGCCTGATCAGTGCCCATCTGCAGCCTTGCCCATCATTGCAGCCTGATCAGTGCCCATCTGCAGTCTTACCCATCATTGCAGCCTGATCAGTGCCCATCTGCAGTCTTGTCCATCATTGCAGCCTGATCAGTGCCCATCTGCAGTCTTGTCCATCATTGCAGCCTGATCAGTGCCCATCTGCAGTCTTGCCCCTCTTTGTAGCATGATCAGTGCCCATCTGCAGGAGGTGGGACTGGGCGTGACTGCGAGCAGAGCCGAGTACACAGGAGATTCGGCTCTATCTATTTCGGCAGCGCTTGTTCCCTTCATCCCCTCCTAGGCAGCTGTTCGGTGTATAACACGCACACACGATTTTCCCCTGATTTTAAAGGGGAAAAGGTGCGTGTTATACGCCGATAGATACAGTACTTTACTAATGGTAGCAGCATGAGGATTAAAAATAGTCAATGTTGATTGAGAGAGGAAAGTTCCACTTTAAGGAATACAATAGTCTGCACATATCATTGCCTCGTTGAAAGTAAAGCTCTTCTTTTGTGTCTTCCATTTTACTAACATTGTAATTATAGAGCTGCATGAATGCTTTCACATATTTTTGAAACACTGTTTATACATAGAAGTGTCTACCAACTGTATGTGAAAAATGTGCAATAAAGTTCTATTCCTTTAAAAAAAAAAAAAACTGCTGCAGGTATAGAGAGCAGACACCTTGAGTTATACGCACCTGAAGTCCTCCAAACCCACCATCACTGTCCAATCCTGGCACTTAACAGGCAAAACTTCAGCATTTCCTAACAGTGCCAAAGCCCCCCCCCCCCCACCAGCCTTCCTGCCTCCTGCATAGTCTTTTGGCTGGTGTGGCTCCCCATCTTAGTAATGGGCCATACTCACAAGTGTCAGAACTTTGGCTGTAAAAATCATTCATGATTCGGTTGTCATGCGAGGGTTTGGTAGCTATGTGCCTATATTTTATACCTGCAACAGGTTTATTTTTTTATTTTCATGATAGTTTCTTTTTTTTTTTGAGAGAGAGAGAAGAATTCCAAATTCAACAAAAAATATTCCATTACTTCCAATAGTTGATGTGTTAAGTTCTCTACTATAAACGTTTACATTTTGTGTTTTTGCATTGCTGCGCAACTCAAAATCACCAAATATCTATAACGTATACATCACCATGTTATTCATACATTATAAAGTCCATGTGCAATTCAAAAGTCCCAATAATATATACACTGCCGTGCATACAGTGCAAATGACAATCTTCAGTCTCGTGGCACATTCAGTGACCACCACTGCTCACCTCAAATTCAGACCCCACAACAGAGTCTAATAAGCATCCACAATTATCATCCTCTCTGTACCTGGAACAGCAAGTCTCCTCCTCTGTATCCTCCTACGATCAGGGACTTTGAGGTTAGCATATCCACATGATGGAAAACATAAGAAAGAGACCCATAGTGCTCTCTATTTCCACATTTATTATTAAAAAAAGGGGTAAAAAACTTAGTACAAACTTCTTTAAAACTGCATGCACTGGTACACTATTTCCTGGATGATGACGTCACAGGCTCGACTCCTCCCACCTACACGTGTTGCGCCCTGTGTTTGGGTTTCCTTGGTAGGCCTACTAAAAAGTCCCTTATTGTAAGAGGATATGGAAAAGGAGGCAGAGAGGATGAGAATGAGAGGATAAGAATTGTGGGTGCTTGATAGACTCTGTTGTGGGGTCTGAAGTTGAGGTGAGCAGGTTTTTTTTTATCTGATGGTGGTCACTGAATGTGTCACGAGTCCTGAAGATTGTCACTTGCACTGTATGCATTGCGGTGTATATATTATTGGGACTTTTGAATTGCACATGGACTTCATAATGTATGAATAACATGGCGATGTATACGTTATAGACATTTGATGATTTTGAGTTGCACTGCAACTTAATTTTTGGGATGTTTAATTTGCATTTGGGTGTTGTGAAATCACCTACACAGTGACAAAGCTGAAACTGGAGGATTACACAGGAGGACATTGTGTCAACATTGGAGTGCAAATACAGGTTCGCTTACACTAGGAGGTCACAAACTTGTTTAGTAATTTGGGTGGCGCGGATTATTATTATTAAAGCGTTTGTTACCCTAAAAAATATATATATATATATATATATCTCTCATGTTCCTTTAAAGCATGTTATACAGCACAGTGCTTGTGCTGTGTCATTTGGCTCTTTCTATCACCTGAAATACCTTGCTCTGGGCTTCAACAAAATGGCTACCTCTGGCAAGAAGAAACGGGAGCAACGCTGGAGGCAATTAACAGCACACACTAATTTTGGTAGCAGAATTATTAATGTGAAATGTATGTTCCTTGCTAAAGAACATTTTATCAAGTTGTTATGGGTAACGTTCCACTTTAAGGTGACAGAGTGAGTGGGAGGCATGTAGGGCCTGTCCCTAACCCCCCCACCACCACCATTGTATCATCATGACTAATATGTGAAGGACATGTATGACAGTGTTATGTCTGGTAGCACTGAGGAAGATGTTGGTGTGGTAAAGTGACACAGAAGAAGTGATGTCCTCACCTTGATCTCCACCTGATGCCTCTCCTCCGCTTCCTCCATCTCACGGTCCTTGTTCCGCAGTTCTGATTTCTTGTCTTCTATCTGGTGATCTCCCAAAAAGGTGTGTATCTTGTCTCTCTATAGCAGGAGTTAGTAGTTAGTAGTTCCTCTCCTCACGTTCTCTGTCCAGTTCCTCCCGCAGGGGCACTATGTGCTCCTCCAGCTATAGAGAAATCACAAAATGTTATGTCCATAAAGTGGCTTCCTTCAACCTTCTTCCCCAGAAGAACCCTGAAACTGTTCTCAGACCTCACAAAAAATGACAACATCTGCAGCATAAAGTACAATCACAGCAGGAAGGTTCACACTATTGCGGTTGGTTGTGGGAACCACTGGGATATCGCATTGTGCAAAAGTATCATGCGATTTCCCTGCTGCGTTTTAAAAATGATGCAGGAACCTTTTCCTGCACAGCAGCCCATTCAAATGAGAGGGATGCCAAACTCGTGCAAACATGGTCTGCTGAGCCGCAATAGTGTGACCCTAATAATATAATAATGACAGAATACAGAATGTGGTATACCTAGATAGAGAGGGGAAGGTACGGACAAAAAAACTGAAAAATTGGTGAAAAAAAAACAGGCTTTTTTCAAAGCTGTTTCTTTACGGAAAGTCACCAGCAGTCACCAGCTCTCTGCTCAGGAAGCCCCTTAGAACCAAGCGAATGGTGGTGTTTGATCGCTGAATTCTCAGTCTTAGACCCGGCGGGGGAAAGATGCAGCATCCACCTAGGCAATTATGATTCAAAAAAAAAAAAAATCCCAAACTTCTCTTTTAATGAAAGATTTCTGAGAATTGAAAGTCTTAGGCCCCTTTCACACAGGGGCGGTGCGGGCGCCGGCAGTAAAACGGCCGCTTTACCGTCATTTTAGCAGCGGTATACGACCGCTAGCGGCCAAGAAAGTGTTAAAAGCAGCACTTTGCCGGCGGTATAGCCGCTATGCCCCATTCATTTCAATGGGCAGGAGCGGTATACACACCGCTCCTTCACCGCTCCAAAGATGCTGCTAGCAGGACTTTTTTTAGTGTCCTGCCAGCGCACCGTTCCAGTGTGAAAGCCCTCGGGCTTTCACAGTTGAGTGTGAGAAGCGGCTCTTTCAGGGCGTTTTGCAGGCGCTATTTTTAGCGCTATAGCGCCTGCAAAGCGCCCCAGTGTGAAAGGGGTCTTAAATTATTGCAAGTTCTCTTAGCTGAAGACAAATAAATCCTGGAATACAATTCAAGTAACACTGTAATTCTCAATGCAGTTTTCAAACAAGAGAAATATGCATTTCTGCCAAGAGGGGGCACTGCAGCGGAAAGGATCCAGTTGAGTTTGCTTGTGGGCTCCATCTTGTATCTCCTACAGTTGGATGATTGTTGGGATACTTTTTTAATTAGTAAAACTACTTCACACTGAATTTTTTTTACAATTTTTGTGAAAATTCCATTTTTTTTCCAGAAAAAAATAAATAAATAAAAACGGTAACGATTTTATTTTTCCCCATGGCTTCAAAATTTCTGGAAATTTTACATCTCTATACCCAGAGCTGTGAGGGTCAGAGAGAATGTGGACATGAAGAAGGGGGGTATTCTGGGGGGGGGGGGGATTGACTGTGGACAGAATAAATTGTTGGCTGGAGATATACTGCAGAAGACATTGCCAGACTGGGAAGATGTTACATGAGACTGGTAGAGATCAATGCCATTACCCTAATCATTGTTCCCACTACAGACTGCTGAGGGCCACACATCATATACCAAAGGGCCACAGGTTGGGCACCAGGGACCCAGAGCATTTGTCACCCCCTGCCCTATGTGGATGAATGACGGTTGCTGTTACTAGAAGACTTTCCCACTGGAGGCAAATACCATTTTGTCGCACTTAGCTGACCTCATTCCTAGTAAGAAGTACCTACCTGATCTTTGCTCATGTCCTCAGTGGACAGTCCATCCACCAATCCGGGGCTCTTCTTCCCCTTCGCCGACACCTTCTTCTTTCCTTCCTTCTTCTTTGGAGGCTGGAGAGGCAACACAGGACAGGTCACATACAACAGAAGACATTTACTTTACACTGGTAGGCGGAGCTGTCCTGTGTTTTTAATGAACTTTAAAATAAAGTTCCACTCAAAACTTCCGCTTATCCGTCACTTCCAACCCCCCCCCACCGATGCCACATTTTTACAGGTACCATTCCCCACTTCACGGAGACAAGGGCCACGGCCCCATCTCTCAGAGGTTCGGCCCCCTCCTCCTTCCTCCGCCGCCAGACCAATTTGTGCAGCGCATGCAGAGAAGGGAACCGGCTGTGAAGCCCAAAAGGCTTAACTGCCGGGTCCCCTTACCAGGAATGATGGCGGCTGCACACGACAGCCGATCCGAAGATTGGCTGGGGTGCTGACATTGCGGGTTCCCTGGACAATTAAGTGTCCATATATTAAAAGATAGCAGCTGCTGGACCTCCGCTTTAATGTCACAAGCATTCAGTAGACATAACTGGTGGACACATGTTTCCTGGGTATCTTGCTGCACACTGGTGCTCCGCCCCCCACAGGAATCAAGTGACCTCCACAGTTTTGTTTTTTTTAAATCAACTTTAACCATTTCGCTGCCAGGGCTGTTTTTGCAAAAAAAAATTTTGCAGATACGGTTAAAATAATCACAAACATGATGTATTTTCTGAAGGCAGACACCCTAGAGAATAAAATAGTGGTAGTTTTCATTTTTTATGTCACATGATATTACCGCAAATGTCTAGGAAATGCTAAATTTCTGTACAAAATACACTAAAGTGAATTTAAAGGGAAACAAATGCAATAAACTACCCACATTTTTGGTAAAATGTGAAAGATGAGGTTGCACCGAGCAAATAGATACCCAACATGTCAAATCCTAAATTTGCGTGCGCCGGTGAAATGACAAACTTGGGTACACTATACACTATAGGCGACACTTCAAAACCCCGCTATAGGTCATCAGTTTAGTGTTATGGAGGAGGTCAGGTGCTAGAATTATTGCTCTCACTCCAGCGTGCGTGGTGATATGCAACATGTGTATCGCAATCAACTTTTTCAAGCGTAGGCGCCCCTGACGCGTGTGTTTGCGTTCGTACATGCGTATATGTGGGGGTAGGGAGGGCTCTAAAAAAAAATGTGGGGGGGGTGCTTGGGTGTAACTATTTTTTTTTTTTTTTTTTGCACAGACGCCCCCCCCCCAGCGGCCAGATTACTGAATACAGACCCAACACCTGTGTGAATGACACCCTACAGATCACTATACATTCTGCTGAATGATGGAGGTCAGTATGAATTCCCCCATTACATTGGAGGTCCTACTCATTGGTGTCACTGGTAAATGGACCCCATTCATTGGTGTCACTACACATTAGGGCCCCCCCAGTCACTACACATTAGGGCCCCCCAGTCACTACATTAGGGCCCCCCCCAGTCACTACACATTAGCCCCCCCCAGTCATCACATTAGGGCCCCCCCAGTCACTACACATTAGGGCCCCCCCCCAGTCACTACACATTTGGGCCCCCCCCAGTCACTACACATTTGGGCCCCCCCCCAGTCACTACATTAGCCCCCCCCAGTCACTACACATTAGGCCCCCCCAGTCACTACATTAGGGCCCCCCAGTCACTACACATTAGCCCCCCCCAGTGACCACATTAGGGCCCCCCCCCCCAGTCACTACACATTAGGGCCCCCCCCCCCGTCACTACACATTTGGGCCCCCCCCCCATCACTACATTAGCCCCCCCCCCCCCCCCAGTCACTACACATTAGGGCCCCCCAGTCACTACATTAGGGCCCCCCAGTCACTACACATTAGCCCCCCCCAGTCACTACACATTAGCCCCCCCCCCAGTCACTACACATCAGGCCCCCCCCCAGTCACTACCCATTAGGGCCCCCCCAGTCACTACACATCAGCCCTCCCCCCCCCCAGTCACTATACATTAGGGCCCTCCAGTCACATTCATTCACTCACCATGTTGGCTGTTTATCTCTCCCTGATACAAGCAACACCCGTCTCCTGGCAACCGGGAGCGAGTCTCGTGAGACTAAACTACGGGACTTTCAGGGGGAGCGGGGAGAGGAGACAGCGTCAGCGTGTTCTTGGCTCCCATAACAACCAGCCAGTGGGGCGGGGTCCAGTAAAAGGAGGGGCCAGAGGAGAGAGGGGTGAGAAGTCTGGCTGCAGACTGGAGCTCCACGTTTCATAGGAAACATGTGGCCTCCACTCCTCTGTTTTTATTTTTCAATTAACTTTAATGACACAAGCTTTCAATTGACACAACTGGTGGTGGTGGAGGACGTAACGACATATTCAGCGACCCATCGCAGTTTACTACGGAAGTGACGTTCCGTTGCCGCCATCTTGCTACACTCCACACTCGTCCACAGTAAGGATACACTAAGAAGGGGGAAAGCGGACATGTTGTTACACCCACCGGAGTTTTGCATTTTACACGTATTTATAACAGTAAAGTCAGTTTATATAGTGAAATACAGTACTTAGAACTCCGTCTGACTACTTAGATCTTGAATTTTAAAAGCAGCGGCAACCCTGCTCATAAAATTCAACATCTAAGTAGTCAGACGGAGTTCTAAGTACTGTATTTCACTATAGAAACTCACTTTACTGTTATAAATACATGTAAAATGCAAAACTCCAGTGGGTTCAACATCATATCCGCTTTCCCCCTTCTTAGTATATCCTTACTGTGGCCGAGTGTGGGGTGTAGCAAGATGGCGGCAACGGAACGTCGTTGCAACTTTTTATCTCGCACGGTATTTGCGCAGCAATATTTCGAACGTGTTTTTTTTGGGGAAAAAAAAAAATGTACTTAAAAAAAAAAACAGTAAAGTTAGCCCACTTGTTTTGCATAATGTGAAAGATGAAGTTACGCAGATCAAATAGATATCTAACATGTCATGATTCAAAATTGCACACGCTAGTGGAATGGCGCCAAACTTTGGTACTTAACAATCCCCATAGGCGATGCTTTAACATTTTTTACTGGTTACATGTTTTGAGTTAAAGAGGAGGTCTAGGGCTAGAATTATTGCTCTCTCTCTAACGTTCGTGTCGATACCTCACATGTGTGGTTTGAACATCATTTTCATATGTGGGCGTGACTTGCGTATGCGTTCGCTTCTGCGTGCTAGCACACGGGGACAGGGGCGCTTTAAAAAAATTTTTGTTTTGTTAATTTCACTTTTTTTTTTTTTAGTTTGACACTTTTAACCACTTGAGCCCCGGACCATTATGCTGCCTAAGGACCAGATGTCTTTTTTCCAATTTGGCACTGCGTCACTTTAACTGCTAATTGCGCGGTCATGCAATGCTGTACCCAGACGAAATTTGCGTCCTTTTCTTCCCACAAATAGAGCTTTCTTTTGATGGTATTTGATCACCTCTGCGGTTTTTATTTTTTGCGCTATAAACGGAAAAAGACCGAAAATTTTGAAAAAAAATGATATTTTCTAATTTTTGTTATAAAAAAAATCTAATAAGCTCAATTTTAGTCATACATTTAGGCCAAAATGTATTCGGCCACATGTCTTTGGTGAAAAAAATGTCAATAAGCGTATATTTATTGGTTTGCGCAAAAGTTATAGCGTCTACAAACTAGGGTACATTTTCTGGAATTTACACAGCTTTTAGTTTATGACTGCCTATGTCATTTCTTGAGGTGCTAAAATGGCAGGGCAGTACAAAACCCCCCAAATGACCCCATTTTGGAAAGTAGACACCCCAAGGAAATTGCTGAGATGCATGTTGAACCCATTGAAATTTATTTTTTTTTGTCCCAAGTGATTGAATAATGACAAAAAAAAAAAAATATTTACAAAAAGTTGTCACAAAATGATATATTGCTCACACAGGCCATGGGCCTATGTGAAATTGCACCCCAAAATACATTCAGCTGCTTCTCCTGAGTATGGGGATACCACATGTGTGGGACTTTTTGGGAGCCTAGCCGTGTACGGGGCCCCGAAAACCAAGCACCTCCTTCATGATTTCTAAGGGCGTACATTTTTGATTTCACTCCTCACTACCTATCACAGTTTTGAAGGCCATAAAATGCCAAGATGGCACAAAACCCCCCCCAAATTACCCCATTTTGGAAAGTAGACACCCCAAGCTATTCGCTGAGAGGCATGTTGAGTCCATGGAATATTTTATATTTTGACACAAGTTGCGGGAAAGTAACACTTTTTTTTTTTTTGCACAAAGTTGTCACTAAATGATATATTGCTCAAACATGCCATGGGAATATGTGGAATTACACCCCAAAATACATTCTGCTGCTTCTCCTAAATACGGGGATACCACATGTTTAGGACTTTTTGGGAGCCTAGCCGCGTACGGGGCCCCGAAAACCAAGCACCGCCTTCAGGATTTCTAAGGGCATACATTTTTGATTTCACTCCTCACTACCTATCACAGTTTTGAAGGCCATAAAATGCCAAGATGGCACAAAACCCCCCTAAATGACCCCATTTTGGAAAGTAGACACCCCAAGCTATTTGCTGAGAGGTATGTTGAGTCCACGGAATATTTTATTCTTTGACACAAGTTGCGGGAAAGTGACAATTTTTTTTTTTTTTTGCACAAAGTTGTCACTAAATGATAAATTTCTCACACAGGCCATGGGCATATGTGGAATTGCACCCCAAAATACATTTAGCTGCTTCTCCTGAGTATGGGGATACCACATGTGTGGGACTTTTTGGGAGCCTAGCCGTGTAAGGGGCCCCGAAAACCAAGCACCTCCTTCATGATTTCTAAGGGCGTACATTTTTGATTTCACTCCTCACTACCTATCACAGTTTTGAAGGCCATAAAATGCCAAGATGGCACAAAACCCCCCCCAAATTACCCCATTTTGGAAAGTAGACACCCCAAGCTATTCGCTGAGAGGCATGTTGAGTCCATGGAATATTTTATATTTTGACACAAGTTGCGGGAAAGTAACACTTTTTTTTTTTTTGCACAAAGTTGTCACTAAATGATATATTGCTCAAACATGCCATGGGCATATGTGGAATTACACCCCAAAATACATTCTGCTGCTTCTCCTAAATACGGGGATACCACATGTTTAGGACTTTTTGGGAGCCTAGCCGCGTACGGGGCCCCGAAAACCAAGCACCGCCTTCAGGATTTCTAAGGGCATACATTTTTGATTTCACTCCTCACTACCTATCACAGTTTTGAAGGCCATAAAATGCCAAGATGGCACAAAACCCCCCTAAATGACCCCATTTTGGAAAGTAGACACCCCAAGCTATTTGCTGAGAGGTATGTTGAGTCCACGGAATATTTTATTCTTTGACACAAGTTGCGGGAAAGTGACAATTTTTTTTTTTTTTGCACAAAGTTGTCACTAAATGATATATTTCTCACACAGGCCATGGGCATATGTGGAATTGCACCCCAAAATACATTTAGCTGCTTCTCCTGAGTATGGGGATACCACATGTGTGGGACTTTTTGGGAGCCTAGCCGCATACGGGGCCCCGAAAACCAAGCACCGCCTTCAGGATTTCTAAGGGCGTAAAGTTGTGATTTCACTCCTCACTACCTATCACAGTTTTGAAGGCCATAAAAAGCCCAGATGGCACAAAACCCCCCAAATGACCCCATTTTGGAAAGTAGACACCCCAAGCTATTTGCTGAGGGGCATGTTGAGTCCATGGAATATTTTATATTTTGACACAAGTTGCAGGAAAGTGCCAATTTTTTTTTTTTTGCACAAAGTTGTCACTAAATGATATATTGCTCAAACATGCCATGGGCATATGTGGAATTACACCCCAAAATATATTCTGCTGCTTCTCCTGAGTACGGGGATACCACATGTGTGGGACTTTTTGGGAGCCTAGCTTCATACGGGGCCCCGAAATCCAATCACCGCCTTCAGGATTTCTAAAGGCGTAAATTTTTGATTTCACTCCTCACTACCTATCACAGTTTCAAAGGCCATAAAATGCCAAGACAGCACAAAACCCCCCAAAATGACCCAATTTTGGAAAGTAGACACCCCAAGCTATTTGCTGAGAGGCATGGTGAGTATTTTGCAGCTCTCATTTGTTTTTGAAAATGAAGAAAGACAAGAAAAATGTATTTTTTTTTCTTTTTTCAATTTTCAAGTTTGTGACAAAAAGTGAGGTCTGCAAAATACTAACTATACCTCTCAGCAAATAGCTTGGGGTGTCTATTTTCCAAAATGGGGTCATTTGGGGGGGGGGGGTTGTGCCATCTGGGCATTCCATGGCCTCCGAAACTGTGATAGGCAGTGAAGAGTGAAATCAAAAATTTACGCCCTTAGAAAGCCTGAAGGCGGTGCTTGGTTTTCGGGGTCCCGTGCGCGGCTAGGCTCCCAAAAAGTCCCACACATGTGGTATCCCCGTACTCAGGAGAAGCAACAGAATGTATTTTGGGGTGTAATTTCACATATTCCCATGGCATGTTTGAGCAATATATCATTTAGTGACAACTTTGTGCAAAAAAAAAAAAAAAATTGTCTCTTTCCCGCAACTTGTGTCACAATATAAAATATTCCATGGACTCGACATGCCTCTCAGCAAATAGCTTGGGGTGTCCACTTTCCAAAATTAGGTCATTTGGGGGGGGTTTGAACTGTCCTGGCATTTTATGCACAACATTTAGAAGCTTATGTCACACATCACCCACTCTTCTAACCACTTGAAGACAAAGCCCTTTCTGACACTTTTTGATTACATGAAAAAATTATTTTTTTTTTGCAAGAAAATTACATTGAACCCCCAAACATTATATATTTTTTTAAAGCAAATGCCCTATAGATTAAAATGGTGGGTGTTTCATTTTTTTTTTTCACACAGTATTTGCGCAGCGATTTTTCAAACGCATTTTTTGGGGAAAAAACACGCTTTTTAAAATTTTAATGCACTAAAACACACTATATTGCCCAAATGTTTGATGAAATAAAAAAGATGATCTTAGGCCGAGTACATGGATACCAAACATGACATGCTTTAAAATTGCGCACAAACGTGCAGTGGCGACAAAATAAATACATTTTTAAAAGCCTTTAAAAGCCTTTACAGGTTACCACTTTAGATTTACAGAGGAGGTCTACTGCTAAAATTACTGCCCATGATCTGACCTTCGCGGTGATACCTCACATGCATGGTGCAATTGCTGTTTACATTTGACGCCAGACCAACGCTTGCGTTCGCCTTTGCGCGAGAGCAGGGGGGGACAGGGGTGCTGTTTTTTTTTTTCTTTATTATTTTTTTGCTCTTTATCTTATTTTTAAACTGTTCCTCTCATTTTTATTTTTTTTAAATTAATTTTATTGTTATCTCAGGGAATGTAAATATCCCCTATGATAGCAATAGGTAGTGACAGGTACTCTTTTTAAAAAAAATTGGGGTCTATTAGACCCTAGATCTCTCCTCTGCCCTCAAAGCATCTGACCACACCAAGATCGGTGTGATAAAATGCTTTCCCAATTTCCCAATGGCGCTGTTTACATCCGGCGAAATCTAAGTCATGAAATGCTTGTAGCTTCCGGTTTCTTAGGCCATAGAGATGTTTGGAGCCATTCTGGTCTTTGATCAGCTCTATGGTCAGCTGGCTGAATCACCGGCTGCATTTTCAGGTTCCCTGTTGGGACAGGAGAGCCAGAGAAAAACATGGAAGACGGTGGGGGGGGGGCATTCCCTCCCACTGCTTGTAAAAGCAGTCTAGAGGCTAATTAGCCGCTAGGATTGCTTTTACATGAAAACCGACCGCTGGCTGAAAAGAATGATACCAAGATGATACCTAAACCTGCAGGCATCATTCTGGTATAACCACTCACAGTCCAGCAACATACCAGTACGTTGCTGGTCCTTGTTGGGCATATATTGTAAACTTTTTTTTCATGCAGCCTGTGGGTTGAACAAAAAAAAGATATTGATCGATGGGTATGCCCACCATTAGAATACTTCCCTTCATCCACCCACTTCTAATGATGGGCATACATGCACCATTTATATATGCCGAAGCATGGGGGCATCCTCCCACAAAAGGCAGGAGCAAATCGCTCTTCCACCCACTGCTGCCCCCACGCTTCGGCATATATGCTGAAGTATGTAACTGTGGTGGTGAAATCACCTCCGACAGTGCTGGAGTCACGGCTTTATATATCGTGGGAGCAAACACTGTTGCTGTCAAGATAGATAAATCCGCGCTGCAACTGAATGGCGTACCTGCTAAGCAAATGATGGTTAACAATAAAACAAAGTAACATTACAGTATAACAGTAAGACTTACCATACCTGCAAAGCAAATACAAAAAAAAACATAGTAAAAAATAAAACATTTAACGCAACCTGTGCCTAAAATATATATATGCCGAAGCATGGGGGCATCCTCCCGCAAAAGGCAGGAGCAAATCGCTCCTTCACCCACTGCTGCCCCCATGCTTCAGCATATATGCTGAAGTATGTAACTGTGGTGGTGAAATCACCTCCGACAGCGCTGGAGTCACGGCTTTATATATCGTGGGAGCAAACGCTGTTGCTGTCAAGATAAATTAATCCGCGCTGCAACTGAATGGCGTACCTGAAAACAATAAAATGGTTACCAACAAAACACAGTAAACAGTAAAGTATAAAAAAATTGCATATCTGAAAAGCAAACATGGTAAAACATAATAACAATAAAACATTGCAGAATAGAATAGAGTAAAAAAGAGCAGAACAATAGAGAGAGAGAGAACAATAAAACAACTATTTTTGTTTTTTTTATTTTATATTTTTTTTGTGTTTTTATTGTTTTTAATTTTTTTTTACACTTTTTTTAGTAACTTTTAACTTTTGTAACTGGTTCCAGGTTTGGGTCTCTCAAAATGCAATGGCATCTTGGGAGACCCTGTGAAAGTGTGTCCTAGTCTGTGCAGTGCTGTACCCTACGCTAATACTCAACTAGTGTATGGTAGCGTTCAAAACATTCACCCATGCAAAGACCAGGATTGCCAGGACAGGAGGGACAATAACACCGGGTGTCACACATAAATCCGCGCTTGCTGCAGACACAACATCTTTTTTGGGGGGCTCGTTGGGTAGGGGTACTCGGGGGGGGCATAAGGAAAATGCCTCTCATGCAGCCGGCCTACTGCATTTGGTTGGGGAAGGTGAGGTAGAGCACCATCTGGAAACAGAAGGGCTCTGACGATCTCTTCCTGGAATTTAAGGAAGGATCCAGTCCGTCCTGAAGCTCTGTATAGCACATGAGCGTTCAGCAAAGCCAATTGAAATAAATAAACAGACACTTTTTTGTACCAACGTCTGGCCTTACGGGCAACTAGGTACAGCGCCAACAACTGGTCGTTGAGGTCCACCCCTCCCATATTAAGCTTATATTCGTGGACACAGAGGGGTTTCTCCACAACACCAGTCGCCGTAGTAATTTGGGTCGTCGTGTCTGCATGAAGGGAGGTGAGAACGAAAACATTCTTCTTATCCCTCCACTTCATAGCGAGCAAATTATTATACTTCAAGCAGGCTCTCTCCCCCAGCCTAATACGGGAATCTACAAGCTGCTGGGGAAAGCCCCGGCGATTAAGTCGCATGGTGCCACATGCTCCAATCTGCTGATCAAACAAGTGACGAAAAAGTGGCACGCTCGTATAATATTTGTCCACGTACAAGTGGTACCCCTTTCCGAATAAGGGTGACACCAAGTCCCACACTATCTTGCCAGCGCTTCCTATGTAGTCAGGGCAGTTTGTCAGCTCTACGTGACTATCTTTGCCCTCGTAAACCATAAAACTACATGTATAGCCTGTGGCCCTGTCACAGAGCTTATACATCTTGACCCCGTATCTGGCACGCTTGCTGGGAAGGTACTGTTTGAATGACAAGCGGCCAGAAAATTTAATCAGTGACTCATCAACGCAGGAAACTTGATAGGGGGTAAACAAGTCTGCAAAAAGTTGGTTGAAGTGGTTTACGAGGGGCCGAATTTTGTAGAGCCGATCGTATGCAGGGTCTCCACGAGGACGACAGAGTTCATTGTCGTTGAAGTGCATGAACTGCAAAATCTGCTCGTATCGTGCCCTGGCCATGGAAGCAGAGAACAAGGGCGAATGGTAAATTGGGTCAGTGGACCAATATGACCGCAACTTACTCTTTTTATTCAAACCCATGAGGAGGGAAAGGCCCAGAAAGATCTTAAATTCAGAGACCGTAATTGGTCTCCAATCTCTGGCAAGGGAAGACTGGGGAATAGTGGCGATGTGTTGACCAGCGTACAAATTGCTTTGGTCCACAAAAGATCTATAGAGATCTTCGGTGAAAAACAGTGAATAAAAATCCAGTGGCGTAAAGTCAACTGTTTCCACCTGAATTCCGGGTTGGCCAGTGAAAGGGGGAAGTACGGGTGCTGCAGAAGTGGTGGGTTCCCAATTCGGATTGGCGAATGCAGCAGGAAGGGCACTATGGGCACGACGGGCCTGTCTTTGTCTTCTTGGTGGCAGCGGGACACTACTAGTGCTTGCCACCTCACCAGCTTGAACTGCACTTATGGGACTCGCCACGTCACCACGTGATACTGCAGTGCTGGATGTACGACCAGGGTGTACTAGGCCGCTGGTGCTTGCCAGTTCACCAGGAGGAATAGCGGCGTTAGTACTGCTCTGCTCCATACGAGGGACCTGCGGTTCTTGCACTTCAAGGACAGAAGAAGTTCGGGGTCTGGTACGCCTGACCCTGGCAGGGACCACAACTCTGTCGTCAGAGCTATCTGTCATGGAGCCGCTGTCCTCTACAGGATCGTATTCTGAGCCTGAACTTGACAGATGAGTGACTTCCTCTTCACTATCTGTCATGCTCAGAAACGTGTAGGCCTCTTCACTAGTGTACCTTCGATTTGCCATTTTGGGCTCTAAATTTAGGGGTACACTAGTGAGACTCACAGGCAAAAAAGCTCCTGACTGTCAGCGACTGTATCAAAACGCTACCAAAAAACTGTTAGCGATCGCAGGGATCAGGCCTGACTCTGCGAACGCTGCAGTTATGTGTGCTTAGTGTTTTCTAAGTGTCAGTTATCAATCGATACTGCACTTGGGTGAGCTGGGTAGGGCTGGGCCGAGGGGCAAAACGCAGGTGCTAGCAGGTATCTGGGCTGATCCTGCTAACACTGTGTTTCAGGGAACCCTAAACTGCTGGGGAGTATAGATCTGATCGGATCAGATATCGATCCGCTCAGATACTATAGCACTAAGGGAGGTGTATGCTGCATGCGTGGGTTTTAGCGGTACTGGCGCTTACCCTTGACGCTGCCTGGGGCGACGCAGACCTTATCTGACCCTAAAAACGTAATTTATATCACCGCCGGGCAATTAGGGGGTTAAACCTTTATAAGGTAATAAACGGCGGGTGCCCTAAAACTATAATAAACTATAATAAATTACAAAAAACAAACTAGCTAACCAGCGTCACCCGTAACACTTATACGGTGATCGCTGGTGAAAGGGTTAACTAGGGGGCAATCAGGGGGTTAAAACCTTTAGCAGGTAGTATATGGGGGTCCCTGTCGCTATAAAACACTGACAGCGAACCTATATACTTACCTCCCTAACTAGCGTCACCTGTGTCACTAATACAGCGATCAGAAAAACGATCGCTTAGCGACACTGGTGACGGGGGGTGATTACGGGGTTGACCTTTATTAGGGGGGGTTAGGGGGGTACCCTGGACCTAAGGGGGGGTACCCTAGACCTAAAGGGGGCTAACCTAACTGCCCTAACACTTATAACTGTCACAAACTGACACCAATGCAAAAAAAAAAAAAACTGCTATTGGTGTCAGTGTGACAGGGGGGTGAACGGGGGGTGAAGGGGGGTGACAAGTGTGCCTGGCATGTTCTACTGGAAGTGTAGTGTTGTGCAGACTTACTTGATGTCTTCTCTACACGGCTCCGGATCGAAAAGACCGGCTCGAGGAGGGATGACATCACTTCCTTTCCCTCTGTTTACATTACAGAGGGAAAGGAAGCGTTTTCATTCGCCGGGGGCGATCGGGAGGGGGTGGCCAACAATGAATGGCCTCCCCCCTGACCTCTCATCGCCTGGGAAGACATGGCGACCGCCTCGGGCACCGGGGGGGGGGTCCGATCAGACCCCCCACCTGCGGAAGGCAAATCACATGTATGTACGTGATTTTGCCTGTCCGTGCCACCTTGCCGACGTACATCGGCGTTAGGCGGTCGTCAAGTGGTTAAAAAAAAATAAAAAAATTTTTGATCACTTTTATTCATATTACAAGGAATGTAAACATCCCTTGTAATAGGAATATGGCATGATCGGTCCTCTTTACAGTGAGATCTGGGGTCAATAAGACCTCTAGGCTGGGAATCGCCGGCTGAAAAAGCCGATATCTGAATAATGCCTGTAGCTGCAGGCATCATTCAGATATACCCGCTTAAAGTCAAGGTCATAGGACGTACGGCGGGCGGGAAGTGGTTAAAATAATCACAAACATGATATATTTTCTGAAAGCAGATACCTTAGAGCAGTGATGGCGAACCTTGGCACCCCAGATGTTTTGGAACTACATTTCCCATGATGCTCATGCACTCTGCAGTGTAGCCGAGCATCGTGGGAAATGTAGTTCCAAAACATCTGGGGTGCCAAGGTTCACAACACTGCCCTAGAGAATAAAATAGTGGTAGTTCCCATTTTTTAATGTCACATGATATTACCGCAAATGTCTTGGAAACGCTACATTTTAGTAAAAAATACACTAAAGTGAATTTAAAGGGAAACAAATGCAATAAATTACCCACATTTTTGGTAAAATATGAAAAATGAGGTTGCACCAAGTAAATAGATATTCAACATGTGAAATCCTAAATTTGCGTGCGCCCGTGAAATGACAAACTTCGGTACACTATATTTTCTATAGGCGACACTTCAAAAGCCCCCTATAGGTCATTCGTTTAGTGTTATGGAGGAGGTCTGGTGCTAGAATTATTGCTCTCACTCCAGTGTGCATGGCGATATGTAACATGTGTATCGCAATCCACGTTTTCAAGCGCTGATGCGTGTTTGCATTCGTACATGTGTATATGTGGGGGTGGGGGGGGGCTCTAAATTTTTTGGGTGGGGGATTTTATGTGCTTGGGTGTAACTGTATTTGTTTGCAAAAAAAAAAATTTTTTTGCTTAAAGCGGAGCGCCACCCAAAAGGGGAAGTTCTGCTTGTCTGCCTCCCCCCTCCGCTGCCACATTTGGCACCTTTTCGGGGGGGGGGGGGGGAGCGGTTACCTGGTTTTGACAGGTACCCACTCCCAGTTCTGGCTGAAATTCGGCCCCCTCCTCCTTCCCCCCAAAGCTGGAGCATTCGCAGAGTGCAGCGCAATTCGCGCATGCGAAGCAGGAAACTGGCTGTGAAGCCAAGATGACAGCGCCAGCACCCAAAAGCCGATTCAAGAATTGGCTCGGGTGAGGACACCGCTGGATGCCTGGGCAGGTAAGTTCCCTAATAGTGAAAGTCAGCAGTACAGGATTTGTACAGAGTTTGTAGCTGCTGACTTTTCATTTTTGGAGGAGGGGCGGCGCTCCTCTTTACCTTTTTTTTCAATAACATAGGGGACAAAGAGTTCCCTATGTGATGATTCAGTGGAACTCCACTGAAGCCAGGCACCCCCTGTGGGGGTCTGTCAATGGGGGGAGGGGTGGTATTTGAAGGGGTTGGGCCAGGGTCTGTCAGTGGAGGGAGGGGTGGAATTTGGGGGTTTGGGTATCCGTAAGACCCCTTAAACACTGAGGCGGTTTTCAGTCGTTTTAACGCTAGAAATAGCGCCTGAAAACCACCTCCCATTCATTTCATTTCAGTATGTTGCTATGGATAATGACAGGGGTTGCTTTGGATACTGATACGGGTTGCTATGGATAATGACAAGAATCGCTATGGATAATGCTACGGGTTGCTATGGATAATGACACGGGTTGCTATGGATAATGATATGGTTTGCTATGGATAATGACATGGGTTGCTATGGATAATGACATGGGTTGCTATAGATAATGACAAGGGTTGCTATGGATAATGACACGGGTTGCTATGGATAATGATACGAGTTGCTATGGATAATGACTAGAGTTGCTATGGATAATGACATGGGTTGCTATGGATAATGACACGGGTTGCTATGGATGATACAGCTTGCTATGGATAATGGCACGGCACAATGAGAGATGAGTGATGGGGATATTTATCGGGGAAAGAAAAAGTATGATCATTTTACCATTCAGCAGAGTCATCCTGTACAGGGGCCACGCTGATGCAGAGTGATTCTGTACAGGGGCCACGCTGATGTAGAGTGATTCTGTACAGGGGCCACGCTGATGCAGAGTGATTCTGTACAGGGGCCACGCTGATGTAGAGTGATTCTGTACAGGGGCCACGCTGATGCAGAGTGATTCTGTACAGGGGCCACGCTGATGCAGAGTCATCCTGTATAGGGGTCCCACGGATCATCTGTGTCCTCAATGAACTGACTGGCCTCAGGTGCTACAAAGAGATAAAACTAATTAGCCCATTTCGGATTCGACTTTCATAGACATTTGTGCATGAACCCACACAGATGTCTTCCAAGCCACAGTAACATGCGGCTTTGAAATTGTGCAATTTCAGATGAAGTTGCATGATTTCAAAGCCGCATTCAATGTGAATGAGGGCTAGCAGTTCTCTAAGTAATGAATGAGCAGTCTTAGCCAGAGATATTTTAAAAATGTGGGTGTTTATTAGGGATGAGCCGAACACCCCCCGGTTCGGTTCGCACCAGAACCCGCGAACGGACCGCAAGTTCGCACGAACGTTAGAACCCCATTGACGTCTATGGGACTCGAACGTTCGAAATCAAAAGTGCTCATTTTAAAGGCTAATTTGCATGGTATTGTCCTAAAAAGGGTTTGGGGACCCGGGTCCTACCCCAGGGGACATGTATCAATGCAAAAAAAACTTTTAAAAACGGCCGTTTTTTCGGGAGCAGTGATTTTAATGATGCTTAAAGTAAAAAAAAAAAAGTGAAATATTCCTTTAAATATCGTACCTGGGGGGTGTCTATAGTATGCCTGTAAAGTGACGCGTGTTTCCCATGTTTAGAACAGTCCCTGCACCAAATGTCATTTTTAAAGGAAAAAATCTCATTTAAAACTGCTTGCGGGTTTAATGTCATGTCGGGTCATGGCAATATGGATGAAAATCAGTGAGACAAACGGCATGGGTACCCCCCAGTCCATTACCAGGCCCTTTGGGTCTTGTATGGATATTAAGGGGAACCCCGCACCCAAATTAAAATAAGGAAAGGTCCCTATATACTCTGAACAGCAGTATACAGGCGGTGCAAACAAGACAGGGACTGTAGGTTTGTTGTTAAGTAGAATCTGTTTGTAATTTTGAACATTTTTAATGTGTTTAGCTCCAGCCAAAAAATCTTTTCTAAGCTTTTTGGAAAACATAGGGAAGGGTTATCACCCCTGTGACATTTGTTTTGCGTCTTTCCTCCTCTTCAGAAGATTTCACCTCACTTTTTTGTCCCAATGAAAAATGTTTTTTGAAAATTTGGGTTTTTTTGTGGAACAAGGATTGGAAAGCATCAGTGGAAAGGAGAAATTGTTTTCCCATATTAACTCTTACAGGAGAGAATTTCCCTTCCTTAGGGGTAGATTTCATCTCACTTCCTGTTGTCTCCTTCCGTTTGCAAGTAGGAGTCGTTTGTAAGTTAGATGTTTGAAAGTAGGGTCCTGCCCTATATACTCAGCAGAAATTTGGGCCTTAGGTGTTGCTGTGGCCAAAACACTGTAAGCCCTCACAGGGCCCTGCTGTGAAATATTAGATCAAGAATTGTAATTACATGCCCCTGTTGAACAGGAGCTGAAAAATTAGGCCTTAGGCACTGGTGCTGGTGCCACAACACTGCAACCCCTCACAGACACTCTAGTTGGAACGCAGGAACGAGCCCTGCTGCAAAGTATTGCATCAAAAATTGTAATTACACGCCCCTGTTAGACAGGGGCAGAAAAATTGGGCCTTAGGCACTGGTGCTGGTGCCACAACACTGCAACCCCCTCACAGACACTCTAGTTGGAACGCAGGAACGAGCCCTGCTGCAAAGTATTGCATCAAAAATTGTAATTACACGCCCCTGTTAGACAGGGGCAGAAAAATTGGGTCTTAGGCACTGGTGCTGGTGCCACAACACTGCAACCCCTCACAGACACTCTAGTTGAAACGCAGGAACAAGCCCTGCTGCAAAGTATTGCATCAAAAATTGTAATTACACGCCCCTGTTAGACAGGGCTGAAAAATTGGGTCTTAGGCACTGGTGCTGGTGCCACAACACTGCAACCCCTCACAGACACTCTAGTTGGAATGCAGGAATGAGCCCTGCTGCAAAGTATTACATCAAAAATTGTAATTACACGCCCCTGTTAAACAGGGGCTGAAAAATTGTGCCTTAGGCACTGGTGGTGGCGCCCAGAACCAAAAATGTTCTTACAAGCTATCAGCGTGATGATTGAGGAGGAAGAGGATAATTACTCAGGGATAGTCACTCAGCATCAGCATAGGCAGTCTTTGAAGGGATCTGAGATTTCAAAAAAAATTATTCGGTTACATCTGCATCAGGTGCTTGGTAGCTGGTGGTGATCCAAGACTGATTCATTTTTATGAAGGTCAGCCGATCGACCGAGTCGGTGGACAGACGCACCCTGTGATCGGTTACCACGCCTCCAGCAGCACTGAATGTGCGTTCCGAAAGAACGCTGGATGCAGGACAGGCCAGTAGCTCAATTGCATACTGTGCAAGCTCTGGCCAGTGATCCATCCTCAAGACCCAGTAACCCAGAGGATTTTCGGTGGGAAAGGTGTCCAAGTCTGATCTTGCCCCTAGGTATTCCTGCACCATGTAAAACAGACGCTGGCGATGGTTGCTGGAACCGATCATACCTTGGGGCTGCGGACCAAAAAATTGTCTGAACGCATCGGTCAGACGGCCACCTTCTCCACCGCTCCTTCTTTGACTGACCGAAGCCTCAGCAACACGTTGTCCAGAAACAGGAGTTTGTAACCTCCCAGTCTCTGGGAACGCGTTGCACAGACCTTTCTGCAAGGCCTCCCGAAGATGTTTCATCCTCTGCTCCCTCTGCGATGGCAAGATAAGGTCCGCAACCTTACCCTTGTAACGTGGATCAAGGAGGGTTGCCAGCCAGTATTGGTCCTTCTCCTTGATACCACGAATACGAGGATCCTTACGCAGGCTTTGCAGGATCAGGGAGGCCATGCAGCGTAGGTTTGCTGAGGCATTCGGTCCGGAGTCCTCTGGGTCACTAAGGACAACAACGTCCGCAGCCACCTCCTCCTAGCCACGTACAAGTCCATGTGTTCCTTGGGACTGATCCCTTAAAGACTGCTGATGCTGAGTGCCAGGCTCCACCTCCATACTGACACAATCTTCCTCCTCCTCCTCCTCCTCCTCCTCCTCGTCCTCTTCCTGTGTGATCGGCGGGCACGCAGGAACACTGTCTGGATAAAGGGGGCCTTGAGAGCTAAGGAAGTCCTCCTCTTCCTGCCTCTGTTCTGCCTCAAGTGCCCTGTCCATTATTCCACGCAGCGTGTGCTCCAACAGGTGGACAAGGGGGACAGTGTCACTGATGCATGCACTGTCAGTGCTCACCATCCTCGTGGCCTCCTCGAATGGTGACAGGACAGTGCATGCATCCCTGATCATGGCCCACTGGCGTGGGGAAAAAAAACCAAGGTCCCCTGACACTGTCCTGGTGCCATAGTCGCACAGGTACTCATTGATGGCCCTCTGCTGCGTGTGCAGCCGCTGCAGCATGGCCAACGTCGAGTTCCACCTGGTGGGCATGTCACAGATTAGGCGGTTCTTGGGCAGGTTAAACTCCTTTTGGAGGTCCGTCAGCCGAGCACTGGCATTATATGACCGGCGGAAATGCACAGAGACTTTCCTGGCCTGCCTCAGGACATCCTGTAAGCCCGGGTACCTGCCCAAGAACCGCTGCACCACCAAGTTAAGGACGTGAGCCAAACAGGGCACATGGGTCAGTTGTCCCTGTCGGAGGGCAGAGAGGAGGTTGGTGCCATTGTCGCAAACCACCATTCCTGCCTTAAGTTGGCGTGGCGTCAACCACCTCTGAACCTGCCCCTGCAGAGCTGACAGAACCTCTGCCCCAGTGTGGCTCCTGTCCCCCAAGCACACCAGCTCAAGCACCGCATGGCATCTTTTGGCCTGCGTACTTGCGTAGCCCCTTGAACGCCTACGGAGCACCGCTGGTTCCGAGGAAGAGGCCATGGAGGAAGAAGAAGAGGAGGGGGTGGAGGAGAGAGGTGTGTCACAATCAGCATTTTGGAGGCGTGGTGGCGGAACAACCTCCAACACTACTGCACCTTGTCCTGCATCCTTCCCAGCTGCCAGCAGAGTCACCCAATGCGCCGTGAAACTTAAGTAACGTCCCTGTCCATGCCTGCTGGTCCATGAGTCAGCGGTAATATGCACCTTACCGCTGACCGCCCTGTCCAGCGAGGCATGGACATTGCCTTCCACATGCCGGTAGAGAGCCGGAATCGCCTTCCGTGAGAAAAAGTGGCGTTTGGGTACCTGCCACTGAGGAACCGCACATTCCACAAACTCACGGAAGGGGGCAGAGTCTACCAACTGAAAAGGCAGCAGTTGAAGTGCTAGCAATTTTGCCAAGCTAGCATTCAACCGCTGGGCATGTGGATGGCTGGGAGCAAACTTCTTTCGGCGGTGCAGCAGCTGGGGCAGGGAAATTTGCCTGGTACAATCTGACGTCGGTGTACCAAAAGCAGATTGCCCACAAGTACTTGGCTGTGACACACCTAATTCTACACCTTCATTCCTCTCACTGCAGGTCTCAGAGAGGACTGAAGGTCTAGTGGGGTTGGAAATCTCAGCTGATGAGGAGCAAGGAGAGATCGTCTTTGTTCTTTGGTGTGGGTCTTTTAGATACGCTTGCCAACGAACTGCATGGCAGGTCAACATATGTCTGGTCAAGCATGTGGTACCCAAGCGGGAGATGTTTTGGCCACGCGAGATACGCTTGAGACATATGTTGCAAATAGCAGCGGTGCCATCTGATGCACTCGTCTCAAAAAAGGCCCACACCAAAGAACTTTTTGAATAACGCGCAGAGACTGCAGCGCCCTGCACATGTGGAGCTTTGGTGTGTGATGCAGTCAATGTGCTGCCCTTAGGCTGGCCCCTGGAGGGCATCCTGCCTAGTTGGTGATGTGCCACCTCCTCCTCCTCCTCCTCCTCTCTCCTATCAGGCACCCACGTTGAGTCAGTGACCTCATCATCCCCTCCCTCCTCATCACTGGAGCAAACCTGGCAGTATGCTGCAGCAGGGGGAGCATGACTGCCAGATTGCTGTCCTTCTTGGGCACCCCCTCTGTCCGTGCTCATGTTACTGCCTTCATTGAGCTCAGTATCATCATCAGAGCCTTCCAAACGCTGGGCATCCTCCTGGAGCATGTACCCAACACTGTGGTCAAACAGTTCGAGGGAATCCTCATGAGGACATGGTGGAGCTAGGGAAGGAGTCACTGATGACATTGAGCTGAGGGAAGAGGCCGCTGCTTTGCCAGACAAAGCACCCTGGGCATGGGTGAGAGAGGATGAGGAGGATGAGGACGGCTTGGTCATCCACTCGACCAAGTCTTCCGCATGTTGCGGCTCAACACGGCCAGCTGCTGAAAAAAAGGCCAAGCGTGTCCCATGGCCACGTGCTGATGAGGATGCACCGTCTCCACGACCAGCACTAGACACAGAGCCTGCTTGCCCTCTCTTATTGGCTTGTGACTGTCTGCCTCTCCTTCTTGGCCTTCCAGACATACTAATGGCCTGTAGCTGCACTAAGCTGGGATAGAACACCTGTAATTTTCTTAAGGTAGCTTTATATACTGTAACCAGACAAGCCTGCCTGTCAGTAGGAAGATAACAGGAACGGATCTAGCTGAACACTGTGAGCAGGACACACTGTACTAAATGTAAATAGTCTAGCTGCCTGACCGTGGTACTAATAGGATCAAATAGAACACCTGTAATTTTCTTAAGGTAGCTTTATATACTGTAACCAGACAAGCCTGCCTGTCAGTAGGAAGATAACAGGAACGGATCTAGCTGAACACTGTGAGCAGGACGCACTGTACTAAATGTAAATAGTCTAGCTGCCTGACCGTGGTACTAATAGGATCAAAAAGAACACCTGTAATTTTCTTAAGGTAGCTTTATATACTGTAACCAGACAAGCCTGCCTGTCAGTAGGAAGATAACAGGAACGGATCTAGCTGAACACTGTGAGCAGGACGTACTGCACTAAATGTATATAGCAGGAACGGATCTAGCTGAACACTGTGAGCAGGACGCACTGCACTGAATGTAAATAGCAGGAACGGATCTAGCTGAACACTGTGAGCAGGACGCACTGCACTAAATGTAAATACCAGGAACGGATCTAGCTGAACACTGTGAGCAGGACGCACTGCACTGAATGTAAATAGCAGGAACGGATCTAGCTGAACACTGTGAGCAGGACGCACTGCACTGAATGTAAATAGCAGGAACGGATCTAGCTGAACACTGTGAGCAGGACGCACTGCACTGAATGTAAATACCAGGAACGGATCTAGCTGAACACTGTGAGCAGGACGCACTGCACTGAATGTAAATAGCAGGAACGGATCTAGCTGAACACTGTGAGCAGGACGCACTGCACTAAATGTAAATACCAGGAACGGATCTAGCTGAACACTGTGAGCAGGACGCACTGCACTGAATGTAAATAGCAGGAACGGATCTAGCTGAACACTGTGAGCAGGACGCACTGCACTGAATGTAAATAGCAGGAACGGATGTAGCTGAACACTGTGAGCAGGACGCACTGCACTAAATGTAAATACCAGGAACGGATCTAGCTGAACACTGTGAGCAGGACGCACTGCACTGAATGTAAATAGCAGGAACGGATCTAGCTGAACACTGTGAGCAGGACGCACTGCACTAAATGTAAATACCAGGAACGGATCTAGCTGAACACTGTGAGCAGGACGCACTGCACTGAATGTAAATAGCAGGAACGGATCTAGCTGAACACTGTGAGCAGGACGCACTGCACTGAATGTAAATAGCAGGAACGGATCTAGCTGAACACTGTGAGCAGGACGCACTGCACTAAATGTAAATACCAGGAACGGATCTAGCTGAACACTGTGAGCAGGACGCACTGCACTGAATGTAAATAGCAGGAACGGATCTAGCTGAACACTGTGAGCAGGACGCACTGCACTAAATGTAAATACCAGGAACGGATCTAGCTGAACACTGTGAGCAGGACGCACTGCACTGAATGTAAATAGCAGGAACGGATCTAGCTGAACACTGTGAGCAGGACGCACTGCACTGAATGTAAATAGCAGGAACGGATCTAGCTGAACACTGTGAGCAGGACGCACTGCACTAAATGTAAATACCAGGAACGGATCTAGCTGAACACTGTGAGCAGGACGCACTGCACTGAATGTAAATAGCAGGAACGGATCTAGCTGAACACTGTAAGCAGGACGCACTGCACTAAATGTAAATACCAGGAACGGATCTAGCTGAACACTGTGAGCAGGACGCACTGCACTGAATGTAAATAGCAGGAACGGATCTAGCTGAACACTGTGAGCAGGACGCACTGCACTAAATGTAAATACCAGGAACGGATCTAGCTGAACACTGTGAGCAGGACGCACTGCACTGAATGTAAATAGCAGGAACGGATCTAGCTGAACACTGTGAGCAGGACGCACTGCACTGAATGTAAATAGCAGGAACGGATGTAGCTGAACACTGTGAGCAGGACGCACTGCACTAAATGTAAATACCAGGAACGGATCTAGCTGAACACTGTGAGCAGGACGCACTGCACTGAATGTAAATAGCAGGAACGGATGTAGCTGAACACTGTGAGCAGGACGCACTGCACTAAATGTAAATACCAGGAACGGATCTAGCTGAACACTGTGAGCAGGACGCACTGCACTGAATGTAAATAGCAGGAACGGATCTAGCTGAACACTGTGAGCAGGACGCACTGCACTAAATGTAAATACCAGGAACGGATCTAGCTGAACACTGTGAGCAGGACGCACTGCACTGAATGTAAATAGCAGGAACGGATCTAGCTGAACACTGTGAGCAGGACGCACTGCACTGAATGTAAATAGCAGGAACGGATCTAGCTGAACACTGTGAGCAGGACGCACTGCACTAAATGTAAATACCAGGAACGGATCTAGCTGAACACTGTGAGCAGGACGCACTGCACTGAATGTAAATAGCAGGAACGGATCTAGCTGAACACTGTGAGCAGGACACACTGCACTAAATGTAAATAGTCTAGATAGAAGATAACAGGAACGGATCTAGCTAAACTGAATACAGTGTATATATATATATGCAACACCTGGGATGCATATATATACACAATACACTGTAAGTGCAGCTAACTGACTGACTGTTCTGCCTAATCTATCTAACTCAAATCAAATGACACTGTCTCTCTCTCTCTCTATCTCTCAGCACACCGGAACACACACTACACAGGGCCGCCGTGCAGGCGGCCTTATATAGTGTGGGGTGTGTACTAAATCCCCTGAGCCATAATTGGCCAAAGCCACCCTGGCTTTGGCCAATTACAGCTCTCTCTACTGACGGCGCTGTGATTGGCCAAGCATGCGGGTCATAGTGCATGCTTGGCCAATAATCAGCCAGCAATGCACTGCGATGCCGCAGTGAATTATGGGCCGTGACGCGCCACACGAATTTGGCGCGAACGGCCCATATCGTTCGCAATTCGGCGAACGACCGAACAGCCGATGTTCGAGTCGAACATGGGTTCGACTCGAACACGAAGCTCATCCCTAGTGTTTATTCATTTTAATTGTAGAGGTACCCCCACAGGGGCTGCTGAAAATTTTGGATTGTCTGTCACCCTGCCAAGCCCAGCATTTAATCTCGGGCACATCGAGACATGAAACAGTCAGTAAACTTTGTTTTATTTGTTTTTTATTGAGGGGTATAACTTGGATGGTGATAAGAGATATGTGATGCCCAGAGTGAATCAACAGCAATTAATCTTGGGGACAAACTATGTACACTCCCTGTACATACTCCTTCAGCTTCCTCCTGTATACTCTTGCTTGAAGCTTATTACTCCCAACTCCTCCAGCACATCACTTGCTGCAGACTGTTACTCTTAGACACCTCCAGCACATCACTTGGTTCCCAGGATCAGCTAGCACATATTTGTTGGTTAGGCCTGACACTTGCTCAGCCATGCCTTAGCAACTGCCCTTTGCAAGCAGGGACTGCGGGCCCCTATGATTGTAGCAGAGAAAAATGGTAGAAAGTCCTCATGCTAGCTGTCCTAACTATGGCTACTGATCCCAGCTTGCCCTCTTCAGGCCCTGCCAGCCCTCCTGGCTGCAGCTGCCTTTTCCACTGCCCATACCACAGTCCACTCCTCTGATTCTGCACCCATCTTTGACTGCAAGCTCCCAGTCCTCCCCAGCGTGCCTCCTGACTGTGCCTTACTCACCAGTCCTCCTGGCTGTGACCAGTTGTCCTCCCTGGAGTCTCTCAGCAGTGCACTCTCCCACTGTCCTCTCCTTGCTCTCTCTTGTGCCTCCGGTCCAGGACCTTTTCACGTGTTGAAAGTGGTCTCGACTGCACTCAAACCCAGGCCCAAGGTCACTCCCCACCCCAGAATGGGGAGCTCCCTAAAAAGGCCCCCCCGACAGCCTCAGCACTCTTTCACTCCAGCTCTTCCACCTGACAACTCCCCCCCCACATTGGGCTGACCCAGGGTATTTGAGGAGGCCTGCCTCCTGCCAATCCAAGTTGGGGATTGGTTAGGACTCCCTAGAACACCCCAGGTGACTCCACCTTCCCTCTCTTTCCAGAAAGTACCAGAAACTATTGGAAAGAAGTAGGCGGTCCTAGTGATGTCACCTGTGAGTCACCTAGCACTACTCTGAGCCACTCCCAACCCAGAATGAAAACAAACAGGCCTAGCAACCAGCCAGGCCTGCCCATATTTACCTAACCTCCCTAGCACACTACTAGAGGGTGCTACATAATAATGAATCATGTTGCAGTTATAGTTTAGCGAGGTTACTTTTGTGAATTCTTGTGTATTAGGCCTCTTATAGTTGGCAGTTCACATTCTCCTCAAGTAGAGATTTAGTGTTACTGAGAGCAGCGCTACAGTGGCCATTACTGATAGTTCAATAACTAGAGTGTTCACATTTACCGCCAAGGTTTCTCTACACCTGGAGAAGATTCAATGGAAAATGGATATCAAGTCTAACAGTAATATGTAAAGTTTAGTAATCAGAATAGATTATATACACTGCTCAAAAAAATTAAAGGAACACTTTTTAATCAGAGTATAGCATCAAGTCAATTCAACTCTTGGGATATTGATCTGGTTAGTTAAGTAGTAGAGGGGGTTGTTAATCAGTTTCAGCTGTTTGGTGTTAGTGAAATTAACAACAGGTGCACTAGATGGGCAACAATGAGATGACCTCCAAAACAAGAATGGTTTTACAGGTGGAGGCCACTGACATTTTTTTCCCTACTCATCTTCTCTGACTGTTTTTCGCTAGTTTTGCATTTGGCTAGGGTCATCCTGTGACTCGTTAATGTTAAAAGGTCTCAGGTGTGAATGGGGAGCAGGTGTGTTCAATATGGTGTTATCGCTCTCACTCTCTCATACTGGTCACTGGAAGTTCAACATGGCACCTCATTGCAAAGAACTCACATAAAGATGGCCTAGGCTATAAGAAGTTTGCCAGGACCATACAGTGGTTTAACAGGACAGGTTCCACTCAGAACAGGCCTCACCATGGTCGACAAAAGAAGTTGAGTGAATGTGCTCAGCGTCATATCCAGAGGTTGTCTTTAGGAAATAGACGTATGAGTGCTGCCAGCATTACTGCAGAGGTTGAAGGGGTGGGAGTTCAGCCTGTCAGTGCTCAGACCATACGCCACACACTGCATCAAATTGGTCTGCATGGCTGTTGTCCCAGAAGGAAGCCTCTTCTGGAGATGATGCACAAGAAAGCTCGCAAACAGGTTTCTGAAGACAAGCAGACTAAGGACATGGATTACTGGAACCATGTCCTGTGGTCTGATGAGACCAAGATAAACTTATTTGGTTCAGATGGTGTCAAGCTTGTGTGATGGCAACCAGGTGAGGAGTACAAAGACAAGGGTGCTGTGTAATGTAAATGGGTCCAGGGTGCTGTGTAATGTCAAGGGGTCCAGAGGTGCAGGGTGCTGTGTAATGTAAAGGGGTCCAGAGGTGCAGGGTGCTGTACAATGTAAAGGGGTCCAGAGGTGCAGGGTGCTGTGTAATGTAAATGGTTCCAGGGTGCTGTGTAATGTAAAGGGGTCCAGAGGTGCAGGGTGCTGTGTAATGTAAAGGGGTCCATAGGTGCAGGGTGCTGTGTAATGTAAAGGGGTCCAGAGGTGCAGGGTGCTGTGTAATGTAAAGGGGTGTAGGGTGCTGTGTAATGTAAATGGGTCCAGAGGTGCAGGGTGCTGTGTAATGTAAAGGGGTCCAGAATTGCAGGGTGCTGTGTAATGTAAAGGGGTCCAGAGGTGCAGGGAGTTGTGTAATGTAAAGGGGTCCAGAGGTGCAGGGAGTTGTGTAATGTAAAGGGGTCCAGAGGTGCAGGGAGTTGTGTAATGTAAAGGAGTCCAGAGGTGCAGGGTGCTGTGTAATGTAAAGGAGTCCAGAGGTGCAGGGTGCTGTGTAATGTAAAGGGATCCAGAGGTGCAGGGTGCTGTGTAATGTAAAGGGGTCCAGAGGTTCAGGGTGCTGTACAATGTAAAGGGGTCCAGAGGTGCAGGGTGCTGTGTAATGTAAATGGGTCCAGGGTGCTGTGTAATGTAAAGGGGTCCAGAGGTGCAGGGTGCTGTGTAATGTAAAGGGGTCCAGAGGTGCAGGGTGCTGTGTAATGTAAAGGGGTCCAGAGGTGCAGGGTGCTGTACAATGTAAAGGGGTCCAGAGGTGCAGGGTGCTGTGTAATGTAAATGGGTCCAGAGTGCTGTGTAATGTAAAGGGGCCCAGAGGTGCAGGGTGCTGTGTAATGTAAAGGGGTCCAGAGGTGCATGGTGCTGTGTAATGTAAAGGGGTCCAGAGGTGCAGGGTGCTGTGTAATGTAAAGGGGTGCAGGGTGCTGTGTAATGTAAATGGGTCCAGAGGTGCAGGGTGCTGTGTAATGTAAAGGGGTCCAGAATTGCAGGGTGCTGTGTAATGTAAAGGGGTCCAGAGGTGCAGGGAGTTGTGTAATGTAAAGGGGTCCAGAGGTGCAGGGAGTTGTGTAATGTAAAAGGGTCCAGAGGTGCAGGGTGCTGTACAATGTAAAGGGGTCCAGAGGTGCAGGGTGCTGTGTAATGTAAAGGGGTGCAGGGTGCTGTGTAATGTAAATGGGTCCAGAGGTGCAGGGTGCTGTGTAATGTAAAGGGGTCCAGAATTGCAGGGTGCTGTGTAATGTAAAGGGGTCCAGAGGTGCAGGGAGTTGTGTAATGTAAAGGGGTCCAGAGGTGCAGGGAGTTGTGTAATGTAAAGGGGTCCAGAGGTGCAGGGAGTTGTGTAATGTAAAGGAGTCCAGAGGTGCAGGGTGCTGTGTAATGTAAAGGAGTCCAGAGGTGCAGGGTGCTGTGTAATGTAAAGGGATCCAGAGGTGCAGGGTGCTGTGTAATGTAAAGGGGTCCAGAGGTTCAGGGTGCTGTACAATGTAAAGGGGTCCAGAGGTGCAGGGTGCTGTGTAATGTAAATGGGTCCAGGGTGCTGTGTAATGTAAAGGGGTCCAGAGGTGCAGGGTGCTGTGTAATGTAAAGGGGTCCAGAGGTGCAGGGTGCTGTGTAATGTAAAGGGGTCCAGAGGTGCAGGGTGCTGTACAATGTAAAGGGGTCCAGAGGTGCAGGGTGCTGTGTAATGTAAATGGGTCCAGAGTGCTGTGTAATGTAAAGGGGCCCAGAGGTGCAGGGTGCTGTGTAATGTAAAGGGGTCCAGAGGTGCAGGGTGCTGTGTAATGTAAAGGGGTCCAGAGGTGCAGGGTGCTGTGTAATGTAAAGGGGTGCAGGGTGCTGTGTAATGTAAATGGGTCCAGAGGTGCAGGGTGTTGTGTAATGTAAAGGGGTCCAGAATTGCAGGGTGCTGTGTAATGTAAAGGGGTCCAGAGGTGCAGGGAGTTGTGTAATGTAAAGGGGTCCAGAGGTGCAGGGAGTTGTGTAATGTAAAGGGGTCCAGAGGTGCAGGGAGTTGTGTAATGTAAAGGAGTCCAGAGGTGCAGGGTGCTGTGTAATGTAAAGGGGTGCAGGGTGCTGTGTAATGTAAATGGGTCCAGAGGTGCAGGGTGCTGTGTAATGTAAAGGGGTCCAGAATTGCAGGGTGCTGTGTAATGTAAAGGGGTCCAGAGGTGCAGGGAGTTGTGTAATGTAAAGGGGTCCAGAGGTGCAGGGAGTTGTGTAATGTAAAGGGGTCCAGAGGTGCAGGGAGTTGTGTAATGTAAAGGAGTCCAGAGGTGCAGGGTGCTGTGTAATGTAAAGGAGTCCAGAGGTGCAGGGTGCTGTGTAATGTAAAGGGATCCAGAGGTGCAGGGTGCTGTGTAATGTAAAGGGGTCCAGAGGTTCAGGGTGCTGTGTAATGTAAAGGGGTGCAGGGTGCTGTGTAATGTAAATGGGTCCAGAGGTGCAGGGTGTTGTGTAATGTAAAGGGGTCCAGAATTGCAGGGTGCTGTGTAATGTAAAGGGGTCCAGAGGTGCGGTGGCAGAGGCTGCAGCTACAGTATTGTATTGTTGTATTGTTTTAAGTGTTTTCTGGTTTTGAAAGGACACTGACTCTTTCTTTATACCTTGGGGGGGGGGGGGGGGCGCAGTTTGCCATCTTCGCCCTGGGCACCATATGGCCTTGTCCCAGCACTGGGTGGGAGTGTCATGGTCTGGGGCTGCATGAGTGCTGCCGGCACTGGGGAGCTACAGTTCATTGAGGGAACCATGAATGCCAACATGTACTGTGACATACTGAAGCAGAGCATGATCCCCTCCCTTCTGAGACTGGGCCACATGGGAAGTATTCCAACATGATAACGACCCCAAACACACCTTCAAGACCACCACTGCCTTACTAAAGAAGCTGAGGGTAAAGGTGGTGGACTGGTTAAGCATGTCTCCAGATCTAAACCCTATTGGACATCTGTGGGGCATCCTCTAACTTCAGCAAGATCCTTGCTGGATTTTTATATATATCATATATGCGATTTTATGCAGTGTATGTCTGCTATTTTAAATAAATGGAACTTGGCTTTCTACACTATGGGAGTTCCTTTTTCTTTTTGATATGGCTCACCCTCACCGAAGTGTCTGTTGCTTGAGTCATCCTGTGACCACGCTCTCCTGAGTGTCCCCTGCTGCCACTGACGAGCTATCTAGGAAGGAGGAAGGAGATCTGAGGGTCATCTGCTGTTATCCTGTCGGGACATCCGCGGTGATCTACTAAGCCTGTACTGACCCCCCTGAGTAAGAGCGGTCTCAGGCTCTCTGGTAAGCCTCCATCTTTTCACCTGGTGACGGGCAGCACTATCAAGTGGAGTTTCGTATTTGGATTTGCACTCTCCATATAATCATTTTTGGACATTTTCTTTGGATTTTTCACTTTATTTGAACATTTTCACTATTTCATAGTTTGGCATCTATGAGCACTTAATTGCATTGATTGATAGCAATATATTGGTGGATCTTTATTATTGCATACACTATTTTATTAATACTTTCATCACTTATATTGATTGCACTATTACTTTGATTAGTATAGTAATTTATTTGTATATATGTCCAGCACTGCACTGTTTAATATATATCCTAAAACTTCCGTTGGAGGAACGCAAGGTCTCTAACATCCACCAATTCCGTGATGTCATCATGGAGGAGTGGTAGAGGACTCCAGTGGCAACCTGTGAAGCTCTGGTGAACTCCATGCCCAAGACGGTTAAAGTGATTGTTTTTTAAAACTGAACCTTTACAAACATGTCATAGTTACCTCCGCTGTGCAGTTGGTTATGCACAGAGTGGCCCCGATCCTCCTCTTCTGGAGGGTCCCTCCGCGGCGCTCCTAACATCTCATCTTCTCTAGTGTCCCATAGGAGGAGCGCTCTCTGACGGGACACCCGTGTGGGCGCGCTCCTGTGTCCTGCTGCTGCGTCTGTTGACACAGACAGCAGGATTCGACTCCGCCCCCACGACGCCCGCGTTATTGGATTTGATTGACAGCAGCAGGAGCCAATGGCTGCGCTGCTATCAATCTATCCAATCAGGACACGAGACACCGGCTGGAGCCTCTAACACTTCAACAGCCTCCTACTGCGCACGATGGGAGGCAGATTTTGGTGCCTTTCAATCCCCTGAGGACTGGCTCAAGATGTGAGCAGCCCTCTTTCATTCTTCTCGCAATGTCATAGCCCTAGAGAATTTGTTCAAAGTCATGTCTAGATGGTACTACACCCCAGTGAGAATTGCAAAATACCTTCCTACGTATCCAGCATTGTGCTTTAGAGGCTGTTCTGATCTAGGCGACATGAAGCATACATGGTGGACGTGCCCCAAGGTTAAACGGCTGTGGATTTGTGTGTACGCTTTGGTCAATATGCTCTTTCAATCTACTATACTTAAGGACCCGTGGGAAGCTCTACTTCATAAGCACATCTTGGAATTATTGAAACAAGAACACGCTTTGGAAACATATATTTTTATGGCAACGAAATAAACCATCATGGAGACGTGGAAAACACTTCTCTTCTTTTCTGGGGAGCTGAAGTGACGGGTGCATGGTACATAGAACGAACAAGATGCTTACGGTGATACTCGCGGACACTAGGGACAAATTTCGTAAGATTTGGCAACCCTGGTTGAACCAGTTTCCAGCGATGAGCCTGCCTTCTCGCTTTTTGGAAATTCTGCCGATGTTGGCCTTGAATCCCCAGGGGTGGGGTTTACTTCCTTCTCCGTGATTCCTTTTTCTTTGGCTTTCTACTCTTACTCTCCATCTTGTTCCTCTTTTTTTCTTTCTTTCTCTATTTTCTCTTTACTTCTTATTTTTTTTCCCATTTATCACTGAAGGCCAGTGTGCGGAGTCTGTTAATAGCTCCTTGGCAATACTTTTGGGGTCACTTTTTCCATCCCTTATCTTGCAGGATGGCTTTTGGCCTCTGGGTGGGGGGCGAAGCCCTCCTGCACATCAGGATACTTTATGGGATAGTTCCCCACTCACTTTTCCCTTTTATTTACGTTTCTCATATACAAATTTATTATCTTTATGTCCTTGAGAGGACCACGGGACTTTATCTTTATATACAAATATAGGTCAATCTCAGGTATCGTATAATATTTGTGTGATGATTCTTGAAATAGCGCTTCTTTGGTGTACTTTTTAGGATTTGATTTTAGTGAGTACCATGGTTTGTCCCTACAGACCGTAGGGTACCAGGACATCCTCACCTGTTTACCTCTCCTTTTTACTTGTAGTTACTGTCTAAACTATATAAGAGGCCTATTTATCTGTGATATATTTTTTTTAATTTTCTGCCACTGGCCCCGGCGTCTGTTGCTGTTTTGTTTGTCTTTATTCAAAAAATAAAAAATTGTGAAAGGAAAATAGATAGCAGGGCCATTTCCTAGTGGATGTGTATTGATTTTTACTGAAAAATAAGGATATTGTTTAGTGTTGCAAAAAAATAATAATCTGACCTTCTTCTCCCCTTATAGGAATATATATATTCCTCTCCCTTGATCACGCTCCTTCTTTGTAAGATGTTAAAGAAAGGACACTAAACTCTGGTTTAAAAACATATATTCAATTTAACCACTTAAGGACCTGAAGGATTTGCCCCCTTAATAACCAGAGCACTTTTTGCAATTTGGCACTGCGCTGTTTAACTGGTGTTTGCGCAGTCATGCAATGCTGTACCCAAACGAAATTTGCGTCCTTTTTTATTATTATTTTTTGCGATATAAACGAAAAAAGAACGAAAAGTTTGAAAAAAATTATATTTTCTACTTTTTGTAATAAAAAAAATCCAATAAACTCAATTTTAGTCATACTTTTATGCCAAAATGTATTGAGCCACATGTCTTGGGTAAAAAAAAATTCAATAAGCGTATATTTATTGGTTTGCACAAAAAATATAGCATCTACATACTATTTTTTGGAATTTACGCAGCTTTTAGTTTATGACTGCCTATCTAATTTCTTGAGGTGCTAAAATGGTAGGGCAGTACAAAACTCCCCCAAAATGACTCAATTTTGGAAAGTAGACACCCCAAGGAAGTTGATGAGAGGCATGTTGCCCTCATTTAATATTATATTTTTTGTCACAAGTGATTGAAAAATGACAAAAAAAAAAAAATTTTACACAAAGTTGTCACTGAAATTATATATTGCTCACACATGCCATGGATATATGTGGAATTACACCCCAAAATACATTCTTCTGCTTCTCCTGAGTACGGAGATACCACATGTGTGAGACTTTTTGGGAGCCCAGCCGCCTACCTGACCCCGAAAACCAAGCACCGCCTTCAGAAATTCAAAGGGCGTAAATTTTTGATTTCACTCCTCACTACCTATCACAGTGTCGGAGGCCATGAAATGCCAAGATAGCACAACCCCCCCCCCCCAAATGACCCCATTTTGGAAAGTAGACACCCCAAGCTACCCTGTTTCCCCAAAAATAAGACCTACCATGATTGTTGGTGATGGCTGCAATAAAAGCCCTACCCCCCAAATAAACCCTAGTTAAATTCCTTGTAGGTCTTATTTTCAGGGTAGGGCTTATTTTCGGGGAAACAGGGTAGGGCTTATTTGGGGGTAGGGCTTATATTGCAGCTATCACTGACAATCACGCTAGGTCTTATTTTCGGGGAAACAGGGTATTTGCTGAGAGGCATGTTGAGTCCATGGAATATTTTATATTTTGCCACAAGTTTTAGGAATAAGACATTTTTTTATTTATCTTTTACACAAAGTTGTCACTATGTCACATGCCATGGGTATATGTGCAATGACACCCCAAATACATTCTGCTGCATCTCCCGAGTATGGGGATACAACATGTGTGAGACTTTTTGGCACTCTAGCCATGTACAGGACCCCCGAAAACTAATCACCTCCTTCAAGATTTCTAAGGGTGTACATTTTTGATATCACGCCTCACTATCACAGTTTCGGAGGCCATGAAATGCCAAGCTAGCACAACACCCCCCCCCCCCCAAATTACCCCATTTTGGAAAGTAAAGACACCCCAAGCTATTTTCTGAGAGGTATGTTGAGTATTTTGCAGATCTCCCTTTTTGTCACAAAGTTTTGAAAAAATAAAAAAAATTAATACATTTTCCTTTTTCTTAATTTTCCAAAACAAAGGAGAGCTGCAAAATACTCACCATGCCTCTAAGCAAATACCTTGGGGCGTTTACTTTCCAAAATGGGGTCATTTGGGCGAGGGGTTGTGCTATCTTGAAATTTCAGGGCCTCCAAAACTGTGATAGGTAGTGAGGAGTATTTTACGCCCTTAGAAAGCCTGAAGGCGGTGATTGGTTTTCGAGGTCCTGTACGCAGCTAGGCTCCCAAAAAGTCTCACACATGTGGTATCTCCGTAGTCTGGAGAAGCAGCAGAATGTATTTTCGGGTGTAATTTCACATATACCCATGCCATATGTGAGCATTATATCATTAACTGACAACTTTGTGTAAAAAAAAATTATCATTTTCCAGAAACGTGGCAAAATATAAAATATTTCATGGACTCAACATGCCTCTCAGCAAATAGCTTGGGTTGTCTACTTTCCAAAATGGGGTCATTTTGGGGGGGATTAACTGTCCTGGAATTTTATGTCCAACATTAGAAGCTTATGCCACAAATCCCCCACTCTAACCACTTGATTCACAAATTCATTTCTGACACTTTTTGTTTACATGCAAATATCACTTTTTTTTTGAACCCCCAAACATTATATATTTTTTTTTAACAGAGGCCCTTCAGATTAAATTGGTGGGTGTTGCAATTTTTTTTTCACAAAGTATTTGCACAGCGATTTTTCAAACACAATTTGTTGGGAAAAAAAAAACCTTTTTGAATTTTAATGCTCAAAAATATTGCCCAAATGTCTAGTGAAATATAAAAGATGATCTTATGCCGAGTAAATAGAGACTAAACACGACATGCTTTAAAATTATGCACACCCACGCAGTGGCGACAAACTATATACATGTTTAAAAGCCTTTACAGGTTACCACTTTAGATTTACAGAGAAGGTCTACTGCTAGATTTATGCCCTCGATTTGACGTTCGCTGTGATACCTCACAAGCATAGTGCAATTGCTGTTTACATATGACACGAGACTGACGCTTGCGTTCACCTTTGCACGCATGCACGGTGGGGACAGGGGTGCTTTTAATTTTTAATTTTGTTTTTTAATTATTCATTTTGCTTTTTATTTTTTTTTTTTACAGTGTCCCTTTCATTTTTTGGGGGGTCCATTAGACTCTAGATCTCTCCTTAGCCCTTAAAGCACGTATGATCACACCAAGATCGGTGTGATAAGATACTTTCCCAATGGCGCTGTTTATCACCGGCAAAATGGAAGTCATTAAATTCTCATAGCTTCCGGTTTCTTAGGCCATGGAGATGATTGGAGCCATTCTAGTCTCTGATAAGGTCTAGGGTCAGCTGGTGGAACCACCGGCTGCATTCTCGGGTTCCCCGGAGGGACAGGTGAGCCCGAGAAAACCATGGAAGATGGCAAGGGGGGGCGTTCCCTCCCACTGCTTGTAAAAGCAGTCTAGCGGCTTAAATGAAAGCCAACCGCTGGCTGAAAAGAACGATACTGAGATGATACCTAAACCTGCAGGCATCATTCTGGTATAACCACTCAAAGTCCAGCAATATACCAGTACGTCGCTGGTCCTTGTTGGGCATATATTGTAATGTTCTTTTTTTATGCAGCCTGTGGATGAAAAAGAGAACCTAACATATTCCTCCATTCATATTGATCAATCAGTGGTATGCCCACCATTAGAATACCGCCCTGCATTCACCCACTTCTAATGATGGGCATACATGCACCGTTCCATTTTTAATAGTGGTGGTGAAATCACCTCCTACAGCGCTGGAGTCGCTGATTTACGTATCGTGAGAGCAAAACCTGTTGCTGTCAAAATAAATAAATCCATGCTGCAGCTGACTGGCATACCTGAAAAGCAAACAATGGTATCAATAAAACATTAACTTAATAAAACAACTTTTTTTATTGCAATCTGTGCCAAAAAAAAAAAAAGAGTAAAAAATATATGCCGAAGCATGATCCACCCCTAATGTTAGGGGCAAATCACCCCTCCACCCCTGCCCCTGTTTTGGCATATATGCTCCTTTTTTAAAACTGAAATCACCTCCTACAGCGCTGGAGTCACGGCTTTGCATATCGTAAGAGTAAACCCTGTTGCTGTCAGAATAAATAAACCCGTGCTGCAGCTGAATGTTGTACCTGCAACACAAATAATGGTTAACAATAAAACACAGTAACATTACAGTATAACAGTAGGACATACCGTACCTGCAAAGCAAACACAAGAAAACACAGTACAATAAAACATTACAGTATATCATAAAATACAGTAAAACAGAGAATAGAGAGAGAACAATAGAGAGAGAACAATAAAAAAATAAATAAAAAAGTTTTACGACCGCTCTGTGATTAGTATCCCCCCCCCCCCCCTGCATTCCCCCCTAGCTCTCCCTCTGTCTTATCTCACTAACTCTGCTGCTATCTTTATTACCATTGATTTGTATGTGTTTGGTTTTCTCTTCTTTTTTTTTTTTTCTTCTTTTTCTTTAACATTCGGCTTAAAAATTTGTGAATCAGTACTGCTTGGACCTTGAAGAAGGGGACATACCCCGAAAGCTTGTCCTGATAAATTGTATGTTAGTGCAAATAAAAAAAGTATCACGGCCAGTACTCAATTTTCTTTGTAAGATGATAAAAAAGAGAAGTATGGGTTTTGTTTTTTTTCCTATTCATACTTACCTAGGTGGATGCAGCATCCATGGAAGTCGGGATGACGTGATGCCTCGACTGATGGCATTGATGTCAGCGGAGAGCGGACTTTAGACCGCTCTCCTCTGAAAATGGGTCACAGGCATGCAAAACGAATTGTACTCCTGTGACCCAGAGGAAAAGCCCAGCCTAAAAAGCTCAGGCTGGACTTCTCCTTTAACTACTTTAGCCCTGGAAGAATTGGCTGCCCAATGAGTGGGCCATTTTTTGCGATTCGCCACTGCGTCGCCTTAGCTAACAATTGCGCGGTCGTGCGACGTTGTACCCAAACTAAATTGACGCCTTTTTTTCCCACAAATAGAGCTTTCTTTTGGTGGTATTTTGAAAAAAACACAATATCTTTTACTTTTTGCTATAATATCCCAGTTTAGGCCAATATGTATACTTATATTTTTGGTAAAAAAAACTAATCGCAATAAGCTTATATTAATTGGTTTGCGCAAATGTTATAGTGTCTACAAAATAGGGGGTAATTGGCATTTTTATTATAAATTTTTTTTTTTACTAGTAATGGCGGCGATCTGCGATTTTTATTGTGACTGCGACATTATGACGGACACATCGGACACTTTTGACACATTTTTCGGACCATTGTTATTTATACAGCGATCAATGCTATAAAAATGGACTGATTACTGTGTAAATGACAGTGGCAGGGAAGGGGTTAAACACTAGGGGGCGATGAAGGGGTTAAGTGTGTCCTAGGGATGTATTCTAACTGTGGGGGGGATGTGCTACCAGTGACACGACAGAGATCACTGCTCCCGATGACAGGGAGCAGTAGATTATTGTCCTGTCACTAGGCAGAACAGAACAGGGAAATGCTTTGTATACATAGGCATCTCCCCATTCTGCCTCTCCTGACCGCAATCGCGGGCTGCCAGGGAACATCGAGTTTCCGGGGCCCACGAGCACACTCCCAAGGCACTTAGCGGCGCGTACGCCCGCTGGGCGGCATATTTAAAGGGGTGTACAGGTACGCCCATTTGCCTGCCCCTGCCATTCTGCCGATGTATATCGGCGTTCGGCAGTCGGGAAGTGGTTAAAGAAGTGACACTAAACTTTGGTTTAAAAAAAATATATACAATTCAGGTATGTGTTCTTAAGCCAAAAAAAGTACTTTTTACTGATCTCAGACGCCTCCAAATCTTCATTTATTTTATTTTTTTCTGATCTAACTTCCTGAAATGGGTTTTGGGCTGTGGGATTTGGGCTGTGGGATTTGGGTTTAGAGCTGTGGGATTTGGGCTGTGGGATTTGGGCTGCTGGCTGCGGGTTTTGGACTAAGGGTTTTGGGCTGCAGGCTGTGAGCTGTGAGCTTTGGGCTACAGGTTTTGGGCTGTGAGCTGTGGGTTTTGGGCTGTAAGCTGTGAGTTTTGAGCTGTGGGCTGTGGACTGTGGGCTGCGGACTGCAGGTTTTGGGCTGGGGGGAGGTTTGGGAGTTAATGGAGAGTGACAGAGGGAGGCACAAACATACAGAGACAATTGCATGACAATAATTTACAAGGACATTAACTAGAATGTCTATCTCAGGGGTCTCAAAGTACCAGCCCGTGGGTTATTTGCGGCCCGTGGACCGGTTACAAATGGCCCGGGCCCAGGCAGGGCCGATCCTGAGCGGGTTTGCCATGCACCAAGGCACTGCAGAGGGGGAGGCGCCGAAGAGCTTTCTCTCTCCATCTCCTGTGTCCTCTCCGCTGCACGCATGCAGAGAGAGAACAGAGCGGAGGATAGAGCGGAAGAAGGATCCGCCCATTGCTCCGCCCCTCGCCCACCTAGGCACTGACGATCAACCAGAGCCCCAGATCCAGGTTCCTGCTGCCACCTCAGGGCAGGAAATTGTGTCATTCTCTGGGTACCCTGTCATTATGCCTGTGTTGAAGCCAGAAGCTGACAGGAGCAAAGGATGCGGGAGGCAGACAATCGGGTAACCAGCTGACTGCCAGGAGGAGAGGTGAGTGAGCCATCACACTGAGGCAGAGTCCTTAGTGGGGTGACTGGGGTAGAAATGTGTGTATGTGTGTGTAGGGTATTTATGCAGTGGGGGGGTATTTATGGAGTGTGTGGGGGCTATTTGTGCAGTGTGCGGGGTAATTATGGAAAGTAGGTGCTATTTATGGAGTGTGGGGGCTATTTATGGAATGGGGGGGCTATTTGTGCAGTGTGGGGGCTATTTGTGCAGTGTGGGGGGTAATGCTGGGTTTAATAATGCGTTTGCTTACACCAGTGCTGGGGGTTAATAATACGTTTCCTGACACCAGTGCTGGGGGTTAAGAATGCGTCTGCTGACACCAGTGCTGGGGGTTAATAATGCATCTGCTGACACCAGTGCTGGGGGTTAATAATGCATCCGCTGACAGCAGTTTTAGGAGTTAATAATGCGTTTGCCGACACTAGTGCTGGGGGTTAATTATGCGTCTGCTGACACCAGTATCAGGGGTTAATAATGCGTCTGCTGACACCAGTGCTGGGGGTTAATAATGCATCCGCTGACACCAGTGCTGGGGGAAAGGAAAGTTTGCATGCGGCCCCCATTGGATGTGAAAACTTGTCCTGTGGCCCTCAGGTAATTTGAGTTTGAGACCCCTGGTCTATCTTATCTGTGGGCTGTGGGCTGTGGGCTTTGGGCGTTAATGGAGAATGACAGAGGGAGGCATAAACATACAGAGACAAAATTTCATGACATAATGAATAATGAATAATTTCCAAGGACATTAACTAGAATGTCTATCTATCTATTCAGTTTTTATTTTATTCTTTTATAAACAAGACCAAAAAACATACATAATATCTTATCATATCACTATCTTATCTATGTTTACTATATATATATATATATATATATATATATATATATATATATATATTTATTTTATTTTTTTTTAAATAAACAGAAGTGATGGAAAATTGAGAGGTTCAGGAGTTACCAGAGGATGTGATGAGGAATCAGAAACGTACAGTAAGAAAAAATTTCATGACCAATAATTCACAAGTGCGTTGTCTATAATATCTATCTTATCTATAAAAATCTATAGAAGAACAAAAAACACACATACTATCTTATCATATCACTATCTTATCTATGTTTACTAAACTTTTTTTTTCATATTTAAAAAAGATTTCAATCAAAAAAGTGAGGGGAAAGGGAGAGGTTCAGGAGTAAACAATTTCCAGCCCAAGGTACGTCATATGACGTCATGGACTTTGAGTGCGGATATCTGAATAATGCCTGCAGCTACAGGCATCATTCAGATATCGTTTTTTTTATCAGACAGATTCTGTACACCGTAAGAACAATCATAGCGGCAGTTCAGCCGCTTGATCATTCTTTCCGGTGGTGGGAGGGGACGTCCCCCCCCCTTCCGCCACCCTCCGGTGCTTCTCCGGGCGACCTGGAGAAGAAATCGAATTGTTGCTGCCGGAAGATTACCATCGAGAGTGGTCCCCAGTCATCTCTATGACCTTCGGAGGCCTGGGCGCGACGTTATGATTTCAAGTCCGCGGTGGCGGGTGTAAAAAAATCAGAGGACGTGGCTGGAAAGGCCGAGGAGTTTTTTTTTTATCTCAACCTTTCCAGCCTGGAGGAGATAAAGAGGACCTGTCACACACTATTCCTATTACAAGGGATGTTTACATTTCTTGTAATAGGAATAAAAGTGATCAAGAAAAAAAAAGTAAACTAAAGAATAAAAAAAAAAAAAAAAAAAAATTTAAAGCGCCTTTTTTTTACTGGTTTCAAACTCCTCCAAATCTCCATATATTTTTTTTGTTATCCGACTTCCTGCTGTAGGCTATGGGCTGTGGGTTTTGCAGTGTACATAACTGTGCACTGCTGGTTGCAAGCAAAACTGAAGGGGAAAATGAGAGGTGTGGGAGATCACCTGAGAGCGAGAAACTACATAAGCGTGGAGCGACTGCTTTTCGGTGGTAATTGTCTGGAGCGCTCACCTGAGAGCTAGAAACTACATAAGCGTGAAGCGACTCCTTTTCGGTGGTAATTGTCTGGAGCGCTCACCTGAGAGCTAGAAACGACATCAGGGTGAATCGACTCCTTTTCGGTGGTAATTGTCTGGAGCGCTCACCTGAGAGCTAGAAGCTACACCAGGATGAAGCGACTGCTTTTTGTTGGTAATTGTCTGGATCGCTCACCTGAGAGCTAGAAACTCCATCAGGATGAAGCGTCTCCTTTTCGGTAAGAATTGTCTGGAGTCTTCACCTAAGGGCTTTAGGCTGTGTCAGGATGAACGGACTTCTTTTCGGTGGCAACTGTCTGGAGCGCTCACCCGAGAGCTAGAAACGACATCAGGATGAAGCGACTCCTTTTTGTTGGTAATTGTCTGGAGCGCTCACCTGAGAGCCAGAAGCTCCATCAGGATGAAGCGTCTCCTTTTCGGTAAGAATTGTCTGGAGTTTTCACCTGAGAGCTGGAGGCTGTGTCAGGATGAACGGACTCCTTTTCGGTGTTAATTGTCTGGAGCACTCACCTGAGAGCTAGAAACTACATAAGCGTGAAGCGACTCCTTTTCGGTGGTAATTGTCTGGAGCGCTTACCTGAGAGCCAGAAGCTCCATCAGGATGAAGCGTCTCCTTTTCGGTAAGAATTGTCTGGAGTCTTCACCTGAGAGCTGGAGGCTGTGTCAGGATGAACGGACTCCTTTTCGGTGGTAATTGTCTGGAGCGCTCACCTGAGAGCTAGAAACTACATAAGCGTGAAGCGACTCCTTTTCGGTGGTAATTGTCTGGAGCGCTCACCTGAGAGCTAGAAACAACATCAGGGTGAATCGACTCCTTTTTGGTGGTAATTGTCTGGAGCGCTCACCTGAGAGTTAGAAGCTACACCAGGATGAAGCGACTCCTTTTTGTTGGTAATTGTCTGGATCGCTCACCTGAGAGCTAGAAACTCCATCAGGATGGAGGAACGGACTCCTTTTCGGTGGTAATTGTCTAATGTATATATTTTTTTCTAAGCATTATCTACTAGAAGACCTGATTTACACCTATGCAATTTAGTGCTTTTTGCATTTTGCAGATTTGCACTACAGAACTTGTTCTATAGGAATCCATTTTAAATGGACTGTAGTGCAAATCTGAAACATGCAAAAAGCACTAAAAAGGCATAGGTGTGAATCAGGCCTAAGCAGAAAATAGCACAAAAATATACATATTTGTATACATTACCCCATGTTGTTTTCAGGGGACCTGTGAAGAGAAGGGTATTACACTATATATACACAAAAATCACGTGGGGGTTTCCATTTTCATCCAGCCCCAGGTTAATAGGTAAGCATACAATGTCTTCATGTGGAATAATTTCCCGACACATGGGACATGTTGAGTGTTGTTGTAGCCACCTGTGGATGCATGCAAAATGGAAACCATGATTACAGGGTAGCGTCCTAGAATCCTCTGCAGCATAGTCACTAAGGCAGATGGTGCAGGTAGGCTGCACCATTGCCGGTGGTCCCTGTGGTGGCGCTGGGTGTTGCCTGTCTACGGGAGAACGGCTCCTGTTTGCTGCCTCCTCCCGTCTCCTCCGAAGCTGTCCTCTTGTTCTTTGGGCGATCGGACTCTCTTCACCATGCCGTGATCGCCACCCGCTGGACCGACGCCGTGAAGGTAGTGGCATGGTGGTGGTGACTGATGCCGGTGTACCTAAAAAAACCTAAAAATGTTTAGTAGAGATAATACTAATAGTAACATACTCAATAATAGTACGATAGCAAAATATTTGAATAAAAAACGCTGATAATCGCAGGAGACACAATTCCTACAATGTGACTCGGTCAGCTCCCAATGCAGGAATGTTTTGAAACAACTGAAGTCCGGTAAGAACCGGTTTGCAGCCCACTATGACATCACACACCTCATCACAGCTGCCAATTTTTAGGCCTGGAAACTGACTGAGAATACCTTGGTCATGTAACACTGTAGCCAAATACATCACAGTTGATCACTCAGTTCTTACAGCTCCGTAGGTAGATAGTTGCAGACTGTCAGTCAAAGCTCTCTGCTCTGCCCCCCTCTCGCTTACTGGAGGCTCTAAGTGGCTTGCTAACAGGCTGAGCCGGGTGTCGGTCCAGGAACCTGGTGGATCCCGACTTCCATTGTCGTGATGATGCGGACCCTGGTACGACTTCTGTGACGTCAACAGAGAGCGGACTTGGCTGTGCTTCTCCTTCAAAGCCAGTTTCTCCCCCTCTCCTACCCACCGGCTTTCAGCTGCTAGAGAGAGAGAGACACAGACATTGCTGGATCCAGGGGGTGCTGATTTCCACCCAGATTTCAGTTGTGCCCCCCCCCTTGATGTGATGCCTGAGTGACCGCTGATCTCCCCCCACTATCGCCCACTCCCAGAGCCGGGGAAAGGGAGCAGCATTCTGGAGCAGTGAGAGGAGAAGTGGAGACCCAATATAGATACCAGCCCAGGAGACTCTCATGGGGCCCCTACTGGTCTCAGGTATGGCCAGTCCGCCCCTGGTTACATTACATTTATTTTTGTTCATATATAATAAAGTATATTTTGTATTTTTACAAATTCAGTTTAGGTTATACTTTGTCATATACCTTGGTGCCTTGTTGTTATGGTCCTTATGGCAGATTCTCTTCCCTCAGACCAAAAAGGAGGAGAGGAGAGAAAACACTGACAGATCATTACACAAGCTCAGGTTCAGCTCTCTATTCAGTGGCGTAGCGTGGGGGTGCAGTGGCCCCGGGCGCAATATTTAGAGGGGTGTGGAAGTCCCCACTCCGGCCATTCCGGTTTCCGACTCAGGACTCCACACGCGGGAGTACCGAGTGTGCCACTGTCTGCGCCCTGCCTCTGCCGTTCTCCATGTTTCCATGCACACATTGACAGAACACCGGAGCTTCCCCAGCTGTCCGGCCCCAGCAATGGACACTCTCTGTGATTGGCTGCTCTGTGCTTCATACATGGGGGGAGGGGGTCAGTGTATAGATAGTACATGGGGTGATGAAAGGGAGGCTCGACAGGCAGCAACGAGTCCTCCGTTCCTGTTATCAGCTGGAGCGCACGCCGAGACATACACCGAGTACCCGCAATCGTTTAAGGTACCGCTTTGGTCTCTGGTTTCCTCCATAGCTGCAGCCCCGTCTGTTTCTCGTCCTGTACCCTACATACTTGTTTGGATGTAAAGGCATTCATGGGGAGGCACTCTTTTCAGATTTGGTTTGTGAATTTAGGCACCGAGGCGCAGGTTCAAGAAGTTATATATTACATACTCCTGCTGTTCTGTGATTGGAGTCCTTCTGCATTGATTATTTCAAGCCAGGATATCCGGATAGCCACTTCTGATGAAATATTTGCCTTTTTCCATGCCTGAGGGTCACTTTGTGGTCGCTACTGTCTGGTGAGCGCTTTGATATACCATATTGGGTGAAGCACGAATAAGATAGTACTTCTTTCATTCACTTACTACTCCTTTTCACATATGTATGTATTTAATACTCTGAGGCCACAAAACTGCATATATGGTATGCATGCAGATTGGTGCCTCTCACCTGACTATCTAATTGAAGAAATACTTCTTGATATCATTTTTCCGATATACATTATGGGTGTGTTTCTTAGTATATTTCTGGGCTTTCGCTGCAGGTGTGGCTTCCTCCCCAGCCGATTATCTGGCCTGATAGGGGGCGACCTTTAGTGTGACTTCTCGTAAGCCACATCGTTGGACTCTTGCTCCGGTGTTGGTGGCCGTGCCAGTGGAGGTGCTTTGAGACCCCTCGGAGAGAGAGAATAGGCATTTCTTTAAAAGGATCTCCATTTAGGAGGCCTTTTGTTTCTGGACACGCATTATTGGGTAATTATATCATATACATGCACTGTACATTATTTTTACTGTGCGCAATTAAGTCTTTACATGTGTACCTCTATTATATATTCCTCAACAGACTGACCTCTGAAGAAGACCTCTGAAGAAGACCCTCGATATATGGGTTGAAACGCGTCAGTTTTTATTTTCTGGTGTCGACAATATTTGTTTAATGTTGTTATGGAAATATGTCTGTATAATGTGTGTCTGATCTTACAAGCTTTGTAAGCATTTCCTACTGGGGCTCATTTTTTAACCCTTGTGTCATGCGATTTTTTGTACAATAAAATACAATATTTTTTATACAACATTAATTCAATACTTGCATTCTGCTGCCTAAAAACCCCACCCTGAGGAAAATCCTCCTTTTTTGTTTCCATTATCAGGGGTGAGCAGCACTTCCCCCCTCTTTTTTGTGTCCTTTCTTTGTTGGCGAGTAAACTACTTTCCAAGAATGTGAAAAGCTGCTTTTTAGTGTGTGACTACTGCATGTTATAATTAGGCTGTCATGGTAAAAAAAAGGGAGTTGAAAAAAAGTGTTTATACATGTTAAAATGACACCACTTTATAGGTAAAAGCATGTTCTTCAGAAAGAAGTGGCTTTTATCAGCTTTTAAAGCAGGTGCCTTTACTGGGTGGCTGTGCACAGTCATGCCTGCTAGGTCAAGGCTCTGTCCTTGGGCCTCTCCTTTTCTCACTCTATACCTCTTCCCTGGGCCAGTTGATCACCTCCCATGGCTTCCAATACCATCTCTATGCCGATGACACACAGATCTATCTCTCCACTCCCCAACTCACCCCCACTATCTCCTCACGGATCTCAAACTTGCTGAATGACATATCCGTATGGATGTCACACCACTTCCTCAAACTTAATCTTTCTAAAACTGAGCTTGTTATATTTCCTCCTTCACGGTCCCCCTCCTGTGACTTCACCATTAATATCAACAACACAACCATTGGTCCCTCCACACATGCCAGAGTCCTGGGTGTAATCCTTGACTCTGACCTCTCCTTCAGCCCCCATATCCAATCACTGGCTAAATCCTGCCGCCTTAACCTCCGCAACATCTCCAAAATTCGACCCTTTCTGACTAATGACACTACAAAACAACTTATTCACTCTTTGATTATTTCCCGCCTCGACTATTGCAACTCTCTCCTTAATGGCCTACCCTTAAGCAGGCTATCCCCCCTTCAGTCTATTATGAATGCTGCTGCTAGACTAATACACCTCACTAATCGATCCGTGACTGCTGCTCCTCTCTGCAAATCCCTTCACTGGCTTCCCCTACCCCACCGTGTAAAATTCAAAATGCTAACCATAACATACAAGGCCATTCACAACATCGCCCCCATCTACATCACCAACCTCATCTGCAGATATCGCCCAAATCGCCCCCTCCGCTCCTCCCAGGACCTCCTGCTCTCTAGCTCCCTTGTTACCTCCTCCCATGCTCGCCTTCAGGACTTCTCCAGAGCCTCTCCCATCCTCTGGAACTCCCTGCCCCAGTATGTCCGATCAGCCAATACCCTGTCCACCTTTAGGAGATCCTTGAAAACTCATTTATTCAGGGAAGCCTATCCCACACCCACATAACTGTCCCTGAGCCACCCCCATCAAATCATTCTTTGCAGCTATTACCTTTTGTACCACCACCCCCTCCCTTTTAGAATGTAAGCTCTACGAGCAGGGCCCTCCTGTACCTTTTGTATTGTACTGTAATTGTGTTGTCCCCCTTATACATTGTAAAGCGCTGAGTAAACTGTTGGCGCTATATAAATCTCGTATAATAATAATATTGTACTTGTCCTGCTGCCAATAAAATTAGTCTATTACATGTAAAAAGAAAAAAAGGGGAAAAAATGCATTGTCACTGTACTAATGACACTGTCAGGGAAGGGGTTAACATCAGGGTCGATCAAAGGTTTAACTGTGTTCCTTTCTAACTGGCTTTGACTGAGGAAATACAGATCCGTGTTCCAGCTTAGCAGAAACACCAGATCTCCATCTTCCCCTCTGACAGAATGACTGTCTGCCAGAGGGAATCTGCCTTGTTCACAATGCCGTTCTGTATGCCTTGGGAGCGATCAGCGGGTCCCAGCGGACATTGGGTCTACCAGACCCGCTGATTGGCTCCCGCTGTATTCAATCACAGCAGGTCACTAGCAGGGCCCGACCCGAAGAAAAAAAAATCACATACATGTACTTGATTTTGCGCTGAAGGGCTGCCCTGCCACAGTTTATCTGCATGGAGCGGTCTGGAAGCGGTTGATAAAGCCTAAATGCATCCTTTTTGGGAAATTGCTCATTCCAGTGCTGCTGAGACAATAGTCACATGGTTACTGTAGAAAAGATGGTAATTATTTAGACGCAGCTACTGATTGGCCAGTTCTGCCTGAATCTTGTCCTGTATGTTGGGTGTAATTCTCAGTATCTGTTCTTATTCTGTATGTACGTATGGACAATGCACAGTACCACTTCTCTTGTCCCCTATGCTGGGTATAATTCTCAGTATCTGTTCTTATTCTGTATGTATGGACACTGCACAGTAGGGTTGTACCGATACTAGTATCGGTATTGATACCAAGTAATTGCCCTCGGGCAAATGCTCCCGATGCTTCAGCTGATACCTTGCATGCAGGAGGCTCCCGGAAGTCAGTGGGCGGAGTGGAGCGCGGGTCCTGGCACAGTGAGAGCGAATCCTTGCAGCGGAAGGTAAGCTTATGGGGCAGGGGTGTGAGTCGCAGCCGCTTGTGCCGCCCATCAGCATCGGTGACGCGGGCTGTCAGAATCGTTATCAAAATTGCACCCGCTCATGAAATGGCGACAAACTTTTACCCTTAAAAATTTCTACAGGTTGCATGTTTTGAGTTACAGAGGAGGTCCTGTGCTAGAATAATTTCTCTCGCTCTAATGTAATATACCTCACATGTGAAGTTTGAACACAGTTTTCATATGCGGGCGCTGCTCACGTATGCAATTTTTTTTCTTATTTATTTTACTTTATTTTATTTATTTTGACACAGTTTTTAAAAAAAAAAAATAATAATTTGGGTTACTTTTATGCTTATTACAAGGAATGTAAACATCCCTTGTAATAGAAAAAAGCATGACAGGTCCGTTCCAGGAGAATGCTTGTAATCCAAAGTACCCGCATATCAAAGCGAGTTTCTCCATAGAAGTCAATGGAAACGAAAATAATTGGTTCCGCATTGACTTCAATACTGCATGTGGCCAGAGGTGGGGGGGGCACCGGAGAGCCTCAGAAACACCCAGAAAGGCCCTAGGACAGCTCGGCTGCACTCGGAAAACCTTGGAGTGGCTCAGGAACTGAGTATTTCCGAGGTTTTCCAAATGGCTCCGATTGGCTCTGCTCGGCTCCGGTGCCACCCCCCCACCTCAGGCCAAACGCAGAACTGCACACCACTTTGGCCTGAATCCTGCTCGTTTTGCGAGACAACACTCGTAAACCGAGTCAGGACTTTTTAGAATACAGTGCTCGTATTGCGAAACGCTCATTAAGCGTGTTACTCGCAATCCGAGGTTCCACTGTATACAGTGGGCAGTCCGGAAGTGGTTAAAGGTTTAAGGCCGGCTTCACATATGTGGGGGTTTCCCTGTATCCAATTTGCATGACGTGCAATGAAGCCAGTTCACACAGGTCCGGGGAGGGTCCTATGCATGTTTGGGTCCGGTTCAGGTGCAAATTCAGGCAAAAATTTGCATCTAAATTGGGGAACAGGCATGAACCCGCAGCCGCACTTATGTGAATCCGGCCTCAATCATGTCTCCCCTTTCCCTTCTTTCCTCCAGACCAGCCTTTCTCAACCAGTGTGCTGCGGCACACTGGTGTGCCGTCAGAGGTTTTCAGGTGTGCCGCGGGATCAGGGGAGAGAAGGGCTGTCAGATGAGCCCGATCTCCCGATCCCCTGCCGAACTGTACATCGGCACTCTGAGAAGCTCCGTCAACCTCAGCAAAGTGAAAGTAAAGTGCAGGGGAGTGTGCTCTGCTCTCTGCTTCCCCCTACAGTGCAGTACCTGGCTGAATGAGGAAACTGGAAAGGTACTGTGCTAGAAGCTAGATTTGTTTTAAAAGGGCTTTATACATGTGTGTGCATGTGTGTACATGTGTCTGTATGTGTGTTTGTGCATGTGTGTACATGTGTCTGTATGTGTGTTTGTGCATGTGTATGTATGTGTGTGTGCGCATGTGTCTGTATGTGTGTGTGTATCTGTATGTGTGTGTGCATGCATGTGTCTGTATGTGTGTGTGCATGTGTCTGGTATGTGTGTGCATGTGTCTGTATGTGCGTGAGCATGTGAGTGTCTGTCTGTATGTGTGTGTGTACGTCTGTATGTGTGTTTGTACGTGTGTGTGTGTGCGTGTGTGTGCATGTGAGTGTCTGTCTGTATGTGTGTGTGTACGTCTGTATGTGTGTTTGTTCATGTGTGTGTGCTCATGTGTCTGTATGTGTGTGTGTGCATGTGAGTGTCTATCTGTATGTGTGTTTGTACATGTGTGTGTGTGCATGTGTCTGTATGTGTGTGTGTGTGTGCATGTGTCTGTATGTGTGTGTGCATGTGTCTTTCTGTATGTGTGTGTGTCTGTATGTGTGTTTGTACATATGTGTGTGTGTGCATGTGTCTGTATGTGTGTCTGTATGTGTGTGTGCATGTGTCTGTATGTGTGTGCATGTGTCTGCATGTGTGTGTGCACGTGTCTGCATGTGTGTCTGCATGTGCGTATGTACAAGTGTCTGTATGTATGTGTCTGTATGCGTGTGTGCACGTGTATGTGTCTGTATATGTGTGTGTGCGCATGTTACTTTTAATCCTGACACCCCCCCCCCATTCCTGTACCATCAGAACTGCTTTTGTAGGTCTTGTTTGATAGCAGCAAGGACTGCTTCTCCTCTGAAAAGCAACCTATGCACAGATCACTTTTCAGAGGCATTTGACAGGCGGTTATGTTGCCTCCTCACCACCTGTTTTAATGCAGCATCACTACACCGCAACCGTGCAATGTACACAGTTGCAGGGTAGTTGCAGTTCAGCCCCATTCACCCTGGGTATACCTCCAGCTGCAGCCACAGCATGTGTACACCCCCAGCTGTTGTCTCTGCAGCTAAAGGAGAAGAATTTGGGGGTGGTAAAAACAGCTTAACCATGTGCTTTTACCACCCCTCCAACCCAACATGTGAACAAGTCCTTGGTTCACATCTGTGTTGCTGCGTGCTGCGTGTAGTGCAGCCCATTCATTTCAATGGGCTTCCCTAACCACAAAAATTCAGGGAAGGAAATCCCCGACCTTTTTTTTTTTTTAAATTGCACTGCACCAAAAGCACCCCACATTTTCCAATGTGTAAGGTACCATTAAGATTTAATGGCACCCCTAAAGAGCAGAGCATTTGTCTGTGTGTCAGGAACGAGTGCGATTTTGCGCATGTTCCGCGACACACAGTAACGTGAACTAAGCCTTGGACTGGGGTGCCTCAAGACTGAAAATACTTTTTAAGGGTGCCCCGACTGGAAAAAGGTTGAGAAACACTGCTCCAGACTGTACATATTAAGTTCCTGAAGTCACTCTCGATATGTTTTCTCTCCCAAATCTTTCACCATTTTTGTTTCCCGTCTCTGGACTATCTTATCGATAGCTTACAGTCGGCATATTTGTGGATGGTCAGGAGGAGAAGCAGGAGTCACAGACTGCCCAGGATTTAGGATGGAGATGGAGTCTCAGATAGCCAGATGGTCCACAGTGACCTCCTGAGTGCCTTGTGAAGTCACCTGAGGAATGGGGGGGGGGGGCATTCCAGCCCCTCAGTCTGCACAATTACCACCCCCCGTCCGCACAATTACCACCCCCGTCTGCATAATAACCACCCCCCCCTGTCTGCACAATTACCACCCCCCCGTCTGCACAATTACCACCCCCCCGTCTGCACAATTACCACCCCCCCCGTCTGCACAATTACCACCCCCCCGTCTGCACAATTATCACCCCCCCTTCTGCACAATTACCTCCCCTGCACAAATACCTGGGGGGGGGGTAATTGTGCAGATGAGGGTGGTATAGTTAATCCTAGATGGACGGGGGGTCTGCACAATTACCACCCCCATCTGCACAATTACCCCCCCTCCCGTCTGCACAAATACCAACCCCCCCAGTCTGCACCCGCCCCCCATCATCAGCACAGACCCCAAAGTCACTCACTGAGTGAGTGGAGAGAATGAGAGGGGGGCAGAGCACTGCAGAGAAGCACAGGGAAGGGAACGAAGGGTCCAGCCAGGCCTCCAGGGATTAGTGTGTGGGGAGTAGAGGGGCACCTCGCGTGCCGCGGCCACATACAGACTCAGCAACTGAGTCAGCTAGAAGAGAGAGAGAGAGAGAGACACACCGTCCAGTTTGTGACAACGAGCCTGACACACACTGAGCCCTCGGGGGATTTACATACCTTACAGAAGCCGCGCCAGCAAAGCTCAGGAGTCAGTCAGGCCTGCTTCGTCTCACACACACCACGCGCCGCTGGTCATTCACAGTCCACTCCTCCACTCACTCCAAACACAGTGAGCCGAGAGACCGGAAGTGCCGCGGTGCCGCGAAAAGCACCACGCATGCTGCAATGGCAAATCACTGGAGCTTGGAGAATGGGGGAGTGTTTGCGGGCGCATCTCTTGCGCCCCGGACACTCCTTAAACGTGGGCAAACTGGCTTCCTAGCCTGCAATCAGCTGATTGCAGGCTGGGAAGCTTCCCATAGACCGCCGCATGTCCGGCGCCTGGTCACTCTTCAACTCGCCACTGCCGGGGGGGTGGGGTTAAATAGTGTTCCTTCTCCTGGCCCCCAGCTGAGCAGAAATTTTTGGAATTGCTGCAGACAAGAGGTTACTCCACAGAATATACTGGCATGGCTGAATAGCCTCAGCCCGGGATCCACTTGTGCGAACACAGATATCGCATGTGATTTGCAACCGCATTGCTGTGCCGATTGCATGCGATGTCTGTGCAATGCAAGTTCAGCCATATAGTTGTATACAGTTGTATGGCTGAACTTGCATTAGATTTTCAGGAAAATAGTGCAGTGACTCCCCCCACACTGGAATCAGATCGCATTGGTATTCTCACCTATGCAATCTGATTCCTGTGCGAGTTCACAGTTCGCACTGCGATCTGTGAACTGATCTGGGGGTGTCATTAACATTGTAATGACACCCGCAGTGGTTCGCAGAGGGCAGTGTGAACTGCCTGCGTGAGAGATGTGATGCAAGAACCGGCGCTGGAATTGCGCTGGTTCCCACATCGCGTATGTGTGAACCTAGGTTCAGGGCTTTTTTACACATGTGGTGCCCTCTGAAGAGCAATCCATGTTAGGATTGCTCTTCAGAGGGAATTTGACAGGCAGTGAGGTGTTATATCACCTCCTCACCACCTTTTTAAACCCTACAGCAGCACCCTGCAACTGAACGCATTGCACACGGATGCAGGAAACCCCCATTCACTTGGATGGGCCACATTCAGCAGGCATTACTGCTCAATGAACCCAACAGTGCAGACAATTTTTGCCACACTGTGATGCAAAGCATTTTGGCAACTGCGTGTCCAGATCCCCCCTCTGCTGCCTTTGCAGCTTAAGAGGAACAGTTGGGTAGCAGTAAAAACACAGCTCAACCTCTATTTTTGACTTTCTCCCAACCACAAGTGTAAACGAAGTCGCAGAGCACTCTGAAGAGTAATCCACAGTGGATCTTTTTTTAACCACTTAAGGACCTCTTTCTGAGATTTGTTGTTTACAAGTTAAAAACAGTTTTTTTTGCTAGAAAATGAATTAGAACCCCCAAACATTATAAAAAAAAATTTCTAACACCATAGAGAATAAAATGGCGGTCGTTGCTATACTTTCTGTCACACCATATTTGCGCAGCAGTCTTACAAGCGCACTTTTTGGAAAAAATTGAATTTTTTTAAAATTAAAAAATAAGACAACAGTAAAGTTAGCCCAATTTTTTTTATATTGTTAGAGATAATGTTACACCGAGTAAATTGATACCCAACATGTCACGCTTCAAAATTGCGCCCGCTCGTTGAATGGCGACAAACTTTTACCCTTAAAAATCTCCATAGGCGACGTTTAAAAAAACCATACAGGTTGCATGTTTTGAGTTACAGAGGAGGTCTAGGGCTAGAATTATTGCTCTCGTTCTACCGATTGCGGCGATACCTCACGTGTGGTTTGAACACTGTTTTCATATGTGGGCACTACTCACGTATGCGTTCGCTTCTGCACGTGAGCTTGGCGGGATGGGGGCGCGTTTACTTCCCACCCGGCCACTGCACATAAATGGCCGGGTGGTCTGAGGAACGTCCCTCAGAACAAGTGCCCGCAGTGCGGCCACGAGGCACGCTGCGGCTCGATGATCACAAGATCCAGCTGAGCAGAGATCGGGTTATGGGCGCTGTGATTGGCCCTCCGAATCACCTGACGGCTGTGTCCAATCACAGCCGTCACAATGTAAACAGAGACGCGTGTCTCTGTGACAGGTCTCCCCGCCAAGCTCAGTGAGAGCTCAGTGTGGGGGGGGGGATCTGCAGATCTGTGACAGCTCTCTGTGTGAGGATGATTTTACACAGGGAGTCGTTACAGATCGCCATACAAAAGTACACCAAGCACCACTGATTTACCCCTGTCCCTATACACATTTCAGTGTCCCAATAAAAAATCTGTCTGTTCCCCATCACTGCCAATACCAAATAAACACTGATTTGGGTTATTTTTACCAAAGAAATGTAGCAGCATCATTTTTGGTCAAAATGTATCAGGAAAAATTACTTATTTACACAATTTTATAAAACAGAAACTAAGAAAAATAATTTTTTCGGCCTTTTTTTATTTGTAGTGTAAAAAATAAAAACCGCAGCGGTGATTAAATACCACCAAAAAAAAGCTATCTTTGTGTGAAAAAAAATGATAAAAATTTCATTTGGGTACAGTGTTACATGACCGCACAATTTTTTTTTTTTTAACATTCAATTTTTTATTTAGTTATCAGAACATAAAATAACAAATAAAGACATTAAGAAAAGTATAACAGGATTCACACCATTACAGTTACATAGTATAGCGAATGCATTTTTGATAAATACATGAAGTCAGTATAATAACCGTGAATAATCCTTCAAATTCATATCTTTAAATTCAGTTTCTAGCTAGTAAACCTCCAAGAATAAACCTATTCACCCCTAGGGGAGCAAAGTGTGAACAGGTCTATTCTAACTTGAATAAACAAAAGAGAGAACAGGATGTCATCTAGTAAATCAAGGTATTCTAGCGAGTCAAACCAATCAGGAAATGAAAGCAGCATAAGTCCCCTTTCACACTGGGGCGGTGGGGGGCGTCGGCGGTAAAACAGTGCTTTACCGTCGTTTTTGCGGCGGTATTTGGCCGCTAGCGATGTGGTTTTAACCCCCGCTGGCGGCCGAAAAAGGGTTAAAACCACTCGCATAGCGCCGCTATAGCCGCGGTATAGCCGCGCTGCCCCATTGATTTCAATGGCCAGGAGCGGCGAAGGAGCGGTGAATACACCGCTCCTTCACCGCTCCAAAGATGCGGTTTGCAGGAGTTTTTTTTCTCTCCTGACAGTCTCTACAAGGAATAATGATACCAACAGGCTACCTAGTGGTAGTTAAAGCGGAGTTCCACCCTAAAGTGGAATTTCCGCTCATTGGATTCCACCCCCTCCGATGTCACAATTGGCACCTTTCAGGGGGGAGGGGGGTGCAGATACCTGTCTAATACAGGTATCTGCAGCCACTTCCGGGCTTAGGCAGCCGCAGAATATCGGCAGATGAACGCCCCCCCCCCCCTGTTGTGCTCTGGGAAACACACAGTTCCCAGCACACAACGGTGACCAGTGCAGAGGCGCAGCGCGACTCGCGCATGCGCAGTATGGAACCCGGGCAGTGAAGTTGCAGCGCTTCACTTCCCGATTCCCTGACCGAGGATGGCGGCGGGGGCAGCGGAGAGTCGAGCGATTGATCGGCTTCGGCTGCCGAGATCGCTGGACCCTGGGACAGGTAAATGTCCATTTATTAAAAGTCAGCAGCTGCAGTATTTGTAGCTGCTGGCTTTTAATAATTTTTTTTTAAGGTGCAGCTCCTCTTTAAGACTGAGCATACAAGTCTTTGACCGCATGATTCTCCTTCAAAGTGTGACAGCGCTGAAAGCTGAAAATTGGTCTGGGAAGGAAGGGGTTGAAAGTGTCCAGTATTGAAGTGGTTAAAAAAAAAAATTTTTCTTATTTATTTTACCTTTTATTTTTTATTTTTACACTGTTCTTTTAAAAAAAAAAGTGTCACTTTTATTCTTATTACAAGGAATGTAAACATCTCTTGTAATAGAAAAAAACATGACAGGACCTCTTAAATATGAGATCTGGGGTCCAAAAGACCTCAGATGTCATATTTACACTAAAATGCAATACAAAAAAAAAATGTCCCTTTGAGAGCTATGGGCGGAAGTGACATTTTGACATCGCTTCCGCCCTGCAAAGGTATGGAGACGGGTGGGGGGGTCATCACTCGTCTCCATACCCAGCCAGCAGAAGGACCCGATCGCCTCCGCCGCTACCGACAGCTCTGGTAAGCAGCGGAGGGCACCAGAGAGCAGCAGGGGGGGCCCTCTACTGCCATCGATAAAAATGATCTCGCCGCAGAGACCACTATTATCTGAAAGCGGACCGCCGGCCGAAGAAGAGGACACCAGAGTTATGGCAGCTAGCTGCTGCCATAACAAAGATATCCCTCTTCAAAGTTCGGACGTATATCGGCATGCGGTGATCCGGAAGTGGTTAAAGTATCTGACAGGTGGTGAAGAAGCGTTATGTTTTCTCCTCACCACCTCTTTTTAACTATTAAAATCCCATGTCAATGTGCTGTAGCCATGTGCATTGCACACACTTACTGCACAGCCCCATTAAGTTGAATGGGTGGAGTTAAGCAAGCGCAGCGCCATAGGCTAGTGGGCTCTGTCACAAAAGTGATTGTGCCGGAGGACTCCGCTTTGCTCAGCGGGTGATTGATCTGCTGATACCCGCTGAGCAGGTAGATGACAGGTCTGTCTCCGCTCACTGTGCAGAGACGGACCTGTCAGAGCGTAGTTCTCCATTCTTATCCGATCCGCCAGACGGATGGAAAATAGGGTCACCCTCCGTCTGGATTTTACGGATCGGATGGCAGCAGGTGTCAGCGGACATGTCACCACTCACATCCACCGCTCCATAGAGGTGAATGGAGGCTCCCACCAGGTCCACCTGCAAACAGACAGACGGACCTGATCAGAAATCCGTGTGATGGGGGATTTAGTGTTCGGGTTCTGCTTGAAGAAAAGGTGGCAACCCCCAGAGAAAACAGATCATTACAGCCGGGTCCAGCTCTCTATTGTCCCCCCCCAGAGAAAACAGATCATTACAGCTGGGTCCAGCTCTCTATTGTACCCCCCCCCCCCCCAGAAAAAACACTGACAGATAATTACAGCCGGGTCCAGCTCTCTATTGTCCCCCCCCCCCTGAGAAAACACTGACAGATCATTACAGCCGGGTCCAGCTCTCTATTGTCCCCCCCCCTCCCACAGAGAAAACACTGACAGATCATTACAGCCAGGTCCAGATCTCTATTGCCCCCCCCCAGAGAAAACAGATCATTACAGCCGGGTCAAGCTCTTTATTGTCCCCCCCCAGAGAAAACAGATCATTACAACTGGATCCAGCTCTCTATTGTCCCCCCCCCAGAGAAAACAGATCATTACAGCCGGGTCCAGCTCTCTATTGTTCCCCCCCCCAGAGAAAACACTGACAGATCATTACAGCCGGGTCCAGCTCTTTATTGCCCCCCCCCCCAGAGAAAACAGATCATTACAGCCGCGTCCAGATCTCTATTGTCCCCCCCAGAGAAAACACTTACAGATCATTACATCCGGGTCCAGCTCTCTATTGTCCCCCCCCCCAGAGAAAACACTTACAGATCATTACAGCCAGGTCCAGCTCTCTATTGTCCCCCCCCCCCAGAGAAAACAGATCATTACAGCCGGGTCCAGCTCTCTATTGTCCCCCCCCCAGAGAAAACAGATCATTACAGCCGGGTCCAGCTCTCTATTGTCCCCCCCCAGAGAAAACAGATCACTACAGCCGGGTCCAGCTCTCTATTGTCCCCCCCCCAGAGAAAACACTGACAGATCATTACAGCCGGGTCCAGCTTTCTATTGTCCCCCCCCCCAGAGAAAACACTGACAGATCATTACAGCCGGGTCCAGCTCTCTATTGTCCCCCCCCCAGAGAAAACACTGACAGATCATTACAGCTGGGTCCAGCTCTTTATTGCCCCCCCCCAGAGAAAACAGATCATTACAGCCGGGTCCAGATCTCTATTGTCCCCCCCCAGAGAAAACACTTACAGATCATTACAGCCGGGTCCAGCTCTATATTGCCCCCCCCCCAGAGAAAACACTGACAGATCATTACAGCCGGGTCCAGCTCTCCTTCGACACCCCCCCAGAGAAAACACTGACAGATCATTACAGCCGGGTCCAGCTCTCTATTGTCCCCCCCCCAGAGAAAACACTGACAGATCATTAAAGCCGGGTCCAGCTCTCTATTGTCCCCCCCCCAGAGAAAACACTTACAGATCATTACAGCCGGGTCCAGCTCTCTATTGTCCCCCCCCCAGAGAAAACAGATCATTACAGCCAGGTCCAGCTCTCAATTGTCCCCCCCCAGAGAAAACAGATCACTACAGCCGGGTCAAGCTCTCTATTGTACCCCCCCCCCAGAGAAAACACTTACAGATCATTACAGCCGGGTCCAGATCTCTATTGTCCCCCCCCCCCCAGAGAAAACACAGATCATTACAGCCGGGTCCAGTTCTCTATTGTCCCCCCCCCAGAGAGAGAAAACAGATCATTACAGCCGGGTCCAGCTCTCTATTATACCCCCCCTTACAGATCATTACAGCTGTGTCCAGCTCTCTATTGCCCCCCCCCTAGAGAAAACAGATCATTACAGCCGGGTCCAGCTCTCTATTGTACCCCCCCCCTACAGATCATTACAGCTGGGTCCAGCTCTCTATTCCCCCCCCAGAGAAAACACTTACAGATCATTACAGCCGGGTCCAGATCTCTATTGCCCCCCCCCAAACACTTACAGATCATTACAGCCGGGTCCAGCTCTCTATTGTCCCCCCCTCCCCCCCATACACACACATCCGGGCACCGGACCCGATCTCACTGGTAAGGTGACATCACTTCTTTTTTTTTTTCAAAATCACTTCTAATGACACTTACTAGTTCTCCGATGAAGAAGCTGTGGCTGTAATCTCCGAAAAATCCTCTGTAGGGCGCTGTTCTTCTTCTGTGACGAGCGTGGAAATGACGCGTCTTCTCCGTAGGAAAGCACAGAAGAAAATGGCGCCGCTCAGCTGTCTCGTGCTGTATTACCGTTATCCGCCCGCCCCCTCCGCCAATCAGAGGAAATGTGACCCTCTGCCGCAGGGGGCGCGCGCGGGCTATGACGCAACTCAGCCCCGCCTCCGATGTATGGTGAAAGGAGAAGACAGCTGGAGAGAGAATTTGGCGTTCTTCACCCTCCAGCCTGCAGGTGGCAATAGAGAGCGCCGCTGTGCAGTGAAGGAAGTCTGCCCGTTCTCGCTCATTCTATGCCCTTGTCACATGACTGGAGGAAGGAAGAATTTTCCCGGTATGTAGAAGGAGGGAGGGGGGACGACTTAGCACAGACCTTCCCTCTCTTCACACAGCCCCCCCTCTCTCTCTCATTATAACACATTTTTTTTTTTGCACTATAAACCAAAAGACCGACAATTTAAAATAAAAATATATACTTTTTTTACTTTCAGCTATAAAACATATCCAATAAAAATGTAAAAACAAATTTCTGGTACAATGTTTTTTATTGAAATATAAAAAGGGAAAAACCCCAGATAATAAGTTCCCACGCAGGGGATATGTACAGAAACATAAGAAAAAGGTTTACATGAAACCACATAATGAACATTTTTAAGTGCATTATATCAATCTGACATTGACCCGTCAGCCAGGGCCAGCGGTCAGTGCGCTATTTTAAGGAGGTGGTGTTGAGGGATCTAGAGAAGATGCCCATCAAAAGAGCTAAAGTAGATCGGGAACTCCTTACCGGCCTGGATTCCCTTTGCAATAACAAGGATTTGGTTATTAGACCTGCAGATAAAGGGGGTGGCATTGTGGTCCTCAATAGAGAAGATTACTTTCAGGAGATGTATAGGATTCTCGGAGATAGAGAAACATACACCCCCCCTTGGATCAGACCCCAAAATTCCATACCTTAAAGAACTTAAAAAGGTGGTTGAGTATGGTTATAGCCAAGGGATTCTGAATAAAAAAGAAAAGACCTATTTAGTACCTAAGGCCCCCCGCACTCCCCTTATCTACTACCTACCGAAAGTGCATAAACACCCCACCTGCCCCCCGGGACGTCCCATTGTAAGTGGAATCAATTCCCTTACGTCCCGGGTGGGTAGGTATATCGATTTTTTTCTACAACCCCTAGTGGGAAAGATGCCTTCCTTTGTTAGAGATTCCAAATACATTATCAATTTACTTACCAATTATACTCCCTCCCCTACCATGTGGATAGTTACAGCGGATGTAACGTCCCTATACACGATCATTCCCCACGAGTTAGGCCTTTATGCAGTTGAATACTATTTAAGAAGGGACTCAGGTTTATATGATGAACAAATCAATTTCATCATGATACTTTTAAGATATGCTGCGTCCCATAATTATTTTTGGTTCAACCAATGTTTTTACCGACAGGACCGTGGAGTCGCGATGGGGGCTAAATACGCCCCCAGTCTTGCGAACCTATTCATGGCCCTGTGGGAGGAGGATGTCGTCCATGTTTGCCAGAGGCCCCAGCTTAAGCTGTGGGCTAGGTACATTGACGACATCCTCCTCCTTTGGGATGGGAGCCGCAGTGATCTTGACCTCTTTATGGAGGAACTCAACCAGAATAATAGGGGCATTGTACTCAATTTTGAGGCTAGTCAGTCTAATGTTCAATTTTTAGACCTCAATATTACCATACAGGACGACCAGTTTATGACCTCTACGTTTTTTAAGAAAACGGATCGTAACTCCTATATCCCTCTAAGTAGTTGTCACCATAGGTCTTGGCTTCGGTCTATACCTAAAAGCCAATTCATGCGACTCAAACGCAACTGTTCTGACGATTCCCATTTTTTTACAACAGGCTGGAATTTTGACCAATAGGTTTATGGAAAAGGGGTACTCAAGAGAATCTCTGACTCATGCTTTGGAGGGGGTAAAAGCTATAGATAGGAGACAATTACTGAGCGAGAGGGTGGTTCCCAGAGAGAATTCCGTAACTTTGCCCTTTATTACCACCTATTCTATCCAACATGATAACATTAAAAGCCTGTTTAATAAACACTGGCATTTATTGGGCAATGACCCCATCCTAAGAGCGGCTATCCCAGACAAGCCACAAGTGATTTTTAAGGGAGCACCATCCCTTAGAAATAGATTAGCCCCGAATGCTCTTGATCCCCCCGTTAGGGGTATCCAAGGCCTTTTCGATAACCTGAAGGGGTACTATAAATGTGGGAGGTGTCCGGTATGTAGGCTGAATTCTTTACCATCTAGACGTACCCTTAAATTCACCTCCTCTAGCACACAAGAGGAGCATGACATAAAACCCTTTATCACTTGTACCACAGAGGGGGTCGTCTACCTACTACAGTGCCCTTGTGGCTTACAATATGTGGGTAGGACTAGACGACCCCTTTCTGTTCGCTTGAATGAACATATTACCAACATTATCAATGGCTTTCCTAAACATTCTGTTTCAAAGCATTATTTGGTTTCTCATAACAAAGACCCCTCTAAGACTTTGTTTCTGGGGATAGATAGGTATCGGCCTCACTGGAGGGGGAGTTCCCTGATTAGGAGCATTTCTAAACTTGAGATGCTCTGGATACATAAAATCAAGTGTTATGTCCCACATGGACTCAATGTCGATACTGATACCAATGCCTTTATTGACAACTCATAAAATAAACCCTTCGGTTTAGCCCATTGGTTTCACCACTGATAATGACCACTGTTGTTTATGCCACCATTGGCCTATATCTCCCTTGAATGATATTTTTTGGGGTGTTATTTTATCTCAATGAGGCTGGTTCTGGTGTTTATGTACTTTTTCCCTTAGGCTTCTACCCCTTTTTACCCCTTTTACCCTTTATGTCTCAATTGGTTTGATATAAGCTCCCTTTGGGTTAGTTCGCATCCCAATGGGGCTGGCTCTGGGGTTTTATACACCTACCATAAGCTCTGTCCACAATTCCACGTTTTGATATGATGGGGGTCTATGCCATCTACTTTATTTACATACATTTATTTTTGCTTTTCATATGTATTTATATATTATTTAATAATGGAGGTACTGTTTAGCATCATCCTATTTACAAATTGTTTGGTATATGAGGCCGAGAAATCATCTTTCCCTCCGGCTGTGCTATTTAGAATTTCGTCCCTTTGTGGCGCCCCTTGTTTATGCCAACACTAATTCGATTAATTAATATATTCATCGATCTTGGTGTCATAACTGTGCTCAGGTGTGCCCTTCATTGATGGTAAGTTGGGTCCTCTTAAATCTAAATTTATTGTATTTAATTTTATTCTAAGTTTGATTTAATCTAATTGGGATCCGTTTCCATTTGTGATACGGGTTACCTATTTGGTCTCTCCTTGTTATTTCCTTTTTCCCCTTCCATTCCCATCATTTTACAACGTTTACCACATTAACAAAATCGGTATCCGTAATAATATGGGATCCCTTAGTTAAGATGGCGTTCCTATAACTTCCGCCCTTACTCGGCGGAGCGCAAGGTGATTTCCGGCCTTTGTCGATTTCGAGGCTTGGTTATATTTGTTTGCTATTTATGAGCGACACGTCAGTGCGTCGCCCGTGCCCCAGACGACGTCAGAAGTGTGACGAAACGTACGTCGGGCGTGCTGACGTGCTGACGTGCCGTATTCACCGTCTGCAGGACGGGTGTTCGTGCTGTTTTTTATTCAACACACTGTAAGTGTAATTTTAATGTTTTTTAAATAAATACCCATTCAGGATTACGCTATGTTGCTCTCCCTTCTTTTTTGGGGCATTGTTTGTGAAAACAATTCCATGCTATGGATATAGCCTTCTCTGCATCCTGGTTTTTTCTGTGGAGGATAGTGAGTCATCCACGGTCTTAGGAAGTGTCCAAACGGTGTTCCCATCTCAGGAAAGGCCCCGACCGGGTTAAGGTCACAAGCTTTTTTCAAGCTTGCCATTTGGTAAGCGCCCATTTTATCCGTACACTGTGGTGTGGTGAAGGTCCATCCAGTTTTCATCTTTATTTGCCTATTAAGGGACTCAGTTGTCCGGTTCATCTATTGCACCTTTGAAGATTTCTCACTATTTATTGGACTCTATTTTTGTCACTTGATTGTTTATGAACTTTACTCATCACTACCCATATTTTCCACTCATATTTGACTCATAGCGCTGCTTCTCTTTGTATTTATCGTTTAGTGTGTGTATCTCACATATAAGCGGCTGCTTCTTTTTCAATTGCTTGTTTTTTATTCACTTGATTGTTTATTATATAGATTATATAGCGCGGTGGTTTTCCCCCTATATTTGTTACATTTGATACTTTAACACTGCTGCTTTATCTATCATATTTATACAATGGATATTTTTGACTATAGGGTCTCCAAGAAGGTTAACACTAGCGGGGTTTTTGAACCCTACAAAAATGAAGAAGGGGACTTGGGTGGTCTCTTCATTAGATTAAAAAACCTTACTATTTCAGAAATTCACACCAAATGGGATGTGGCCTACCTGGAGACCTATGTCAAATCCAACATGGTACCTCGGAGCCTTAGGTGGGAGGTTAGTCCCCAGAAAGGTGACATCCAGTTGGATGAATGGTATAAATATTTCAATGAGGCTGGGGTTGGGCTCCTCAGATTCCTCATTGATAGGAAGTTACAAAAATTATCCAGGTTAGACGAAGAGATAAAAACTCTTCGAGAAAAATTTATTCCTCTACAGGATACAACCGAATATAAAGATAAGTCCCAAACACTGTTAAATCTCCTAGAGAAGGAAGATAGGGAACAAACCTACAAAAAAAAGAAAAAATATAATAGAGATCTTGCAGATTATCAGGGTGGGATTGTGTTTGAATGGCAGAAAAAACTACTGGCAGTCAATGCCGACAATGCCACCCCAGACAGCACCGCCATGGAAATTTCTACTTCTGTTAACTCTAATGTTAACAAAGTGCCTGTACCTAATAATGTACAGAGGACTAGAGGTACTAGCTCACAGGGCCTTCGTCAGTCCCCCCATAGACAACAATATTCCAATAGAGGGGGACCACCACCACCCCCTTATTATCAACCAGGACCTCCTAGGGGCTCCTTCAAACCTTACAATAATAAAAAAGGTGGTAGGAATCACAATGCCCCTCAACGTAATTCCTATTGGAATCCACCCAATACACAGTGGGGGCCCAATTACAATCAAGGAGGGGGTCCTTACCCTTTAGACATCCCACAACCGAGTGGAGGGTATAACCCTAGAGGGGGCCCCCCACCCCGGTCGGGGAATTACCCTGGCGAGAGAATGTCAGAGGTTCCTCCCCCCCATAATAATATGGATTATCCCACCTACCACAGTGATCGGTACTCTCACTTAACAGGAGTTCCTATGAATGGTTCATTGGTTGGTCCCACCACTGATAACTATTTTGGCTATGGGGGCACTACCCAGAATTGTTTTTACCCTCTACGGGATCTTGCTGGTCCATTAGAGGGAGATGTGGGTCCACCCGATTCCCCTTATCCTGGGGAAGGTGGTACCCCTGGTCCATCATCAGCCTACATGAGTGACAGGATGGGATCATCCTATTATCCAGGTCCCCTGGGTCCTAACCCCCAGGGTTTTCACAGGCCAGGCCAAGGTACCAAACGAGTGGCAGAGCGGGGAGAGGCACTAGAGGAGGCAAACGCAATCGAGCAAAAAAGAAAAAAGCTCTAGCAGGGACAGGAATTTTTAATCTAAGCACCGTGGTTCTCAGTCAGGAAGAGAAACTGGTGCTAGACAAAGGTTTAAAGTTTGCTTTACCTAGGAAGTTAAACAAATTTGAGACCTATATGGATATCCACAAATTTGTTCGGAAAATTAACATCAAGAGATATATGCTATCCAACCCAGTTCAAGAGAGAAATACATTTCCCAGTGACTACCAGCATTCAGGATTGGCTAATGCCTCCCTTTTCAATCCCCCAGGAGCCTTGGCACCTTCCATTAAAGTTTTTAAGGAGGTGGTGTTGAGGGATCTAGAGAAGATGCCCATCAAAAGAGCTAAAGTAGATCGGGAACTCCTTACCAGCCTGGATTCCCTTTGCAATAACAAGGATTTGGTTATTAGACCTGCAGATAAAGGGGGTGGCATTGTGGTCCTCAATAGAGAAGATTACTTTCAGGAGATGTATAGGATTCTCTGAGATAGAGAAACATACACCCCCCTTGGATCAGACCCCAAAATTCCATACCTTAAAGAACTTAAAAAGGTGGTTGAGTATGGTTATAGCCAAGGGATTCTGAATAAAAAAGAAAAGACCTATTTAGTACCTAAGGCTCCCCGCACTCCCCTTATCTACTACCTACCGAAAGTGCATAAACACCCCACCTGCCCCCCGGGACGTCCCATTGTAAGTGGAATCGATTCCCTTACGTCCCGGGTGGGTAGGTATATCGATTTTTTTCTACAACCCCTAGTGGGAAAGATGCCTTCCTTTGTTAGAGATTCCAAATACATTATCAATTTACTTACCAATTATACTCCCACCCCTACCATGTGGATAGTTACAGCGGATGTAACGTCCCTATACACGATCATTCCCCACGAGTTAGGCCTTTATGCAGTTGAATACTATTTAAGAAGGGACTCAGGTTTATATGATGAACAAATCAATTTCATCATGATACTTTTAAGATATGCTGCGTCCCATAATTATTTTTGGTTCAACCAATGTTTTTACCGACAGGACCGTGGAGTCGCGATGGGGGCTAAATACGCCCCCAGTCTTGCGAACCTATTCATGGCCCTGTGGGAGGAGGATGTCGTCCATGTTTGCCAGAGGCCCCAGCTTAAGCTGTGGGCTAGGTACATTGACGACATCCTCCTCCTTTGGGATGGGAGCCGCAGTGATCTTGACCTCTTTATGGAGGAACTCAACCAGAATAATAGGGGCATTGTACTCAATTTTGAGGCTAGTCAGTCTAATGTTCAATTTTTAGACCTCAATATTACCATACAGGACGACCAGTTTATGACCTCTACGTTTTTTAAGAAAACGGATCGTAACTCCTATATCCCTCTAAGTAGTTGTCACCATAGGTCTTGGCTTCGGTTTATACCTAAAAGCCAATTCATGCGACTCAAACGCAACTGTTCTGACGATTCCCAGTTTTTACAACAGGCTGGAATTTTGACCAATAGGTTTATGGAAAAGGGGTACTCAAGAGAATCTCTGACTCATGCTTTGGAGGGGGTAAAAGCTATAGATAGGAGACAATTACTGAGCGAGAGGGTGGTTCCCAGAGAGAATTCCGTAACTTTGCCCTTTATTACCACCTATTCTATCCAACATGATAACATTAAAAGCCTGTTTAATAAACACTGGCATTTATTGGGCAATGACCCCATCCTAAGAGGGGCTATCCCAGACAAGCCACAAGTGATTTTTAAGGGAGCACCATCCCTTAGAAATAGATTAGCCCCGAATGCTCTTGATCCCCCCGTTAGGGGTATCCAAGGCCTTTTCGATAACCTGAAGGGGTACTATAAATGTGGGAGGTGTCGGGTATGTAGGCTGAATTCTTTAACATCTAGACGTACCCTTAAATTCACCTCCTCTAGCACACAAGAGGAGCATGACATAAAACCCTTTATCACTTGTACCACAGAGGGGGTCGTCTACCTACTACAGTGCCCTTGTGGCTTACAATATGTGGGTAGGACTAGACGACCCCTTTCTGTTCGCTTGAATGAACATATTACCAACATTATCAATGGCTTTCCTAAACATTCTGTTTCAAAGCATTATTTGGTTTCTCATAACAAAGACCCCTCTAAGACTTTGTTTCTGGGGATCGATAGGTATCGGCCTCACTGGAGGGGGAGTTCCCTGATTAGGAGCATTTCTAAACTTGAGATGCTCTGGATACATAAAATCAAGTGTTATGTCCCACATGGACTCAATGTCGATACTGATACCAATGCCTTTATTGACAACTCATAAAATAAACCCTTCGGTTTAGCCCATTGGTTTCACCACTGATAATGACCACTGTTGTTTATGCCACCATTGGCCTATATCTCCCTTGAATGATATTTTTTGGGGTGTTATTTTATCTCAATGAGGCTGGTTCTGGTGTTTATGTACTTTTTCCCTTAGGCTTCTACCCCTTTTTACCCCTTTTACCCTTTATGTCTCAATTGGTTTGATATAAGCTCCCTTTGGGTTAGTTCCCATCCCAATGGGGCTGGCTCTGGGGTTTTATACACCTACCATAAGCTCTGTCCACAATTCCACGTTTTGATATGATGGGGGTCTATGCCATCTACTTTATTTACATACATTTATTTTTGCTTTTCATATGTATTTATTTATTATTTAATAATGGAGGTACAGTTTAGCATCATCCTATTTACAAATTGTTTGGTATATGAGGCCGAGAAATCATCTTTCCCTCCGGCTGTGCTATTTAGAATTTTGTCCCTTTGTGGCGCCCCTTGTTTATGCCAACACTAATTCGATTAATTAATATATTCATCGATCTTGGTGTCATAACTGTGCTCAGGTGTGCCCTTCATTGATGGTAAGTTGGGTCCTCTTAAATCTAAATTTATTGTATTTAATTTTATTCTAAGTTTGATTTAATCTAATTGGGATCCGTTTCAATTTGTGATACGGGTTACCTATTTGGTCTCTCCTTGTTATTTCCTTTTTCCCCTTCCATTCCCATCATTTTACAACGTTTACCACATTAACAAAATCGGTATCCGTAATAATATGGGATCCCTTAGTTAAGATGGCGTTCCTATAACTTCCGCCCTTACTCGGCGGAGCGCAAGGTGATTTCCGGCCTTTGTCGATTTCGAGGCTTGGTTATATTTGTTTGCTATTTATGAGCGACACGTCAGTGCGTCGCCCGTGCCCCAGATGACGTCAGAAGTGTGACGAAACGTACGTCGGGCGTGCTGACGTGCTGACGTGCCGTATTCACCGTCTGCAGGACGGGTGTTCGTGCTAGCCGGCCGGCTTTCCATGCTGTTTTTTATTCAACACACTGTAAGTGTAATTTTAATGTTTTTTAAATAAATACCCATTCAGGATTACGCTATGTTGCTCTCCCTTCTTTTTTGGGGCATTGTTTGTGAAAACAATTCCATGCTATGGATATAGCCTTCTCTGCATCCTGGTTTTTTCTGTGGAGGATAGTGAGTCATCCACGGTCTGAGGAAGTGTCCAAACGGTGTTCCCATCTCAGGAAAGGCCCCGACCGGGTTAAGGTCACAAGCTTTTTCAAGCTTGCCATTTGGTAAGCGCCCATTTTATCCGTACACTGTGGTGTGGTGAAGGTCCATCCAGTTTTCATCTTTATTTGCCTATTAAGGGACTCAGTTGTCCGGTTCATCTATTGCACCTTTGAAGATTTCTCACTATTTATTGGACTCTATTTTTGTCACTTGATTGTTTATGAACTTTACTCATCACTACCCATATTTTCCACTCATATTTGACTCATAGCGCTGCTTCTCTTTGTATTTATCGGTCAGTGCGCTATGCCCAAGCCGTAAGGCCCAGGGGCTAAGGCGGACAAAAGTGAGCGGAGTTATCTGCAAAACAGGGTAGGGGGAGACAAACAAGCATGAGAAGGGAGGAAAGAAGAGAGAAGAAAAAAAAAAGGGAAGAAGGGAGAAAAAGAACACATGTACAACAACAGAGGGGGAAGGAGGAGGAGATATATGAGTAGAACAGAGAGCGGGGGACGAGAGGCCCAGAAAAAGATGGGTTGGGAGGGGGGAAAAGAGGTCCCTCAGGCTGGAGGCTAGTTCAAGTTGGACCTACAGACCTAGACTAGTCGGATTTAGATTGGGGAGTGTGTAGGACCACCACGGGGCCCATACCTTAAGGAATTTAGCATGGGAGTCGTGGAGGATGCTGGACATTTTTTCGTGAATCATGAGGGTCGTCAAGGAATTCTTCACCTCTGAAAATGAGACAGAGGGTTTTTTCCAAGCCCTCGCTATTGTTCATTTGGCGGCAATAAATAAGTATGTAGCTAGTTTTTGTTGATGAGAAAAGAGGCCCGGGAGCGGGCAATGGAGTAATGCAAATTTGGGGTCTTTGTGGAAGGGAGCATGAAATAGGGAGGAAAGTAGACCAAAGACCCTTGACCAGAAACCTATAAGACGGGGGCAGGACCACCACGTGTGCAGTTCATCTCCTCGTTGACCGCAACCCCTAAAGCATCTGTCGTTGTATGATGGGTTTGATTTGGCGATACGGGCTGGAACCCAATACCAGCGCAGGAGGACCTTATAGGCCGCCTCCAACATGGCAGTGTTAAAGGAGCATTTTGCTATGCTGGACCAGGCTTTACTCCCACTGCGAGATCTATGGGGGATAGGTCGCGTTCCCATTTTAGTGTATAGGAAAGGGTAGTGGAATTGTTGCCGGCAGTTAGTAAGGAGTATATCATGGAAATGGTGCCACGAGCACCTGGGTAATGTTGGCAGGAGTGCTCAAAGGCAGTCACTTGGTACGGAAAGGAGCCCAGGCATCGAAGGGAAGTTATCCAATGCCGTAGTTGGATATAACGGAAGAGTTCGGCAGGTGGAGCTTCATGGGTCTCTCGAAACGAGGACCACGTGGGAAAGGCGCGGGTATGAAGAAAGTGGCGAACCAGGGAAAACCCATGGGTGGGCCACCATGAGAACATGTGGGGTTGTTCTAGGCCAGGTGGAAACATTCAAGAGGGGAAGCAGTGGTAAAAATGGGGACATAAGCTTGCCCGAGTATCGTATCGAGTCCCATAATTTCAGACTGTGTATCATAAGGGGGCTGGCAGAAGGCGGTCGCATTTTAGGGGGTAGCCACAATAGTGTGGAGATGGGGACAGGCGCGCAATTGGGTACCTCCAGGAGAACCCATAAGGGGATATCAGAAGTGGCGTGGAGCATGGAGAGTTGGGAAATTTGGGCTGCTTGGTAATACTTTGCAACGTCCGGAACGCCCAGCCCACCCCGTAACCTATGAGCATAGAGCGTAGAGCGGGAAACCCTGGGGCGTTTATGTGCCCAGATAAAGGCGAGAAGTCTGTTCTGAAGCAGCCTCAGATAGAAGGCAGGGACCTGGACAGGAAGGGTTTGGAAAAAATAAAGAATCTTCGGAAGGATGGTCATCTTGACCGCATGGATACGTCCGATCCAGGATAAGGAGGGGAATCGAAAAGATGACATGAGAGTAGTAATTGTACGTAACAGTGGGTAGTAGTTGGCGGAGAAAAGGGAAGCGTAAGAGGGGGTCAGCTTGACGCCCAGATAGTCTAGGGAAGAGCTTGCCCAGCGGTAAGGAAAGGAAGATTGGAGGTGTAAGATTAGGGGGTCTGGGAGAGTTACATTCAGGGCGGTAGTTTTGTGTGGGTTAATACGGAGGCCGGAGATGGTTGAAAAGCGTGTTAGAAGAGCCTGGAGATTTGGTAGGGTGGTGATGGGATTGGTGAGGGTCAAGAGGGCATCATCAGCGAACATATTCAATTTATAGTTGTCACTTGCATAAGGGATGCCCGTGATATTAGGGTCTGTCCTAAGGGCAATAGCTAGCGGCTCGAGGGCAAGAACAAAGAGGACCGGGGATAGAGGGCAGCCCTGCCTCGTTCCCCTAGAGATAGGAAAAGAGGGTGAGAGGCAACCAGCATAACGAACTGAGGCAGAGGGGGTTGAATAAAGGGCCGACAACCATGACAGAATCGAGTCGCCAAAGCCCCAACGTTGTAGCACGTAGCGTAGATAGTCCCATGAGAGGGTGTCGAAAGCTTTATATATGTCAAGAGAGAGAAGAAAGCCTGGGATTTTGCGTTGTTGTAGTAGGGTGATTAAGTGGACAACCTTCCGGACATTGTCCCCCGCCTGACGGCCAGGTACGAAGCCCACCTGGTCTCTGTGAACCAAGGAGCGCAAATATTTGTTAATGTGAAAGCACAGGATTTTCCCCAAAAGTTTCACATCCTCATTTAATAGGGAAATTGGGTGAAACGCCTGGGGTTCGTGAGCCTCCTCCGTGGTCATAGGAATCATGGAGATATGAGCTCGCAAAGAGTCCAAGGAGGGCAGCGCACCTTGTTTCATGCTGTTGAAGTAGGCCGTCAGGTGGGGGAGCAAGAGGGGAGAGAGTTTGCGATAGTATAGTCCGGTGAAGCCATCTGGGCCCGGGGCCTTTGAAACACGAATACCCTTGATGGCCTGAGCCACCTCCAGTTCAGTAATGTCAGCGTTAAGAGTCGCACAGGCTGCTGAGGAGAGAGGCGGTAGATGAAGATCACGGAAGAAGTCGTCCGCGAGATTGAGAGGGAAGGGGGAAGGTTTGCTATAAAGCGAGGCTAGGAAGTCTGCCAGGGCCGCAGTGACTTTGCTCGGATCCGAAGTGAGGTCTCCGTTGGCAGCACGAAGGCGGATTGGCTTATGGCTGCGAGATATGAAATAAATGAATCCACTATAAACAAACTGCTACTACAAGGAAAGCATTTTACCCCAACTATAAATGAATGAAAAGTGCAACACGGTGTAAATGCTGTTAGAAAAATAAAAATAAGTGCTAGGAATGGTCACAAAAATGTGCAGACTACCCAAGGTAAAAAAAGAATATAATACATAAAAAATATAAAAAATGGAACTTCAAACAATGAGTGATCGATCAAGTGTGTATAGAAAGTGGTTGTCAGAGTCCACTGAAAATGAATGATGTGTATGCAAAAAAAATGCGATAAAAAATATAAGTGAGTGATACCTAAAAGTGGGGACAAACACACTGTTGCCCACTATAAATAAGTGTGTATACTGGTGTAGCTAAATATTGAAAAAAATATTGTTTGGAAAAAATGTGTTGAAAAAAATGAAAAAACACAAAACAAAAAATAAAAAGAAAAAAGAAAACATAGGAAAAAAAGCAAAGTCCAGGTAACCACAAAATTGTTATCAAAAAGCAGCACAAAAACAACAAGTGCCGTGAATATTAGTTCTGTCGTTCAGTAAAACAGTTCTAGTGCAACAGGCTAGTGCATCTTCAGAGGTTACAGGTAAGTCCGTCCCAGTAGTTGTATACTGCCCAGTGTGGAGTCCCCTCTAGTGCCCCCACTCACCAGAGCGCCCAACCCCTGCAGGGGTAATGAGCATGTAGATCCAAATCTGATGATCCAATCGGTCGGTGTCCCCCTCACCACCTTTTATCACTTGTGTCACCAGATCGTTCTCAAAGGACATCCATCCGGACCAGTTACCATGTGCAGGGAGAAGAGAAGAGCCTCATAGTGTAATTCCGAAAGTAAATTTATTAAGCTCAAGCTCACAACAGGAATAAATAAAATCCAAAGATTAAAAACAAATAGAAACAAATGGCACTCTGCCGGCTGACTCCACGTGAGAAGCCGCAGACAGAGCAGTGTGAGCGGCGTGCGTTCCACAGCCGTCTGCCGATGCCGGAAGTGCAGGACAAAAACGAAAGGATAAAAAGACGTATGCGTACCAAGAGACCACGCCTTACGCGTTTCGTCATCAAGACGTCATCTGAGGCGCGGCCTCAGATGACGTCTTGATGACGAAACGCGTAAGGCGTGGTCTCTTGGTACGCATACGTCTTTTTATCCTTTCGTTTTTGTCCTGCACTTCCGGCATCGGCAGACGGCTGTGGAACGCACGCCGCTCACACTGCTCTGTCTGCGGCTTCTCACGTGGAGTCAGCCGGCAGAGTGCCATTTGTTTCTATTTGTTTTTAATCTTTGGATTTTATTTATTCCTGTTGTGAGCTTGAGCTTAATAAATTTACTTTCGGAATTACACTATGAGGCTCTTCTCTTCTCCCTGCACATGGTAACTGGTCCGGATGGATGTCCTTTGAGAACGATCTGGTGACACAAGTGATAAAAGGTGGTGAGGGGGACACCGACCGATTGGATCATCAGATTTGGATCCTCATGCTCATTACCCCTGCAGGGGTTGGGCGCTCTGGTGAGTGGGGGCACTAGAGGGGACTCCACACTGGACAGTATACAACTACTGGGACGGACTTACCTGTAACCTCTGAAGATGCACTAGCCTGTTGCACTAGAACTGTTTTACTGAACGACAGAACTAATATTCACGGCACTTGTTGTTTTTGTGCTGCTTTTTGATAACAATTTTGTGGTTACCTGGACTTTGCTTTTTTTCCTATGTTTTCTTTTTTATTTTTATTTTTTGTTTTGTGTTTTTTCATTTTTTTCAACACATTTTTTCCAAACAATATTTTTTTCAATATTTAGCTACACCAGTATACACACTTATTTATAGTGGGCAACAGTGTGTTTGTCCCCACTTTTAGGTATCACTCACTTATATTTTTTATCGCATTTTTTTTGCATACACATCATTCATTTTCAGTGGACTCTGACAACCACTTTCTATACACACTTGATCGATCACTCATTGTTTGGAGTTCCATTTTTTATATTTTTTATGTATTATATTCTTTTTTTACCTTGGGTAGTCTGCACATTTTTGTGACCATTCCTAGCACTTATTTTTATTTTTCTAACAGCATTTACACCGTGTTACACTTTTCATTCATTTATAGTTGGGGTAAAATGCTTTCCTTGTAGTAGCAGTTTGTTTATAGTGGATTCATTTATTTCATACTAGTGAACAGCGCCAATCCCCTAATTCAGATTTTACAACTATTGGATCGCACCTTTGGGGCTTTCTTTATCTGGGGGGCTGCAGTTCAGTCACAAGCCCGTCCTAAGCGCGGAACACCACCATATACGTTATGGCTGCGAGATGTAGCGTTGAGTTTTTTAGCCAGCATTGCGCCCGGTTTATTTGCGCAGGAATAAAATTTATGTTTAGTCTACCGCAGGGCCTTTTCGGCTTGGTCGGAGGCCAACAAGTCTAGTTCGGCTGCTAGGGTGTCCCTAGCTTTCCTGTTTGCTAGCGAGGGGTGGGATTTCCACTCCGCATCCGCGGAGGCCAAAAGAACTGTAAGTTCCCGGGTCTGCTTTTCTTTGTGGCGTTTGCGGGAGGATGCCAGTTGTATGCAGTGGCCTCTCATGGTAGCCTTGTGGGCCTCCCAAAGAGAGATGGGCGAGGACACGGAGCCTACATTTTCCTTAAAGAAGGTTTGGAGTCGTGTCTGGATCTCAAGAAGGGCATCTTGTGTTGTAAGGAGTGAGTCATTCAATCGCCATTGAAAAGTAGGGCGCGTCAGACCTGAGAGGGTAAATGAGAAAACAATGGGATCATGATCTGACCACAGGGAAGGGGGGATCGTAATTTTGTGGATATTAGAGATGTGGCGTAGAGGAACGAAAACGTGGTCGATCCTACAAAAGCTATCGTGCGGGCTAGAGTAGTAGGTGAAGTCGCGATCGCGGGGATGGAGCTCCCGCCAGGCATCCACCAGGCCATGGGATTGTAAAAGAGATCTCATCTGTTCCTCCACGACCGAATCATGGGAGGGGGAGGATCCAGATGAGTATTTCCTGTCCACCGAGGAGTCCAGAGCTACGTTTGTGTCACCCATCAAAATGAGGGTCCCGGAGCTGTGTTGGGATACGACCTTGAGAAGGTGGGAGAAAAATTTATGTTGGAAGCGGTTGGGGGCATAGTACCCAACTAGGGTTACATTCTGGCCATTTAATGTGCCCTGGAGTAGCAGGTATCTACCGGTTGGATCCGCTATTTCTTTGGAGCATGAAAATAGGAGATTGCGTCTAAAGGCTATGAAAACCCCCCCTGCTTTTCGGGGGCGGAAGCCTGAAAAAATGTAGGGAAGTGAGAGGAAACATATTTTGGGGCAGAAGAGGAGGAAAACCTGGTCTCTTGCAAGCATACTACGTCTACGCAACTAGATTTTAGGTGATGAAATACCTTGGAACGTTTTACTGGTGAATTAAATCCATGGATATTATGGGAATAAAACTTCAGCGGGGGTTGGGTCATAGTGAGGAGATGAAGGTTAGCTCACGTGATGATGTCCAGCAGCTGCAGTTAAGGTCGGTAGGGATCCTGGTCAACAACTTTTGTGGGTTTCCAGCCTGAGGGAAGAAGAAAAGAGGAAGACAAAGAAGCATGCAAGACAAGAGACAAGAGACAGGACAAGGGAAAGAAAAAAAAAACACAAAAAGAACACGAAAACAGTACGAACGTACTAAGTACGCCACGGTGCGCGTGGACCACGTCTTCGGCAAGGCGTGTAAGGCGGGGGGGCTCGACCGCCGGACACATGGCCATTTTAGGTCTGGATGGCTTAAAGTTTAGCAAGAAGAGGGGGGTACCGGGAAGAGAGGGGGGAATCACCGGTTGAGTAAACCAAAAGAAAATTTTTGTCAATCCGAGAATAAGCTACAACAAAGGATTACCAGTCGAACTTTAAACATAAACTTGTTACATTTCATTAAAGAGCACAAATGAAATAGGCAACTTCTGTGATTCGGGTCATATAATGGGACCAGGCCTCAATCATCCAGCCCGGGATGTCGGGCCTAAAGTCTATCGGGGGTCTCCCGAAGCCCGCCCCCAGGTCCAATCGTCACCAGGAGGCGGATTCCCAGAGAGCCCAACTAAACTAGTATTAGAGGCTGGACATTAATTATCCACCTGGAAATGAGTCACAGGGATCATGCACTTAATAATCAAATAATTCAGAACTATCTGGAAACAGTATTAAATATAACTTGTAAATAACATTTGTGAAGTACCTCATGCAGTCAGGCTAATCCCCAGCCATCCGGACAGGGGGCTCTGTTATGGGGTCCATCTAGAAGTCTCCCGGGGCCGACCCCCAGCCGCCATCGCTGGCGGGGAACGGGCCCCCGGAGACCCCCGATGAGATAAAGGGCAGAAACATTGCCGGTTATAGCTCAGGCAAGAGCATACAGGAGGCAGGGAGGGGGGGTCAGGACCCCAAGAGACAGGGGAAGGGAAAGAGAGGGGGAGAGGAGAGGGAGGGGGGGAGGGGAAGGGGGGAGGGAGGGAAAGGTGGGGAAGGAGGGAAAAGGAGGGAAGAGAAAGAAAAAAAAAAAAGGGGGGGGGGAGGGAGGGGAAGAGGAAGGGGGAGGAAAAGAGAGAAGGGAAAAGGGGAGGGTGAGGGGAAAAAGGAGGGGGGAGGAGGGGAGTGAAGGGAGGGAGGAGGAAAAGGGGAACAGGGATGGTGGAAGGGAAGCAGGGGGGGAAGGAGCATGGTGGGCTCCCAGGTATCAAGTATCTACAAGACCATCTGCTTAAGGGGACAGGGAAGAACCCTGTAATTCAAATAAAACAAAACCGTGGGGTTTCAGGTGCGATGGAGCGTTTGATGGTAAGACGACATGGAAGTCCAGAGTGGAGGTCTTGAGGAGGTAATTCGGGTGGTGAGCGGCAATAAGAGTCAGGTGCTGCACAACTTGGAGTATGCCAATGCATTCGGAAAGTCCCGGAGCAACACAATTAAGTCTGGCAGGGTGCAAAAGCAAATGGGAAAGCTCAGGGAGTTCCAATAAGTGTGTAAAAGAAGGAGAGGGTAGTCATAAACAAGGGTGGAGAGAGGGAGGCATCAGGGTCCTCCCCACCAGATTGAGTCGAGGCAGGCAGGTGATGGGGAGGAGGGCACATAACTCAACCCAAGCTTGACCATCATTGGGCGTATGTGAACGGGGTAAATCAAAAGCCAATAACAAGGGGGGGTACGGTCCAACCATCACTTACGGGAGATGGTTGGTAAAATACAAAAAGGTCCGGGGGGCCAAAGGGGGAGACAAGATTCACGGTTTCAGAGGTCATCCTGGGTCAGAACGTTGGGAGCCAGCCACGGTCGGAGCGGGGGGGGAGAGCGTCTTGGCCCCTTGACCTTTTCCCATGTGCGACCCGGGAGGTTAGTAGAGGGCCGAGGGGAAATTGATCCAGTTGGGCTTCGGGTGCTTTTACCAGATGGTAGCAGTTGGAGAGAGTCCAGGACGGACTGTGCTTCGTCTGGCGAGGTCAGCGTGTGGCTGCGACCATTATACGAGAAGGAGAGCTTGAAGGGGAAGCCCCAGCGGTACCGAATTTGATGAGACTGGAGAGCTGAGGTATAGGGCTTCATCTGTCTCCTTTTCACGATCGTGGATTGGGAGAGGTCCGCAAAAATTTGGTAGTGGTATCCCTGGAACGTGAGATTGGACTTGTCCCGGGCCGCGCGGAGGAGGGTTTCCTTGGTGCGGTAGTAGGTGAACTTTATAATGATGTCACGGGGTGGTCCCTCTGATTTCTTGGGGCCAAGTGACCGGTGGATGCGGTCGAATTCCAGCCTGTCAATGGGGATGGTTGGGACAAGCTCCTGGAACAGGGCCGTGGCAGTGGAAGTGAGATCCATGACCGTTTCGGGGATGCCCCTCAAGCGCAAATTACCCCTGCGGGCCCTGTTCTCAAAATCCTCTAGACGTAGTAGTGCTACATCCAGTTCTTTCCTAATATCAGAGATGTCCTGCTCGTGGTTTTCCAGAACAGTGGCAGCAGCATCCATCTTGTCTTCCAGATCATTGGTGCGGGAGCCGAGCTCCCTGATCTCTTTAGTGAGGTGGGTAGCCAGCTTGGTGGTGGCTGTAGAAAGCTCTGCCTGCAGCATAATCTTAAAACGGGAGAGGAGATCAGCATCCCGCAATGATGGCTGCTGGAGCGGGTCCCCGCTGACAGCGGGAGACCGTTCAGGGTCCTCAGATGAGAGCTGCGAGAAGGGGTCCGGACTTGAGGCCGGGGCTTCAAACATGGCGTCCGGCGGGGAGGCCCCAGGCAGTGTGCGGTCCGCAGATCTGGAGCTGGATGCTCGCGTGAGCATTGCCGTTCGCTCCACTGGATGCTCGGCAGCAGCGGGACTCAGCGGGTGATAGCGGGGGACGGGGATACCCTCTTACTTGGTATATTTCGAGGCCGATGTGTCCGGGCGGAGAGGAGCGAGGCTAGGATGCGGCCATCTTCGTTCGCTGCTCACGAGCGCCCCCGTAAAAACAAATTTCTTCATCAATGTAAGCCAATACGTATTCTGCTACATATTTTTGGTAAAAAAATCCCAATAAGCGTTTTTTGATTGGTTTGTGCAAAAGTTTTACGATCTACAAACTATGGGATGTTTTTATGGATTTTTTTTACTAGTAATGGCAGCGAACAGCGATTTTTAGCCGGACTGCGACATTGGGGCAGACAAATCGGACACTAAGTGATACTTTTTGGGAACCAGGGACACCAATACAGTGATCAGTGCTAAAAATATGCACTGTCACTGTACTAATGACACTGGCAGGGACGGGGTTAACATCAGGGGCGATCAAAGGGTTAACTGTGTTCCTTGGGGGGGCTTTCTACCTGTTGGGGAGGTGATTTGATTGGGGGAAGACAAAGATCCATTTTCCTGATTAGCGGAAACACCAGATCTCCATCTTCCCCTCTGACAGAACGGTGATCTGCCTTGTTCACATAGACAGACCGACGTTCCGTCTGCCTTGGGAGCGATCGGCGGGTCCCAGCAGACAACAAGTCCACTGGACCCGCTAATTGGCTCCCACTGTGTCCCAAAAAAAAAAAATATCATATACAGGACAGGAACGTGATTTGGCTCTGAAGAGCCGCCCTGCTGCAGTATATATATGTGGGACGGTCCGGAAGCGCTTAATAAATCCTAATTGTATCCTTTTTGGGAAATCGCTCATTCCAGCGCTGCTGAGACTCTGGTTACATGATTGCTGCAGAAAATATGGTTACTATTTAGACAAAACGACTGATTGGCCAGTTCTGCCTGAATTACAACATACTAAAACTAGGTGCACACGTGAGTGTCGGCTTCTTCAGTTGTGTTTACATGTGATTTTCATGTATGTTCAGATGTAAGGGGCTTGGTTTCAGCCAATTGGAAGGAGGTGACTTGGAGGAGGAGACTGGCTGTTAGGCACAAAAACATGTGTTATGTGTGTATTTCAGGCGCTCCAATTGAATTCTGTTGGGCTAAAAACATGAGATCCTTCCCCAAAGAAGTGTCTGTACTTCTCTGGGATGACAGCACATCACTCACATGAGAAGGGGCCTCATAGAATGGAGACCTTACTGTTCAATGTTGTCCTGTATTTGGAAACATGGGACACATTGCTCCATCTGTGACCAGCAACCTACGAGGCTGATAGTAAGTCAAACTGAAGTAATTATAGTAGTTGCATTTTAACCACTTGGTGCAAAATCGCATACCGTACGTCATTCTGCTACAAGTGGTTGTACCTGGAGATATGCAGCTGCAGGCATCACCCCGCTACTGTTTTTTTTAGAGCCGACGGTCGGCTTTCTGGCGATAACAACAGATGCAGATAAGCAGCCGCTCAATTGTTATCACAAGCAGTGGGAGGGGACGTCGCCATCGCCCCTATGTCTGGGATCTCCGTCCCACCAGGAGGCCCCAGTGACCAGCCAATATGTCTGCCGGCTGGCCGGATACCCAAACAAAGCCGGAATTGGCTTTCATCGTGTCTCGTCGGATATAGTAAACCCCGAAGCAGCGTCACAACGTCACTTCCGGTTTACTCGGCAGCCAACATGGGCAGCTTTCCAAAAAAAATGTCAGCATTCAAAAACGCTGATCTTGGCGTTTTGACTACTTTTAACCACTTCAACTTTAACCCCCTTCCTGACCAGAGCGTTTTTTGCGATTTTGCACTGCGTCGCTTTAACTGACAATTGTGCTGCCGTGCAAAGTGGCTCCCAAACGAAATTGTTGTCCTTTTTTTCCCACAAATAGATCTTTCTTTTGGTGGTATTTGATCACCTCTGCGCTTTTTATTTTTCGCGCTATAAACAAAAAAAATAGCAAACATTTTGAAAAAACGCATTATTTTTTACTTTTTGCTATAATAAATATCCCAAAAAAATATTTAAAAAAACATTTTTTTTCCCTCAGTTTAGGCTGATACGTATTCTTCTACGTATTTTTGGTAAAAAAAAGTCGCAATAAGTGTTTATTGATTGGTTTGTGCAAAAGTTATAGCGTTTACAAAATAGGTGACAGATTTATGACATTTTTATTATTAATTTTTTTTTTTTTTACTAGTAATGGCGGCGATCAGCGATTTTTTTTTTATCGTGACTGCGACATTATGGTGGACACATTGGACATTTTTGACACATTTTTTGGGACCATTGTCATTTATACAGCAATCAGTGCTATACAAATGCATTGATTCCTGTGTAAATGACACTGGCAGTGAAGGGGGTTAACCACTAGGGGGCTAGGGAGGGGTTAAGTATGTCCTGGGGTGTGTTACTAACTGTGAAGGGCGTGGTTACATGTGGCACGTCACTGATCTCTGCTCCCAATCACAGAGGGCAGAGATCAGTGACACTGTCACTAGGTAGAACGGGGAGATGCTTGTTTACATTAGCATCTCCTAGTTCGTCCTCTCCGTGAGGCGATCGCGGGTATCCCCATGGCGATCGAGTCCGCAGGACCCGTGACCCGACTCACGGAGCTCCCGGCTGGCGCGCACGCAATGGCACGGTGGCAAATTCAAAGGGATGTACAGGTACGCCCATTTGCCCAGCTGTGCCATTCTGCCGACGTACATCGACGTGCACCGTTCGGGAAACGGTTAAATGCAAAGGAGGGATTTGGGGCCTTATAGACCTCAGATCCCCCCCAAAAATACTCAAAAATGACGCAGTTGGTCCTCACTTTACAGCTACTTATTTGGGTGGTCTCTTCTTCACCCTCAGGTTCGTTTTTGAGTATTTAAATTGTGTTGTTGAGGGACCCCACCCTGATGGGTGGGACGGGTTTTTGATTCGCTATGAGCTGCAGTCTTTGACTACTGACCCCGGTGTTTTTATCAATTTTTTAGTCATACCCTCCAAAAAAATACTTCTTCGAGACTGCTTCAAATGGGGTGCCAGAGTCCAATCGGACAGCTGTTTCCCTGTGACTGCAGGAAGCCATAGAGGAACCAAGTTCCCCACAACTTCCTTCCCCTTCTGTGGTGTTGCTGAAAGATAGGTACGTGTAAATACGCATCCTTTATATTGATGGAGGCTAGAAATTCTCCTATCTGGAGTGAGGATACTACTGAGCGGACAGACTCCATCCGAAAGGACTGGATCAGTAGATACTGGTTCAGGGATCTTAGGTCCAAAATGGGCTGTGTGTCCCCATTTGGTTTTGAACCGTAAATAGGTTTGAGTAAAACCCTGCGCCCTTTTCGGGTACAGGAACCTCTACAATCACTCCTTGATGCACTAAATGATGTAGTGCCTGAAGCAATAAGTCTCTTTTTGGAGGACCTGAGGGAACGCTGGATCTTAAAAACCTCTGAGGGGGAACCCCCACAACTCCAGCTTGTAACTGCAGGATATAGTTGAGGTGACCCACTCGTCCTGAACTATTGTTCTCCAAATGTCCGCAAAGTGCAGCAGCCTTCCCCCCACCCGATGGAGTTGGGGCGTCTCCTCAAAAGGAGGGCTTGGTGCTGGGTTTAGAATAATTTTGGACCAGGCTTTTTCTGGCCCTGGCCTTGCGGCTTGCCCCTGGCCCTAGCGCTCTGTTGGCGGCGGAACTGCCTTGGCGCTGAGACATTTGAGGAAGCAGTCCCTGAGGTTTTAAACGAGGGACGCTTGGTGCTTTTCTTCACAGGAAGTAGAGAACTCTTCCCTCTGGAAATCTTTTGGAAATATTTGTCCAAATGATCACCAAATAAACGTTCCCCATGAAAGGAAAAACCTGTGAATAACTTCTTACAAGGAAGCTCAGCTGACCAGTTCTTAAGCCACAAAAGTCTGTGTATATATACAGACAAGAGAGCCAAACGAGAAACCTGCTGCATTGAATCTTTTAAGGTGTCAACAGCAAAACACAGCGCTCAGGGAATATCTTATTTTCAGGCAGATCATCCTCCTGGTTAGTCCTGTCAGGTCGTCTTACCTGATCCTTTACGGACTGGCAGATACCAATTGCTGCAACAGCTGGCTGAATAGCTGAACTGGCCAAAGAAAAGGAAGCCTTTAATAATGACTCCAATTTCTTGTCAACAGGGTCTTTCAAGCCCTGTGCGTTATCTATCGAACAAGTCAAGTTCTTGTTTAAGGAAGAGACTGCTGCATCTACGGCCGGCACGCTCCACTTCTTAACGAACTTTTAATTCATGGGATATAAAAGGGAAAACCTCTTAGGAGAAACAAAAATCCTGTCAGGATGTTCCCAATCGGCATACACAGCCTGTTCCAACAGAGGGTGTAAGGGGGAAGTATGTAAAAGTATGTGTGGCCTGAAGAGGCCTCAGGGATCCCAAAAAGGACCAGGGAGGCTTAGTGATCTCTGTAAGAGGCAACTTGAAGGCAGAATGAACCATTTCTGTACGAGTCAGGATCAAAAGCCTCTGTGATTGAAAGGCAGACACCAACTGGATATCTTCTTGGTCCAGATTGCTCGGAAGCAGACTCATCCGCCAGGCCATCCACATAATCCTGAGCTTTAAGCTCTTTCCCATCCTCAACCCATTCCTGCTCCAAACTTGGAGCCTCCGGGCATGGGGAACTGTCACGCTTCTTGCCATCCTGCGGGATGGAGGCAATCATGCCAGCAATCCTGTGCTCTAACCCGGCTAGGGCTGAGGACAGTTCATCCTTAGTGATAAAGGGTGAAGCAGCAGCGTTGACTGTAGGCACAATCCCAGATAGGCGCAGTGGCTCAGATTGTCCGGAAGCCTCTGGTCCTTCAGGGGATACAACATAGGGATATGACTAGGTTCATCAGGAACTACTGATGACATAGGTGTGCCCTTCCCTGTAGTCTTAGTCCCGCTCTTCTTTTTTGAAGACATTTACTAGCCACAAAAAGGGAGTACCTGGGAGTAGTATTAACACACCTCAGAAGGGAGACCCTTTAATAGGGCTCACCAAGCCCCTATGCAACAATCCAGCACCTTTAGCCTGCCAAGCAACACTTGGTGACTCACGCGACCCGGGTAAGGAGAAATGAACCGCTGCAAATGCCTGGTTCAGAGTCTGTTCTGTGTCCCACAGCTGCCTTCTGGAAGCACCGCATGCTTGGCATACACAGCTTAAATAAGCTGGCTGTGCGCCATGATGCTCTGCGCATGCATGTGCACGCACGTGCACGGTCCCAGCTAAAGGGCGTGGCCGTATTCACGTATGACGCGAATCTTCGTGTGCCCAGATAAAGGCTAATGGCGAAGCTGCGTGAGCCATGGCCGACAAACTACTGAGCCCAGTGGTGCTCTTGCGACTGCACGTGCGCCATGGCGAACCAAGGCGAAATGGCGCACCATCACACGCCATCATACAGGTAAAAGACTGCCAGACAGAAGCAAAAAAGGTACACTTTGCTAACACCCACAGCTAGCCCAAAACTCCCCCGTATGGTCACCGCACACAGGTGTCCAGCCTCTAGCTAGCTTGACTGACTGTAACAATCACTGGGACACCCCACAATCATTAAATAAAGGGGTTTCACTTACCCGTCCAGGCGCAGGGCAGCTTATAAACTAAGAGCCCAATCTTCACCCTTCACGGTGGGTTCCTGTCACTTGAGGACCTTCAAGGACTGGATACCCTTTTCATGTTTAGGGTCCACTCCCTTGGACCTGTACAGCACCCTGCATTAATGCCTTAGCGCCGTAGTGTCCAGGATTCCACTTCGCAGGGTCATTACAGGCAAAACCTCGCAGGATCTTGAGTCTTCTTTGCGAGGCTCGGGTACCATTTATCTAAGCATATAAAGCCTGTGCCAAATGGATCCAATCGGTCAATCCCTTGATTCATTTAGGAACCGTTTGTGGGACTAGAGACCTGGAGCTCGGAGAGCTCAAACAACCGTGCCATCCACCTTGCAGACACTGGTAAAAAACTGAAGTACTTCCTGTATGGGAGGGGTAATCTAGGGGATCACTTCCTGTCTAAAGACCTTTGGTATACCAGTGTCCATTCACCTGGAGATTAAGTATAACACAGCAGGTAATGAATATTAGCCTAACTCTGTGTCCCATGATGTATGAAAAAGAAATTAGAAAATGTTTGAATCTGCTGGGTGGAACTGTGTGGAACTGTCCAACATTTTCACTCTACTCCCACTGTCCCATGCCCTGCAAAGTCTATGCCTCTGCAATCTGTGTGCTCATACTTCAGTCATATGTAAATCACCCTGACATTTGCATATGAATAACCCAATGTATGATTTGCATATACAGTAAATGCACTGGCGTTTGGATTTGCATTTGAATGAGCTTTACCTGCACATTCATATAAAACCACCTCATTCATATAACAAGCCAACGGCTGCTTCCCCTTCAGCTCCATTCACATTGCATAGCCAAAGGGAGGACATCCTGCTGTAGCAGCATCTCTCCATTGCATCTGGTGAGTGAGCTTAAGCGGAGGAAGGGGTTTGTACTGGTGGGAAGGCATAAGATTTGCTCTGAATGGGGGAGGTCTCTGCTGGAGGGGCATAAGTCTTCACTGGAGTTGTATTGTCTGTAGTGGAGTCTGTACTGGAGGGGGAGGTCTGTACTGGGTGGGAGAGAGTGGGGTCAGTACTGGGGGGGGGGTCTTTAGTCTGCACTGGATGGGGCAATATGAACTGGTGGGGAGTGATAGGTTCTGTACTGTAGGGGCAGTCTGTACTGGTGGGGAGGGATGGGGTCTGTACCCCGGGGGGAGGGAAATCAGTATTGGTAAGGGAGGGGGGAGTCTGTACTGATGCAGAGGGAGGGAGATCTACACTGGATGCAGAAGGTCCATACTGGAGGGGCTCAAGTCTGTACTGGAGAGGTGGTCTATACTGTATGGAGGAGGGAAGTCTGTACTAAAAGGGGGGTCTGTACTGGTTGAGAGGGAGTGGGTTTAGTACTGGATAAGGGGTCTGTACTGCTGGGAAGGTAGATGTGATATGGCTTGGAGGGGAATATGTTCTGTGGGGGTGGTCTGTACTGTGGGTCATTACTGGGAGAGGGGATGTGTTGAGAGGGGTTTAGAGCTGTGGTGGGAAGACTGTGAGATCTATATTGGAAAAGGTATAAGCTTGGAGGGCAGTTAAGATTTGTACTCGGAGGGGACATCTTTTGGTTGTACACTGGCCTGTGTATTATGTACCTCTGACCACTGCACTCTCTCTTATGTACTCCTGAAACCTGTACGCTGTGTGTTATGCACTCCTGACCCCTATAGTCTGTGGGTTACATACTTCTAGCCCCTGCACGTTGCACACTCCTGACCCCTGCTTGCTGTGGTTTCATACGCCTGGTCCCTGCACACTAAATGTTATTTACTCTGGAGCCCTGCAGTCCTTACATTATGCACCCTGTGTGATACGCACAACTGAGCCCTTCAATATAGGTGTTACATACCTCTGACCCTTGCACCCTGAGTATTACTCACTCCTGAGCCTTGCCCGAGGGTAGGCTGTGTACAGAAAGATTTATGTAATGGAACAGTTGGGTTTTTAAAAATGAGTGTGCTCAGTAGCTCAGTAGAGATGAGCTCAATGTTTGGACCACACTTTGGCTGTTTGGGCATTCTAACAAACTCCTGAACATTTACCTGTTTGGCAGCAGCTGAACGCCACATATCATAGTGGTATTACTACTGCTATTATGCAAGACAACTTCCTGCTGTCAAATGTTGTTAAGGATGGGGAATCCCTGGCCATGTAAATAAAGGAGCAGGATCCCAGTGACATTGTTGCCTATATATGGGTCATGTTTATTCATAACCAATGACATCACCAGGAGACCCCGCCCCCTCACATGCCATATAACAGGTGCTATCTATCGCTGGACAACATGACTGACAACAGGTTTACAAGGGACATATTTTGGGGATTCTATTTTTTTAACAAAGAACTTGTTAGTTACCCACACAAAGTCCTGGATTTCTGTCAGGCTATCCATCTGTGCAGGCTGTGGAAGTTCGTTCTGGGCTCCCTGTAATTCATCCATGTGAACTTGTATACATGGACTCTTCATGCACAGATTATTGACTTTTACTAGATAAATGTTACGATTTTGTTGAAACAAGGAGATATTTTCACTGGTTTCTGTTTTCTTTTTGTATTGTTACTATGGACACCGAATTCCACTGGTGATCACTACGGCTGCATTATCTTACCCAGTGGCTTCCCTGGGAAATGAATTTCCTTAGGAAATTGTGGCACGGTGAATAATGTTTTTTTTTTCTACTGAAGTTCAGGTTACACACACAACATATCAGACCTGGAGCTCTCCAATCATTAGGGAGCATGAGCTTTGTTGATTTCAGAGTTAATGGTCTCATTCAGCAGGCAGTATGTTGGACCCCTGAAGAGAGACCACTACTTCTACATAGAGAGCAAGGGTCCTTCACTACAGCTTCTGCCAGGAGACAGATTTCTCTACTCAGGCTGTGGCTGTTTTCCAAAGAAAACCAAGACTTTGCATGCCTTTTGTTTTGATGCACTTGGAAATTATTAGCTGGTTTAAACTAAAAATTAAATTGGGCTTTAAAATTTGGAAACCCCAAATCATTGTATAGCATAGCGGGGGGGGGGTTGGCAACCCATCGATCATGATCTACCCATTGATCACAGCCAGGTGATGGGTAGATCATGTTTCCTGCCAACACCTGATCTAAGCTCCTCCTCCCACATACGCAGAGAAGCACAGGGAAGGAACATACCTAGCCTGCGGTGCTTATCCCCACCCCTTTCTCTAAAGTCCTTCCCAGGCACTTTTGTGTGATATCACGGGGGGTGGATTAGTGGATTAGGGATGGATTAGGGGATCCACATAACAGAAGAGCAAGTAGTAGTATGTAGCCTGCGCTTCCCTGTTCTACATGTGAAGGAAGTTTCTGTCCCGCAAATCTCTACCCTGAGCTGAGTTTATCCACTGTTCTACTGCCTACTGACTGTCTACAGCCCTACCGACACCGTCCACTGCTCTACTAACACTGTTAGAAAAGTTTTAAATGTTTATTGTGTGACTATTGGAAAAACTATTAGAAAAACAATAACCCTAAGACTTTTCTTAAGATGACTTCTGAGCACATTGTTGTATTAACTTGCTGTATCGTTTGCTTTAACTAACTCCATAGTAAGTTGTAGGATGATTAGGCTTAACCATATATGGTAGAACAAGAATGTACAGGAAACACTAATTAGCGAAATAAAGTACCAGTTTGTACCAGGCACGCTATCTGTGTTTCCTCAGCCAATAGAAGCGTTATAGCTATATTATTGTAGGTATTAGGAGGGGGGATGTACATCTCTTTGTATGATTCTTACTGCATCTTTTGGCTTGTAAGCATCATCCATTTGTGTGACACATCTGAAATAAATTGCCTGCTTTTCAATACATTTGGAGTTCGACTGATCACAAGAGGAGAGTAATCCTAACAAACACCATCCACTGCCCTACTATTACCTTCGACTGCCCTACTGACACCATCGACTGCCCTACTGACACCGTCCACTGCCCTACTGACATTGTCCACTGCCCTACTTACCATCCACTGGCTTACTGACTGTCCACTGGCTTACTGACACCACCCACTGCCCTACTGACTGTCCACTGCTCTACTGACACTGTCCACTGCTTTACTGACATTGTCCACTGCCAGACTGAGACACTGTCCTCTGCACTGCTGACTCCTATAATCTGCCCTACAAAGTGCAAACCTTTGCACCCTGCCTTACATACTACCGACCTCTGTTCTCTGCCCTATATCCTGCTGCCAGTCCAGAATTGAGGCCAGCCAGGCCAGGAACTAGTTAAGCAAATGAGCCTGCAGTAGAACATTTCTTATCGTACATGATGGGACACAGAGCCATATTAGTTAAAGTTATGAGTTATAAGCCACCTTCAGGTGATGGACACTGGCGCACCCTAGGACAGGAAGTCCACTCCCTATATAACCCCTCCCACTACTGGGAGTACCTCAGTTTTTTCGCCAGTGTCGAAGGTGTTGGTCACGAGTGAAGACGTGCTGTGCTGTGCTCCACTGGAGCAATCCTTGGTGGGGCTAGCTATGCAGCCAGATCCATTCAAAGTGTCTTTTTGGGTCAAATTGAATGGTACCTGAGCCTCGTGTCCAAAGAAACGAGGTTTTGCCTGTATGTAACCCTTCTCTTTTTTGAGAGCTGGACCCCGGGATCCAGAACTTTGGTATTTTAAGCTATAAAGTTTTATTGGCGGGGTGCTATTACAGGTCCAGGATTGTGGGTTCCTCCGAGGGTCCCCGGTTCCTGAAGGTTTGTTAATGGAACCCACCGTGAAGGGTGAAGATTGGGTCTGTTGGTTTTACCACAGAAAACCCTGCGGCGGGAAAGGTAAGTGGAGTTTTTCTAAGGAATTTTTAAATTTTCTTATAAAATGTCTCCTTTAAAGAAGTAAATGTTGTCATGCATAAGTGTCACCACTGGGGGCTGTATGGAGCACGTACCTTCCCATGCTTTCCTCAGAGATCACGCTGTGTCACAGAAGCAGCAGGCTTTTTTACCTCCGGCTAGCAGGCAGACCTCTGGTAAGTTTGGGAGGTTTTGCTTCCACCAGACACCCCCCACCTGAGCTGAGCTCTCCCCCTCTTCACGAGGCTGAGCATTAGGGGAGAGCTAAAAAACGATCGGCAATGCCATTTTCTTTCACCGCCCCTACACGGTGGCGGCTTTCAGGTCTCCTACACGCCATTCCTCCCTCACACACAAGCCGATCCCATCAGATTGGAGGCCCGCGCTCGCAGGGGAAAACTTTTTTTGAAAGAGAAAGGAGGGGGGCGGTGTGATGCGATGGAGGGGGCGGGGCTTAGTGCGGCGTTGGCATCCTCCAGCGTCGGCGTGGGAGTGTGTTGTAAAAACTCCATTTGTGCTGGCTGCAAGTTGTCGGAGGGACACAAGAGCTAAGAGGGGCATGAAAGAGGTTTGGTGACACAGGTTTTTCCTATTTGACACATTTACTATATCAGGCTAAGCATTAATAGCAGCGGCAGTGGCCGAACTATTGCTCAAGCAGCGGATGCAATTTCTTCTGATAGTACCTCTACTTTTGTGCATTGGGCTAAGGTCAGAAGGGGGGTAGAAACACCCCCAAAAAAGGGCTAAAAGGGTCTCCCTCAAGCTCTGGAAAGCCTACTCATCTCTACAATGGCATCCTCCCCTAAGAGGAAGTGGCTGGTCAGAGTGAGCATCGGGGCCATGAAATATTTGCAACTGTTTTCAACACTGCAGCCCATGTTTATGTTACTAAAAATGTATTTTTTCCTCAGCCATGATAGGATTGAAAAAAAAAAAAGGTTAGCGGCTTTAATCGCATCCCAGTGTGGTGTCAAATGCGGGAGGACCAGCTTTCACAATCTGTAAGATTGATGGTGCAATTTCTTGCTGAATGGTTCGCTCCACATTTATGTACCCTTAACTGAGTGTTTGGGTTTGATAAAGCCTCCATTGCTGGAAAAGTTTTTTTGTATCTGAGTGGATCACCCAGATAAGCATTTTTTTCCCTCCTAAAAAGTTTTTTCACACTTTATCCTATGGTGGAGAAAATTCACTAAAAGTGGGGTATACCAGCAATTAACGCTGCTTTATCCTCTGTGAATAAGAGTTTGACTTGTCCGGCAGACAATGCTCAAATGCTTAGGGATCCAACAGATAAAAAGTTGGAATTTCTATTATTAAAAAAAAAACACTTTTTTCTCTGGTAGATTGAGTGTCTCAGCCTGCACTGATAGTAAATGGTTAATCGTTGAGAGATCAGTTTAAACAAGTGTTCACAGGCTCAGGATCTGGCAAGCCAGGGGCATCAGCCTCCAGGCAGTCACGATGGCCTCCGCCATCAAGTTCAAAAGGTAATCCTCAGGGTCAACCCCAGGGACAAAAGAGGTCTTGGGGGAGGAAATCTACAAAATACTGAAGCCTCCTTATGAGGAGGTGCCCCCGCTCGCTTGAATAGGGGTAATTCTTCTGCAGTTCTCAAGGATCTGGCAGGAAGAGTGTCGAGACAGAATAGCTCCAAGGTACAAACTGGAGTTCCGAGAGTTCCCGTCTCATTTTCTCAGATCAAACGTTCCTAAGGATCCAGAGAAAAAGAGATCTTTCTCTCAAGCATTGGACCATCTTTTGGCAAAAAATGATCATGGTGGTCCCCATGTAAGAGCAGAGGTTGGGGTTTGGTTCAAACCTTTTTTTCCAAAACCGAATAGACATTCTGGATCTCAAAAATCTAAATTCAATTCCTGAATATAACCACTTTTTTTTCGCATGGAGTCAATCCAATCAGTTATCCCCATCCTACAAGGAGGAGAACTTCTGGCGTCAACCGACATCAAAGATGCATACCTCCATGTGCCTTTTTCCTCGCTCACTAGTAATGTCTACTTTTCAAGGTGGAAAATCTTCATTTTCAGTGTGTAGCTCTGCTTTTCGGTCTAGCTACTGCACCTTGAGTGTTTACAAAGATTCTGGCCCCTCTTCTAGATTAAGGGCCCAAGGTATAACAATTATGGTTTAGCTAGACAATGTTTTTGATAGACAAGTCGGTAGCCCGCTTAGACCAAAGTATGGTCACCACATTCAACTACCTGGAATATCTAGGTCGGATTCTCAACCTAGAAGAAATCTTCTTTAAAACCGTGAAGAAGGCTAAAATACTTGGGTCTGATCATAGATACACCCAGAAAAGGGTATTCTTTCCCCAGGCAAAAATCAGCACCATAAAGGAACTGATTCAGCTGGTCAAAGCAAGATGAATTCTTCTATTCAGCTTTGCATGAGGTTGTTGGGAAAGATAGTGGCTTCATTCGAGGCCGTTCCTTATGCTCAGTTTCATTCGAGACTGCTGCAAAACAGTATCCTATCGGCTTGGAACAAAGGGTTCAAGCTCTAGATTCCCAATGTGTCTGACTCTAAAGCCTACGGCCACATCACCCTGAAGGTGCCCGAATTCGTTGGATCTTGGAAGCTAAGCAGGGTCAGGCCTGGTTAGTTCCTGGATGGGAGACCACCTGGAAATACCAGGTGCTGTAGGCTGGGTGTGCCGGAGCCTCAGTTTTTGGTTAATAACCAAAAATCTGCAAAGGGGAAAATCCTTCCTTCAGTTACCTGGGAAGTAGTAACAACATATGCCAACCTTTTTTGGGTTGGGTAGCAGTCCTGGAAGAGGCAACTGTCCAAGAGAAGTGGCCCAGATCAGAAATGGCTTTGCCCATTAACATTCTAGAAATTCAGGCAGAGCACTTGGTCCTGAGGGCCTGAACGTTCAGTTTACGGAATTGTCCTGCCAGGATTCAATCCGACAATGCCACAGCAATGGCCTATATTAATCACCAAGGGGGCACAAGAAGTTGTGCGGCCCAGAGAAAGGTAAATCATATCCTATCTTGGGCAGAAAACAATGTACTTTGCCTATCGGCAGTCTTCATTCTGGGAATAGAAAATTGGCAGGCGGACTACTTGAGTCGCCAGCAGTTGTTCCTGGGAGAATGGCTCCTTCACCCCGATATCTTCATGTCAATATGTCAAAGATGGGGGATCCCAGACGTAGATCTGTTTGCGTCCAGGTTCAACAAAGAAATCGACAACTTTGTATCAAGAACAAAGGATCCGCTAGCATGTGGAACAGATGCCTTTCTATTCCCGTAAAATCAGTTCTCACTGATTTATGCATTCCCCCTGAATCTGCCTGCTTCCACGACTTCTTCGCAAGATCAAGCAGGAAGGGAAGCCGGTAAATCTTGTGGCCCCCAGCGTGGCCCAGGAAATCTTGGTATACAGAGATCGTAAAGATGGCGGTAGGGGACCCATGGACCCTACCGCCACGGCCAGACTTTTTCTCGCAAGGTCCGGTATTCCATCCTACTTTACAAACGCTAAATTTAACAGTTTGGCTATTGAGACCCACATTCTGGAGAAGCGTGGGCTGTCAGGTTCAGTGGAGTCTACTCTGGTTAATGCAAGGAACCCGGCCTTCAGAGTCATATATTATAGAGTCTGGAAGGCATATGTCTCCTGGTGTGAATCCAGGGGTTGGCACCCCAGGAAGTATATCATAGGTAGAATCCTTGACTTTCTACAGATGGGATTAGAAATAAAGCCTGTCTTGAGTACTATCAAGGACCAGATTTCGGCCTTATCTGTATTTTTTCAGCGACCACTTGCTTCACACTCTTTGGTTCGTAGCTTTATTCAGGGGGTAATCCTCCAGTTACGTCACCCCTCAACCCTTGGGACTTGAATTTAGTCCTGTCGGCATTACAGAAACAGCCTTTTGAGCCGATACAACATAATCCCTTGATACTTTTGACAAGGAAACTAGTTTTTCTGGTAGCCATATCTTCGGTAAGAACGGTATCAGAGTTGGCTGCTCTTTCTTGTAAAGAGCCATATTTAATTATTCACAAGGATAAGGTTGTATTGTGTCCTCATCCTAATTTTCTACCTAGGGTAGTCTCAGATTTTCATTTTAACCGGGATATTGTTCTACCTTCATTTTTTCCCAGAACCCCGTTCCACGGAAGAAAAGTCACTACATTCTCTTGATGTGGTGAGAGAAGTCAAAATCTATTTAAGAACCACTGTTCAGATTCGAAAAACGAATGTTTTGTTTGTGTTGCCTTAAGGTTCTAAAAGAGGACAGGCAGCATCTAAATGGATTCGACAAGTGGTTCAAGCTTATGGTTTAAGGAGAAAAGTCCCACGTTTTCATATTAAAGCACACCCCACTAGGGCTGTTAGTGCTTCATGGGGGTGCATCACCAAGCTTCCATGGTTCAAATCTGCAAGGCCTCAACTTGGTCTTCAGTCCATAAATTTACCAGATTTTATCAGGTGAATGTAAAAAGGCAGGAGGATATCGCCTTTGGGCGTAGTGTGCTGCAGGCAGCAGTATAACTCCTCTAGTCTCATGTTGCCCTAATTCTGTTGTGTCTTCCTCCCCTCGGTTGGCATTGCTATGGGACATCCCACATAGTAACTACTATGGCTCTGTGTCCCGTGATGTACGATAAGAAAATAGGATTTTTATAACAGCTTACCTATAAAATCCTTTTCTTTGAAGTACATCATGGGACACAGGGGTCCCGTCCCTCTTTCTAGTATACACGTTAATTGCTTTGCTACAAAAACTGAGGTACTCCCAGTAGTGGGAGGGGTTATATAGGGAGTGGACTTCCTGTCTTAGGGTGTGCCAGTGTCCATCACCTGAAGGTGGCCTATAACCCACATAGTAACTACTATGGCTCTGTGTCCCGTGATGTACTCCAAGAAAAGGATTTTACAGGTAAGCTGTTATAAAAATCCTATTTTTCTGCCTTCATGATGGACTCAGACTTGTGGGGGTAACCAACTAAACTCCAAACATGAGAAATTTGGAATAAAAGTGAATGCTAAGACTAAGTTTATATTTTTACAGTGATGTTTCTTTTATTATATTTTTATAGGTTTTCTTTATGCCATCTTATTTATTGGAAGCTTGCTAGTTAATTCCTTTTTGTAAAAAAAACAAGGAATAATATATAAAAAAAGGCGCCAAACCCTGGGGATCTTTGTTCTTTTCCATATTGATCAGGTAGATCTCCACCTCTCAAAGGTTGCCTACCCCTATAATATAGTATTCTTTTAAGATAACATTTTCCCAAGCCAATTCATATTAAATACAACATTTTATTGACAAGCATTTATTTTACAATGAAGCCAACCTTTCAACATACATCATCTCCATTGCAGTATAAAGATTTGGTTCTCGACACTTCCCACTGGGTGGTATTATGTTTAGCTTCATATTAAAATTTCATACAAAAATAAAGCACTCACATTTACCTATTTACAAGCACTTTAACCGTGCTATTAAAAGGTATCAAGTAAAGAAAACATCTGTAGACCAAGTGCTACCAAAATAGTTTAAGTATCTTCATAATAAGGCAGTTTATAAATACTGATTACCATTCTATTAACTAAGTCATCTCTTAATTTAAAATACAGCAGATAGATGATGTACAGTATACTGGCTATAAAGAAAACTTAATACAACATGGTAGGGTTGGAACTTTAACATTATTGACATTTAAATTGTTGAGAAACATACAAATAACTAAACAAATAAACTGTACACACAATTGCACATCATTATTCCCTTTCTTCTGAAACTCAGAATAAAAATAGAATTTAAGACTCAAATATTCACAAAAAGGCAAAATACTAAATTCCAAGCAAAATGCTTGCTGCTTCACGAAAATGTCCCTGGAGAAGGCTGCCTGCAGCACTCCAATACTTTCTCTTCAGGAAAACAGGTGGGCACACTTCTCATTTTTGGCCACTAAGAATGAATTCGGACTGAAGGCACGTCACTATGCATTAAAGGCAGGTTGTTTTTTTCTAAGGCAATTGTCAGTGTGAAGAAGTACAGCTTTGGGGATCTTGCTGGCAGTTTAAATGCTTTAGGCACTGAATCATCTTGGCATTGCTTGGTGAAGAGATGAGAACTTTTCCAGCTAATAATATTTAAAGCACCATTTGCTTATGTGAGACTCAGGTAATGTTGACAGCTGATATGCAAGAATCACGGTCTTCACCTAGAACTTCCTTGACTGTGGCTGCTCTCAGATCGTGTAGTACTGAACCTCTTCTTTACTATCATGCTGATGTAGGCTTTCATAAGCTTTGCAATATCAACCACCTGTATCGAGGGGAAAAATGCTTGTTTAATACATATTAAATGTCTTTTTTATCAACAATAAACAGAAAAGCTCTGAGAATGCCTGTTCCGATTAATAGGGTTTAGGGTGCATGCACACAGATGTTTGCAGAAGCGAAGGAGCTCTGGCATTTTCCCATGTCCAGGGAGCCACAAGTGGCTCACTGCACCGATCATCTGTGAGGCTGCCCGGCCCCCCCTGCTATTCTAAGGACGTCAGGCCCAGTACAACAGGGCCGGCTGTACATGCCTATCGGCGGCCCTACCGGAAGGTATCGGGTTGAGCGTCGGAGCATTTGCACGAGTACAAGTATTCATGCAAATGCTCTGTATGGGCACTGATACTAGTATCGGTGTAACCCTAGTCTAAACCCTGCCCAGTTCTCTCTTGGTAAACTAAAGAATCCCACCCAGCATCAACAGATATTTTTTTTGCACGTATTGAACTGATATAATAAAATGCTTACAATGGTATATTTAAAAGATCAAAAGGCAGTATATCTGAGAAGTTCATAAAACTGAATGTATGTATTAAAATATATTAATGATTGTTAGGATTCAACATTAAATAAAACTGTAAAAAGTCTAGATGATATCAGTTGAGCATATACAGTTGTGCTCATAAGTTTACATACCCTGGCAGAATTTATGATTTCTTGGCCATTCTTCAGAGAATATGAATGATAACACAAAAACATTTCTTTCACTCATGGTTAGCATTTGGCTGAAGCCATTTATTATCAATCAACTATGTTTATTCTTTTAAATCATAATGACAACAGAAACTACCCAAATAACTCTGATCAAAAGTTGACATACCCTAGTGATTTTAGCCTGATAACATGCACACAAGTTGACAGAAAGGGGTTTGAATGGCTATTAAAGGTAACCATCCTCACCTGTGATCTGTTTGCTTAATTAGTGTGTGTGTAAAAGGTCAATGAGTTTCTGGACTCCTGACAGACCCTTGCATCTTTCACCTAGTGCTGCACTGACATTTCTGGATTCTGAGTCATGGGGAAAGCAAAAGAATTGTCAAAGGATCTGCGGGAAAGGGTAGTTGGACTGTATAAAACAGGAAATGGATATAAAAAGATATCCAAGGAATTGAGAATACCAATCAGCAGTGTTCAAACTGTAATCAAGAAGGGGAAAATGAGAGGTTTTGATGAAACCAAGGTAGACCAACTAAAATTTTAGCCACAACTGCCAGGAAAATTGTTCGGGATGCAAAGAAAAACCCACAAATAACTTCAAGTGAAATACAGGACTCTCTGAAAACATGTGGTGTGGCTGTTTCAAGATGCACAATAAAGGGGCACTCGAAGAAAAACGGGCTGCATGGTTGAGTCGCCGGAAGAAAGCCAATACTACGCAAATGACACAAAGAATCCCGCCCACAATACACCAAACAGCACAGAGACCTGATCCACCTCCTTAATGCCGCTAAAATATGTATCCCGCAAAAATGGAAATGCTCAGATTCCCCTTCAATTGGTCAGTGGATAGCTGTGGTAAATGAAATTAACCCGATGGAAAAATTGACGACCGCATTAAACCAAAAGGAGGAACAATTCAATAAAACCTGGTTTTACTGGCACGATTTCTGGTTCTCTCAAGATTATAACACCTTTGTGGTCCTCTCAGTAGAGCAACTGTAATTGTGCATATGTCCCTAACCATTTGCTTTCACAACCAACCCCCCCCCCCTCTTTTTCTTTTCCCCCCAAAATTTGTTTGCGTACACGTGACTCAGGGTGATATTAGTGTTTTATACTGTTGCATCTTAATTCAGTCTAATGTAGGTGAGTTGGTGCTATGTTGACATCAACCGATTCCTATTAGATGTTGCTACTTTCTTACTGGTTTGTGTATTTGGAGTGATGAGGCCAAAATTGAGCTTTTTGGCCACAACCATAAACACTACATTTGGAGAGCAGTCAACAAGGCCTATGATGACAGGTACACCATTCCTACTGTGATGTTTTGGGGATGTGTGAGCTACAAAGGCATAGGAAATTTGGTCAAAATTGATGGCAAGATGAATTCTGTATGTTATCAAAAATTACTGGAGGAACATTTGCATTTATCAGCCAAGAAGCTGCGCATGGGACGTACTTGGACATTCCAACATGACAATGATCCAAAACACAAGGCCAAGTTGACCTGTCATTAGCTACAGCAGAATAAAGTGAAGGTTCTGGAGTGGCCATCTCAGTCTCCAGACCTCAATATCATTGAGCCACTCTCGGGAGATCTCAAACGTGCAGTTCATGCAAGACAGCCCAAGAATTTATAGAAACTGGAGGCTTTTTGCTAAGAGGAATGGGCAGCTTTACCATCTGAGAAGATAAAGAGCATCATCCACAAATACCACAAAAGACTTCAAGCTGTCATGATGTTAAAGAGGGCAATACACGGTATTAAGAACTGGGGTATGTAAACTTTTGATCAGGGTCATTTGGGTAGTTTCTGTTGTCATTATGATTTAAAAAGAGTAAACAAAGTTGACTGATAATAAATGGCTTCAGCCAAACACTAACCATGAGTGAAAGAAAAGTTTTTGTGTAATCATTCATAGTCTCTGGAAAATGGCCAAGAAATCATAAATTCTGCCAGGGTATGTAAACTTATGAGCACAACTGTAAATAAAATAAGCATCATTCGAGTTTACTCTTAGTACAAAACATACTGTATATCAAAATAATCACAAGATCTAGAGACATTGGCAGCTGAAGTTATCTGCTGGGTTCACACTAGACCGCAGGGGAAATACGGAGTTTTGCAAAGCAGGCAGCTGGCAGTTTGAGCCCCACATCACGCTGCTTACTTCTTCTTTTTTTTTAACTTTAGTTGATGCATCACATAGTGACACTGAATTTGTGTCTCCGCACAGTAGTGGGGTGCGTCGCACTGTAGTGTGGTGACTTAGGCCCCTTTCAAACTGAGGCGGTTTGCAGGCGTTATTGCGCTAAAAATAGCGCCTGCAAACCGACCTAAAACTGCCGCTGCTGTTTCTCCAGTGTGAAAGCCCGAGGGCTTTCACACTGAAGCGGTGCGCTGGCAGGAGAGAAAATAAACTCATGCAAACAGCATCTTTGGAGCGGTGAAGGAGCGGTGTATTCACCGCTCCTGCCCATTGAAATCAATGGGGCAGCGCGGATATACCGCGGCTGTAGCGGCGCTATGCGAGCGGTTTTAACCCTTTTTCGGCCGCCAGCGGGGGTTAAAACCGCACCACTAGTGGCCGAATACTGCCGCAAAAACGACGGTAAGGTGGCGCTAAAAATAGCGCCGTTTTATCGCCGATGCCCCCACCGCCCCAGTGTGAAAGGGGCCTTACAGTGCCATCCAGTGCTGCACATCACACCAGCATTGTGGTGTGAATGGGGCATAGTACCTTAGTAGTGACCTGCATTTATGCAGTGTGCAAAACTGCAGGTCACCACAAAGTGTGGATGAGCCCTAAATCTCGACTTTCCATGTAAAGTTTTGCTTGGCTCCCCACTCCTGTTTGCCTTTTAGTCCTTAAAGCTCTGTTCACATTCACATTTCAGATGCAACTTGAGTCAGGCATGATTGCATGACAATGGAAATCATATTGTTTTCAATGGTGCACAATCACATCAATACAATTTAGCAAGGCGCAATTTTGGAAAAGGTTCCTGTACTACTTTGGTATGATTCCAGCATGATCTTGGCCCCATAGAACATGCAAGCCAACTCATAATAGCATCCAAGTTGCACTACAAAATTGCACTGAAAGCCAGATTGAAATTAGATCGCTGCAGTGTGAACCTAGCCTTAATGTGTGTTAAAGTGGTTCTAAAGGCTCAAGGTTTTTTACCTTCATGCATTCTACTCAGCTTTGACTAAGGCTATTACCGAAACACGTCAGAGCTATTGTTTTACTGTCACAGTTTTGCCGGCTCTTCTTACTATTTGTTATGCATTCTACTTACCTGAGCCCCAACATGATCCAGTGATGTGCACGAGAGCTCAGCTCTCCGGAAACTCTCCCTCCTTATTGGCTGAGACAGCAACAGGTGCTGTCAATCACAGTCAGTGAGCCAATGAGGAGAGACGGGGCAGGGCCGAGCTGCAGCTCTGTGTGTGAATGGACACATAGAGCAGCGGCTCGGGAGTGAGCCTGCTTGGGTGCACCCATTGCAGGCTGCTTGCTCTGGGGGCACTCAGCAGGAGGAAGAGGTCAAGAGCACCGGCAAGGGACACAAGAAGAGGAAGATTGTGAGTGCTTTTGCAAAAGACTGTGCAAAAAACTGCACAGAGCAGGCAAGTATGACATGTTTGTTATTTAAAAAAATAAATAATTGCCTTTAACCTCCTTAGCAGTAGAGTCTGGCTCGGGGTGAATTTTCATTACCAAAAGCTGTAACCCCGAGCCACACTCGGGATCGCATCGCAGAATCCAGGCAAAAGTTACTTACCTTGTCCCCAGGATCCTGCGATGTCTCCCCGTTGTGTGTGCGAACTGTGTCCTCCACTCGATCTATCACAGTGCCGAGCTCCGTTCCCTGTGAGCGTCGTGACGCACGGGGACCGAGCACGGCGCCAAATTCAAAAAGTTTAAAAAAACACAATACATACAGTACACTGTAATCTTACAGATTACATTACTGTATCAAATTATTTCACATCCCTTTTGTCCCTAGTGGTTTGTCCAGTGCCCAGCATGCGGTTTTATATTATAAATACTGTTCTTTCTGCCTGGAAACTGGAGATTGTCCATAGCAACCACAAAGTATCCCTTTACATCAAAAGCGGTTTTAGACCAGCTAGAAAACAGCGATAATAAATTAGAATCACTTGCAGAATTGAGCGATAGTGATTCGTGAGGAAATCCATCATCAAACTCTGAAAGTAATGACAGCAACAATTCTGCAACTGAGCAAATTTCAGTGTTTTTGATTTGATTACATTATTGAATATTTTTTATTATTATTCTATTATTATTTGTTATAATTATTTATAGTTAGTTATTATATTATAATTTATAATTTTGTGTTTCAAACTTTGTAATACCCGGGATGTCTACTAGACTCTTGTTTGGACAGATTTAGGTGTGTTATTCCTAAGAATTACAGGCCTACAATATAAAACGCCAAATTTCCATGCAAAACATTGTACCGCTATTAGCATCTAAAATCTGACATAATCATACCGCCAGGGAGGTATATATCACTTTAAAGTTTGCATGGATTTAACATTCATAACAAGCATTTACTTAATCAACCATAATCTTTTTCTAGCTCATTACTGCAATGTTTGCCTTTTCCATTATTCTATCTGATGCCAGTGTGTAGGCACATTTCACCTATAAACTTACCGCACTGGTTTCAAATAGAAGTTCCCTTTCGTCAACAACAATCTTGTAGGTATTGGCAAGTGGAGCACCAAAAGAAAGGATATGTTCATAATGAAACACTTCCAAAGGTCTCCCCTCTCCTCTTTTGTAGACAGAAACAGCCTCAACACTGATACCCAGCCATAGCTCTTGTGGGAACCCACCTTCTTTGCACTGAAACATATTAAAAAAGCACATTAAAAATGTTAAGGCAGTACCTAGGATAAAAAGAATATATGACAAAAAATTATACTTTATAAACAGACTAAAATCAATGTATCAGGCTAACTGCTACAGAGAAGAGTATACTATATTATAGAATTAACTTTTTGCACATAACATGACAACAAGTATATGATGGCAAAAAGCCATCATATTCTGCTGTCTATGGCAATACTACAATAATTTTAATGATTATATGATCTGCAATCAACTATAAGAAAACCCATTCTGTAATAGAATGCTCCTACCTCAACTTCAAATAAAGTTGATCCATAGCCAGGCCATTCTTTTATCAGAGCCATATACTTAGTCATGCACTGTTCAGGATTCAGTCCTTGTAGCTTCTTCCATTTGTCAGTAATATTGGCTTTGGTTGACAGGACCTCTTCTTTCAACCACATGTCCAGCATTTGTTCCTCTTCTACCTTCTGTTTACTCACAGAGCCACTTCGGAAGCTTCTCCTTAATGTTCCTTCTAAGAAACTAGACCTCTTCCTCTCAGCCCTTTCAAATGTTGTAGAGGCTTTGGTGGATTGAGTTACACGGGCCCTTAGTCTATGCACTGGGTAAAAGTCTTCCATCTCTGGTACATTATTGTGTAGACTGTAGTCTCCCTGCGAATACTGTAACCTTAAGGCTGCCAAGGCTTGCAAAGTATCCTCAGGTGCTGGGTAATGACCTTGAATAACAGCTTCATGTGCCTAAAGATACAAGTTCTAGGTCAGCAAACTACTGTGCATAAGTTAAACTGAATTTTCATGTAAATTATTTAAACACATAAATTAGGCCAAATTCACACTTGCAGTCCTGACACTGGCATGCCACCGGATTGGTAAATTAGTGAGGCGATGCACCCTCGCTGCCAAAAGCTCCGCAGCACGTGTGTCACCGGAGAGCGAGTGACGCCTCGCTAATGAAGCCGGTATAGAAGCGACAACTGCAAGCAGGTGAGTACTCTACTTACCTGCTGCATCATTCATGGAGAACCTGTGGCTGACAACAGTATTGCAAATGTGAGAAGGGCCTTAGACTGTATGTCAGTTATCACCCTCTCCATTGATGTAATTAGCGTACAAAACAAACTACTCTATAACATTCTGAAATTTCTTCTACAAGAGACAAATATGGACAAATCACCATGTTTATGATTTTTCTTTTTTAAGCATTTATTTACTTACCTGCTCAAACATGAACACATATTCAACACTGTCTTTTGGCACATGTTCTGTATCCAAGAAGCAGTAAAGTTTAAAGAAGAACTTCCATGGTTGATCTCCTGGTTCAGCACTGACAGCAAGCCTGTGGTAAAAAATAACAGTATATAGTCACCTACTGATATGAAGAATATGATTTGTGAAAGTCTAACTGTAATAGGGGTCAGAAAGTAAATCTGTGCTTTGCCTATGCAGAATGAAGCACCGGTTTATATGTTTATACAGCCTTCTGTCCACTCTCCCACTGCCCTGTTCACAATGAGTGACTGAGGAGAAGAGGCTCTGTGTAAGCCCAGCTGGGAGCTTCTACAGTGTTGAGGACTCTTTCCATTCCTATGTGACAGAACTGGATGCTTGAGTGGCTAACCGCAAAGTACCTGAACTATCACATGGGAGAAAGGGGGTCATATCGCATGTTCCCCCTTACCTGGAAGTGCAAGATATTTCATGGCCTCTTTGGGCAAATACAGCAAGAGAAAGAAGGGAAGGGAAGTATAAGCATGGGTTATAAGGACAATTTACTTTAAAGTATACATTTGCAACATATAAGATAGAAATCACAAAAAATATTCAAAATATTGCAACAAGATGATGTCAAACAACTGCAGAACTTACTTTTCAAATTTTGCTAACACATCTGCCACCACTGATCTGCTTTCTATGGCTTTCTCTGTGACCCCATTGAATTCAAAAAGAGAAAACATATTTCTGCTATCTTCCATTGCCAGTCCCCGAATCAACTTTTCTACAACCTAAAAAAAAAGAATGTCACTATACCATTTAAAAAGTACAATGATTGTTATTTTTATACACAGTCTCAGAATATTTCACATGAGTTACTATATTAGCATGAGATGATGTTCACACATAGCTTAGCGGGTTCCCGCTAGTGAGTGATTTAAAAAGCGTGCTTCACACACGGAAAAGTGCATTGTGCATAGGGCAGCCCATTCACTTAAATGGGCTGCCCGATGTGCGTTTCTCGCCCCAAAGAAGCCCAGGGATCAAATTTTGGTCCACAGCTAGGTGCGATTTTACATGTGTGTTCTACTGCCATTCTTGTGTGTTTTGTCACATGGCCATCACAGCAAAATGCACTGTTTGGGGATTCCAAATCTCCTATACTTTGAATTGGTTTTAATGGTAAAATCCAGAAACAAACCCAACTGCAAGACAGAATGGGGTGGATTTACTAAAGGCAAATAGACTGTGCACTTTGTAGGCAAAATTGCACTCTTTTTTTCTTAGTGGCAAAGCTTTACTTTGTAAAGAATACCCAATCATGTGCAAGGAAAATTAAAAAAAAAAAAAATTTTTTGCTGGCGCATGATTGGATGATGGAAATCAGCAGAGCTTTAACACATTTGCTAAGCTCTGGGGAAAACGGGTGCAACTGCACTTGCAGAGTGCACAGTCTATTTGCTGTTAGTAAATCAACCCCACAGTGATATAGCTGACATCACAAGCAGACCCCTTTGGCTTCTAACTCTAGTGTGAATTTCCAAGTATGTGCAAGAAACTGAAGCTCTGCATTGTATGTTTGGAGTCAGGATGTTCTATATAATATAGTAACACTTTGATGAAATCAGTCTCTGGCTAACAGTCGTTAATATGTATTTATTTTGTTCAATTTTCAAACAGAATTCTCCAGACAAATGAATCTAGGCAGTGTTTATAAGAAAATGCAAGACAAATTATGTTTTTGCAAAATGAACCATACAAAAATAGAAAATGAGTCAGTTCCATCAGTAAAATTGCCCAGTAACATAACCACAATTTGATAGTGATTAAATAAAAAACATTTGAAATGAATCGAAAACAATGACAGCAGAAAGCCTAAATGAACTGCAGTTCTCTACTAGCTATGCTGATAGGTTCTTTCACACTGCTGGCTGGGGGTAGTAAAAACAGGTGATGAGCTGCAGTTTTACGGCCGCCCACCAGAATTCTAGTGATACAGCCTGACAGGGCTGTATGCATGCTGTGGCTGTGACAAATTTGAACTTGCGCTGCAGAGTCTTTCAAATTTGCCCAATGAGATCAATGGGGCTGCACTGTAACTGGAAGCCAAATGTTTGGCTCACAGTTGTGGTATGGTCTTGCAATGTAAAAAATTCCATGTGCTACTTAAAAAAAAAAAAGTAAGGAACAGGCATCAGGAAGCAGCTGAGTAGTGCCTCCTGAATGTCTGTCAGCCACTGCTAAACTGCCTTCTTTAAAGCAATCCAGCCATTACTGCCTGTCTGAAAAAACTACAAGCTTCCATTATTTACACAGCAACAGATCATATTCATTGAGGAATGCTATTAAAGCCCATTTACAGCTTGTAACCTTACTTTATTGTGCATTTATGCCCAACTGCTAAGCTATATACAGTGGAACCTTGGTTTACGAGTAACGCGGTTAACAAGCTTTTTGAAAGACGAGCAACTTTTAAAAAAAAAGTCTGACTCGGTTTGCGAGTGTTGTCTTGCAAAACGAGCAGAATTCAAGCTAATAGGCGGTGCAGTACCGCATTTGGCCAGAGGTGCGGGGGCGCCGGGGACACTCAGAACAGTTTCTGAGTGTTTCTGGGGCTTTCCGAGTTCAGCCGAGCTGTCCCTGAGTATTTCTGAGGCTCTCCGACGCCCCCCACCTCAGGCCACATGTGGTATTGCATGTAATAGAAGTCAATGCAGAACTAGTTATCCTCGTTTCCATTAACTTCTATGGGGAAACTAGCTTTAATATGCGAGTGCTTTGGATTACAAGCATTCTCCTGGAAAGGATTATGCTAGTAAACCAAGGTTCCACTGTACTGTATATAACTCTAAAATTGTAAATATTCTGTCGGCTTTTATTACATGCAATGATTGTAATGTCATTTTTATTTCATGTTACAACACCCAATTTTTTGGTCAAAAAGATAATGTTAATTATTAAAAACTTAGAAAGCCATGAGGTCTACACAGCAGGGGTAGAGAGTATGAGACACTGAAATGAATGCCGGGTCTCACCTCGCCAGCTGTGGTATGGGAGTTGATAGTGATCTTGCATGCTCCCCCACCGTGGCAGTACACAGTTGTTGCAATTTCCTGCCTGTTAATTAATGCTTGAATTTCATCTCGAGATGGCACAAACTCTCTGCATTTGGTTTTCTTTAGTGACTCGTAGATAAACACTGCATACTTTTCCATTTCTGAGCTTTGAAACTGTTCCCGAATCCTACAAAAGCAAAGACAAAAGACAAGATATGAGACTACTACAGAAAAATTAAACCAAAAGAAGAAATTACTGAGGGAAAACCCCACAAAACTCTTATTTCTGCTACAGCTCCAGTGTGGCAGCATTTTAAATCATGCCAAAATCTAAAGATAGTATAACTAGTGTAGACTTTAGCTTCTAGTGTTTGCTGCAGAATGTGTTTCACTTTGGTGGGATCTATGATAACAACAAACAATCTATCTGAAGTTAAGCGCCATATTCTGGCAATGGTCACTATCTGGAATTAAGAATACACTGCTCTTACAAATGTACATATTGCACATCAGTCCCTGCATTCTAGGAGCTTACAGTCTTAAGTATACTACACACCTCTCGTTTTTTTTTTTATTCAACCTGCTGGTTGACAGCTCAGGTCAGGGCCACTGTACTAACAATCAGATGTTACTATAGCATCCTCCTCTGCTGTTCTATTGTTTTCTCCCCCTTGTCAGAACACTCCATCATTGGCCATCTCAGCCATTTTTCGGTCGGACTGGCTGCCATGCACAGGGACCGAATGTCGGCTGGTTTGGACTTAAAATGTACTTAAAATGGAACTTTAGTTAGAAAATTAAGTCCTGCTAGATGACTTCAAGCTGCCCCCTTTCGCATTTAAAGCTAAAGAAAAATTTTAAAGACATGTGTCTATACTGTTTAAAATTCAGTAATACACTGTCTCACCCTGCTCTGCACCTGCTCAGTTTCTCTCTATTTTTAGGCACTATGTCGAATTTGTAGAGGCCGATCTGCTGACAACCTAAAAATGTATTGTTGTTCAGGGGCTCTGGGCTTCAACAAAATGGCAGCCTCCAGGATGAAGAAACAGGAACAATGCTGGAGGCAATTTACAGCACACATTAATTTTGGTAGCATAATTATTAATATGTACTGTAAGTTTTTTGCTAAAGAACATTATTTTTTATCAAGTTATTATGGGTAAAGTCCCTGGTTGGGATCCAAACGGAGGACCGTAATGCTGCAAGGCAAGAATGCTCACCTCTAAGTCACTGTGGGGAATATTTAATAAAACTTAAGAGTGCAAAATCTGGTGAAGCTCTGCATAGCAACCAATCAGCTTCTAGGTTTTATTATCAAAGATTAATTGAATAAGCTGAGGTTAGAAGTTGATTGGCTACCATGCACAGCTGCACCAGATTCTGAGTGCTCCAGTTTTAGTAAATCTAGTAGTTCACTGCAACCATGTTTATATGACACTTCCCACTGAAATATCCCTATATATTGTTATTAAACTAAATTAATTTCTTTTTTTTTTTTAACATAGATTACAGCAGACAAAAGGATCAATTCACAAAACTTGTGGACCGGCTCTGTGGAGTCAGCTGGCAGCTGCTGAAAACGGGTCACAGGAGTGCAGAACGGACTGCACTCCTGTGATCCATAGGAGAAGTGCAGCCAAACGAGCTTTGGGTGTACTTCTACTTTAAGGGATCTGGTAAGGAGAGGAATACAGCATGTGCCATTGCTCGCTTTTTTATGAAGACACAAGCTCTGGGGCTGTCACCCTCATCCTCGCTTCACCTAGAAAATCACTGACCCGGAACAAGCATTGCAAGTAGATGTCTTTGAAATCCACTGGTTAAATGCTTGTCCCAAGTAAGTGATTCTGTAAATATTGAAGCAAGGATGAGGGTAAGATCCCCAGAGTTTGCACCCTTCAGAACAAGTTAGTAATGGCAGCTGCCATATTTCTATTCTGACATTTGATTACTCGGGAAAAGTTGCATGGGTAGAAAAAAAAAGTTACCTAATGGCCATATACATTGATGAATGCCATCATCTTCATACCAAGTTTAAGTCATCAAATTAGGGGTAATCAAATATGTTAGGTCGATACAGATAACCCTAAACCTAGCTGCAATTTACTGCAATGGTATTACTGTGGTTTACTGTCAGAGTAGGTTTATTGTCTTTCATTAAACCTCACCTCTTTAGATGAAACTTGAGATACTTGAGAATGCTGCGGCTGGGTGGGAAGGTGCAGCTCAGGCAAGTGAGTATCTGCCAGTGGTACAGGTTCCCAGTGCTGCCAGGGTGTAGAGCTCTATTAGTTTGTTTGATAAGCTGGCAGTACAGTTCATCCCTTAGTGGTCGCAGATCATGGCCAGTCTGCAGAATGCCTTGAATTATCGGGACAGGATCAGAGAGAGATTCCAGCTGCTGCAAAGAATTGAAAATCTTGATGGCTTCATCCTGGAGGGTGGTGTAGCCTTTGTCTTTTAGCACTGTAACATAACATTAAAAGATGATATTATATTGGGGAGTTTGTTGAAGCAACCTAAACATGGAAAATCAGTGTGCTTGTAGAGATAAAACAGATCCATTACTAAATCATTAGTTCTGCCCCCGAGCTGTTTTTAGTCACAGATCTCCTTTTCTCCCCCTCATCTCCCCCATTGTAGATGTATTGCCTTCAGAGCTTCTGATTATCCTTGTCATCACAGATATTGACCCTGTATGCTTAGCACAGTCTTCCTGATGCTAAACAAAATCCAAAGGGCCTCCGCAGCTAAAAACTGAGAAGACATGAGAAGACATGAGAAGCTTATATTAAGGTTATGGAGAAAATGTGTATAGGAGCACTAACAAGTACCGTATATACTCGAGTATAAGTCGAATTTTTCAGCACATTTTTTTGTGCTGAAAGTGCCCCCCTCGACTTATACTCGAGTCAAGCACTTTTCTGCAGCAAAAAATTTTATTTTCCGAACCGAGTTTGGGGCCCCGTATCTCAGGGCCACTTGGTGCTAGGAACCCCAAATTTGGTGTGCAAACCCAGTGGTACCACAACATATCCAAAGCTGAAGTTCCTAGCACCAAGTGGCCCCGAGATACGGGGCCCCAAAATCGGTTCGGAAAATGTCATTCTCTGCTGCAGAAAAGTGCTTGACATTTTCTGAACCGACTTTGGGGCCCCATATCTCAGGGCCACTTGGGGCTAGGAACCCCAAATTTGGTGTGCAAACCCAGTGGAACTGGTACAATAACATATCCATTTTCTGAACTGATTTTTGGGGCCCTGTTGCTAGAAACCCCAGCTTTGCAAATGTTATGGTGCCAGTTCCACTGGGTTTGCACACCAAATTTGGGGTTCTTAGCACTAAGTGGCCCTGAGATACAGGGCCCCAAATTCGGTCAACTGTGTCCATCTGCAGCAATGTCATTTCGGGACCCTTTGGGTTCAGAGACCCCAAATTTTGCCTGCAGCTAGGGGGCATCTAGGAACCCTTAACTACCAAGTTTGAAGTTCAGGGGACCTATGGCTGCAAATGGGCACAGTGATGCTGCAAATGGGCATTGTTGACCCTCTTTTCCACTTACAGTAGCTGTGCATTTCTCACCCTCGTCTTATACTCGGGTCAATAAGTTTTTCCCATTTTTTTGTGGTAAATTAGGGCCTCGACTTATACTCGGAACGACTTATACTCGAGTATATACGGTAATATATATATTTATTTATGTATTTTTTACTGACTACTAAACCACAGTTTACCCTATGCTGGCTGGTGAAAGTGCTTAGAATTTACGCCAAAACCCTAGAATCTTATACTCCCAAAAAATCAGCTGATGAAAAACTCTGACAAATACTATAATGCCAGGGGTATAAGTAATCATTACTACCACACCAAAAATAATAGAAAAGAACATCCATGTCCCTCAGGACCAAAAAAGGCAAATTCTGTTGGACTTTTAAGCTGGATTATCTTTAGAAGAAATTGACAATGCATACACAAAAATAAATAAAATATGAGAAAAAAATGTGGACTAGAATAATCAAGCCCAACATAACAAACAACTGGGCTTTACTGGCTCAGTATGGGGGGACGACAATTATTTATAAAACATAACAAACTTTAGGCGGCCGTTGTGGCAGCATTGCGTGACAGCAGGAGGATGCTCCGGGCTTGATAATCCTTGATTTAGCAACATTTGGTATCCAGGTACTCCCTTTTTTGTGTTTGATGCCGTGGTATTGATGGGCTTTGGGTACAAATACTTGTTCTATGTACTGCTTGAATCTGGGAATATTGGTGCTTCTTGGCTATTTTTTGGTCTCCATGTACTTCAAGTCAATTCACCTGCTATACCAGCCTAACTTTCTACACTGCTATGCCATCCTGCACATGTCCTGCCTGGTGGCTCTGATGCCCCTGTGCCCTCCCCTAGGGCCAATTTTGGATGCCTCTTGTCCCATTACACCCATTGATACTAACTCTTCCTATTGGGTCCTGAAGAAGCCAACAATTGGCAAAATGCTTTGACCTTCTTATCAGAGATCTACAATACTGTTCCCATGCTGAGCCAGTAAAGTCTTGTTGTTGGGCTTGATTATTATAGTACACATTTTTTTTAAGTGCTTTGGATGTGGCTTGTGGAAGTCAACATTTTATGAAGGATCAACCACTAAACATTCTGATACAATAAAAAAATGCAGAAACTACCTAACCATTATTAAAAACAATATACAAAGTATGTGGCCTCTATGAACAGACCCCCATCCACAGCATCATAAAAAATATACTTTATTTAATCCAGGATTCAAGGGTAGCAATTGTACCACCCGGGATAAAACCTATGCACATAATATACAAAGCAGTGGTTGGTATATTGTTCCCACTATTAGCCATGGAGTATTTCTGTACCTTAACATGTTTTGCCTAAGGCTTCTTTAGGAGGGAGATGTTTGAAAGTAATATATCCAGGTGTATAAGCACATGAAGACCATTTAAACCCCAAACAGAAATCTACCCATAATGCAAAGGTATAGGAAGGAGACTGGCATTAATGTAATCCTGTTTCTTTGCTTTGTTCATTGATTTGTTAGATTTAAAAAAAATACTGTTTGAATTAATATTTCAAGTTTGTTAAGTTACATTGCTCCATAATGCTTCATACACTTCTGCAGTGTAATGCCGCGTACACACGACCGGTTTTGCCGTCGGAATAAACTCCGGTTCCTCTGACGGAATTCCGACGGAATTCCGCTCAAGCGGTCTTGCATACACACGGTCACACCAAAGTCCGACCGTACAACACGTACGACGGGACTAGAAAAGGAAGTTCAATAGCTAGTAGCATCCATCTCGTACTCAGAGCATGCATCGTTTTTGGTCCGTCGGAACAGCATACAGACAGTTTTCCCGATAAGAATTGGTTCCGTCGGAAATATTTAGAACATGTTCCATTTCTAGGTCCGTCAGAATTTTCAAAAAAAAAGTCTGATGAGGCATACACACAATCGGAATAGATGATGAAAAGCTTCCGTCTGACTTTTTCTGTCGGACATTCTGCTCGTGTGTACGCGGCTTAAGAGATCTGAGCCCTCAAGAAGATACAGATAATTCAATAATTAATGGCAGTTATGTCCTTGCCTTCAGGATAAAATGAGATACTGGTATTCCTTCTCGAGTTACGCCATCAGGTTCAGAAAATTATAATGCGGACTGAGGTGCTAGTGAAGGAGTTCATGTTAGATGATCAGCTGCTACAGATTGGTTAAAGGTTGGTTTAAAGAATTACTATCCTTTGATTTTTTAGATTTTGTTTACACACACAAATCCCCATGCTGGCGCTCGTGCATGCAGATGCGTGTGGTCGGCGGCGACGTGCATCGGGTTCCCTGCTGTGCAGTGGGCGCGCGCCCCCTGGTGGCCGAAAAAGGGTAGCACGTACCCGTACGGGATTTTGCCCAGGAGAGCCATTGTGCCGCAGCATATCTGCATGACATGGTTGGCAAGTGGTTAAACAGACTCCTATTTGTATGCCATATTTATATTCTTTAACAGTAAAAATAAAACTGTATCTGTAATGCAATGTAATTTTTTTGTATCATTCAGATTCAAGGTCCAATTATGCAAACTCAGGCATAATATTCAATAGCAGTCTCCAGCAGCTGGGCCTCTGCTCTTATTATTTCTCCAATATATGAAAATACCACAAAGAAACAAAACAAACACATAAAATTGATATTTTTTTCGCTCTTAGCTAAATAATCAGCTGTTCATACAAATCAAATTCACTGGTTATCCTTTCACTTACGTTTCTACAATGTATGCACTATGGGTTAAATTAATATATCAGCACTCACAGCTCAAATTGATGTCTCCATAGGGAAGGGGTAATAAAGGAGAATGCAGGGGGTGATGTGTATATCTCAGTATTGGGTTTCTTCTGTAAATCTGCTCCACAACTTCAGGGTTCAGGCAGTTCTCCTTTAAAAAAATGAATATTATTTTTAAAGCAGAGCATACATTTATGTAGGTCATTGAGATAGGATAATCAAGATTTAGGATAGTAACATGCCTTTCTGTTTTGGTAAGTTTTTTTAAACTGATGCCTTTTCCTTCAAAATACTTGGAAACGCATGTCAACTTTGCACTGAATATCAACAGCTGTCGAAGAGTGCTGACATACATTGTAAACCACATTGAAATGCTTTGTTGTAAGTTTTAACAACATCAGTTGACTTGTGTTTGACAAAAATGGCCTATTTCTCTCAAATACTGTTCACAAATCTGTCTAAATCTGTGTTAGTGAGCACTTCTCCTTTGCCGAGATTATGTATCCATCTCACAGGTGTGACATAACAAGATGCTGATTAGACAGCATGATTATTGCACAGGTGTGCCTTAGGCTGGCCACATTAAAGGCCACTCTAAAATGTGCATTTTACTGTATTGGGGGGTCCAAAAACCAGTCAGTATCTGGTGTGACCACCATTTTCCTCCCGCAGTGCAGCACATCTCCTTCGCATAGAGTTGATAAGGTTGTTGATCCTCTTCAACGGCTGTGCAAAGTTGCTGGATATTGGCAAGAACTGGAACACGCTGTCGTATACGCTGATCCAGAGCATCCCAAACATGCTCAATGGGTGACATGTCCGGTGAGTATGCTGGCCATGCAAGAACTGGGATGTTTTCAGCTTCCAGGAATTGTGTACAGATCCTTGCAACATGGGGCAATGCATTATATCATGCTGCAACATGAGGTGATGGTCGTGGATGAATGGCACAACAATGGGCCTCAGGATCTCGTCACGGTATCTCTGTGCATTCAAAATGCCATCAATAAAATGTACCTGTATTCATTGTCCATAGCATACACCTGCCCATACCATAATCCCACCGCCACCATGGGCCACTGGATCCACAACGTAGACATCAGCAAACCGCTCACCCACACTGTCTGCCATCTGCCCTGTACAGTGAAAACCAGGATTCATCCGTGAAGAGAACACCTCTCCAAAGTGCCAGACACCATCGAATGTGAGCATTTGCCCACTTAAGTCAGTTACGACAAACTACATTCAGGTCGAGACCCCGATGAGGACGACAAGCATGCAGATGAGCTTCCCTGAGACGATTTCTGACAGTTTGTGCAGAAATTCTTTGGTTATGCAAACCGATTGTTGCAGCAGCTGTCCGGGTGACTGGTCTCAGACGATTTTGAAGGTGAAGATGCTGGATGTGGAGGTCCTGGGCTGGTGTGGTTACACGTGGGCTGCGGTTGTGAGGCTGGTTGGATTCACTGCCAAATTCTCTGAAACGCCGTTGGAGGCTTATGGTAGAGAGATTAACATTCAATTAAAGGGCAACAGCTCTGGTGGACATTCTTGCAGTCAGCATGCCAATTGCACGCTCTCTCCAAACTTGCGATATCTGTGGCATGGTGCTGTGTGATGAAACTGCACATTTTAGAGTGGCCTTTTTTTGTGGCCAGCCTAAGGCACACCTGTGCAATAATCATGCTGTCTAATCAGCATCTGGATATGCAACACCTGTGAGGTAGATGGATTATCTCTGCAAAGGAGAAGTGCTCACTAACACAGATTTAGACAGATTTGTGAACAATATTTGAAAGAAATAGGCCTTTTGTGTACATAGAAAAAGTCATAGATCTTTGCGTTCAGCTCATGATAAAAAGGGGCAAACACAAAAGTTTATAATTTTGCTCAGTGTACAATACGTGGCATACAAGCTGGCATACCAACTGGAGAAATGTTAACATTTTTTCATTCAATTCAATATACAGTAGCTGCACTAACAGATTTATTGTATGTCCTGCTTACCTTAATGTCCTGTATAAGTTGCTGTGTTGGAGTATCAATAGGTGCCTTAGTGTCTATGACATTCTGAATAGCACTGGACCACCTTGTAGCTTCATTTAGCAGTTTTGTGTAAAGACGGTAGCAATGTTTGCGGCCATACACCATTACATTCCAGTATCCTGTTATTCAAGAAAACTTAGTTACCATGTATGTAAAAACTTTGTTTACACATGTAAGCATTCTCATCATGTCCTGCTCCATAAAGTGTAGCCCATCCAAACTGTTTTTTTATTTTTTATTTGGAGTAGATAGAAAAAGTTAGATCCTTTTAGGGGTTTACTGGTGCTATGTCCCTGCTTTGGCGATTTCTCTCTCTTAAATGGGGCCACAGATAGCAGGATACCTGACAGAGCTACTAACCCCCTCCTACTCTGTTAAAAAAAAACAACAACTTTTTGCTGGAGTCTTTATTCTTTATTTGAGCAATCCAGTCATTAAAGAGGAACTGCAGTCTGCTCACATAATTTGTAATAAAAACATCTTTGTCATTCTGAAGCTTCCCTCCAACCACTTTGCATAATATTTTATATATATTGCGATTCTGTACTTGCCAAATATGCTGCAGAAATTTCCCTCCACTGAGTTTGGCTGCAACCATATTAACTATGGGTAGCTGAAGCTGCTGCCTGTTCACTTCCTGGATTTGCACAGACATGCACAGGCACACTTCCAGCTCTGCAGCTCTCACTGACCCTCTTATGACTCATCCTCCTCCCTTTCTGGCAAACTCTAGAAAGTGTTAGAGAGAGAGCTGTGCATGATGTCATAAGCCTAGGCTTTTTACCAGACAAGAAACAGGAAGTAGGCTGTATAAGGTATTCACTGGCAGAAAAAATAACGTTTAGTTTTTAAAGTTAAAACAACAAGGACAGAAAATATAATAGATGTAAAGTTGAAAAAATAACTGAAGTTCTGCTTTAAACCTAGTAAGCTGTGGAACTAGGGAGAAAGGGAAAAGAAATGAAAGATCTTACCAGTTTCCTTAAAAATCTTCTCTTCAGGCTGTACCACAGAGCAGAGGCTGTTCAGAACCAAGGTCCCCAATTTCATGGCGTTTTTCTCTGAGTTCTTATAATAGTCCAAGGAATTATGGGTAAGAACAAACCAGCGCTTCTTCAGTTTCAAAGAGGACATCTTAGGGCTATTTTTCACTTCCTTGTATAACCAACCTTTCAAATCATATACAAATTTAATATTTTTGCTAAACAGTATATCCAAAATATTTTTTTTCCAAAAATATGATTTGATATGATAAAATCAAAATGACAAAATACATACTTGCCAACTGTTACAAATTTCCCGGGACATTCCCGGGATTTAGCCCCCTTTCCCGGATTTAGCCATTGCCGGGAAATGTCCCTGGAAATTCTTATTTTACCGATTTTTTTCTTTTTTTTTTCTTCCCGCCGCTAGAGGTCGGTGTCCGACTGAGAAAATGTCTCCACCGGCCGCCATTTTCCCGGAGGCCAAATTACTATTTAGTAATGGCCGGGTGACTGCCAATACAATTTGAGCTGTGGCACCGCCCACCTCCCACCCCGCTGCCGTCTGTATGTGACCTGATGTGGGAAGGGGCGGGGGTGGAGCCGCAGCTCAATTGCTATTGGCAGTCACCCGGATATTTTGTCCCATTCTGCACTGCTGGGAATGCCTGATCTGTAAGGAAAGGGGGAGCTCCATTGGGGGATGCCTGGTGTAAAGACAGGACTTTGCTGGCAATGCCTGATGTAAGGGGGGACTCCGCTGCCATGCCTGATGTAAGGGGGGACTCTGCTGGCAATGCCTTATGTAAGGGGGGACTCCGCTGGCAATGTATGATGTAAGGGGGGACTCCGCTGCCATGCCTGATGTAAGGGGGGACTCCGCTGGCAATGCCTGATGTAAGGGGGGACTCCGCTGGCAATGTCTGATGTAAGGGGGGACTCAGCTCCAATGCCTGATGTAAGGGGAGACTCCGCTGCAATGCCTGATGTAAGGGGGGACTCCGCTGCAATGCCTGATTTAAGGGGGGACTCCGCTGCAATGCCTGAGGTAAGGGGGGACTCCGCTGCAATGTCTGATATAAGGGGAGACTCCGCTGGCAATGCCTGATGTAAGGGGAGACTCCGCTGCAATGCCTGATGTAAGGGGGGACTCCGCTGGCAATGTCTGATGTAAGGGGGAACTCCGCTGGCAATGTCTGATGTAAGGGGGGACTCCGCTGGCAATGCGGGATGTAAGGGGAGACTCCGCTGCAATGCCTGATGTAAGGGGGGACTCCGCTGGCAATGCCTGATGTAAGGGGAGACTCTGCTGCAATGCCTGATGTAAGGGGGGACTCCGCTGGCAATGTCTGATGTAAGGGGGGACTCCGCTGGCAATGCCTGATGTAAGGGGAGACTCCGCGGCAATGCCTGAGGTAAGGGGGGACTCTGCTGGCAATGTCTGATGTAAGGGGGAACTCCGCTGACAATGTCTGATGTAAGGGGGACTCCGCTGGCAATGTCTGATGTAAGGAGGGACTCTGCTGGCAATGTCTGATGTAAGGGGGGACTCCGCTGGCAATGTCTGATGTAAGGAGGGACTCCGCTGGCAATGTCTGATGTAAGGGGGGACACTCCGATGGCAATGTCTGATGTAAGGGGGGACTCCGCTGGCAATGTCTGATGTAAGGGGGGACTCTGCTGGCAATGTCTGATGTAAGGGGGGACTCCGCTGCAATGCCTGAGGTAAGGGGGGACTCCGCTGCAATGTCTGATGTAAGGGGGGAGTCCGCTGCAATGCCTGAGGTAAGGGGGGACTCCGCTGGCAATGTCTGATGTAAGGGGGGACTCCGCTGGCAATGTGTGATGTAGGGGGGGACTCTGCTGGCAATGGCTGATGTAAGGGAGGACCCCGCTTGCGATGTCTGATGTAAGGGAGGACTCCGCTGGGGACACCTTATGGCATCTGGTGGCAGGCGATGTGGCAAGTGACACGCTCAGGGTTCCCACTGATTCTGCATTATGGTGAGTTAAATAATTTAATTCTATATTACAAGGTAATAATAGAAATAATGCACTTCAATCATCCTGACACCATAACAACCATGGTGCCGGGATGATTGAAGTGCTAACACCAGGTGTTGGGAGTATCTTTATCTGCTGATTTGTTAAACTTTCTGGAATACACAGATTTCTACTGTTGTGTAGGATCTGGGCCTGCTGTCACTCCATCTTTCTTTCTTTCTTTCTCCCTCCATCCCTCATTCATCTCATACCACACCCTTCCGAGCCACGCCCATTTAAGACACGCCCACTATTCCGCTCAAACCACGCCACATTTTTCTGTTAGTGTGCCCCTCCTACAAAAGAATGCCACGCCCCCTATTTATAGCAAGGTCCCACCTACATGCAAAAAAGTGTCCCGAATTTTTTTTTTTTGCAATGTTGGCAACTATGCAAAATATAATAAACATTATATAATAGATTGATGATAATAAAAGTGCCCTCTTTCCAACATATCCATTGTGCTGATCTTCTCACTTTATTTAAAAACACATGGCATTCCTCAGCGTTAATAGATGCTGTTTTTAGAATGGTGGAAGCCATATTGTGCAGTGGACATCTAATGGAAAAGCAGCAGAGACTGAAGATACAGAGACATTTTCCCTACCTCTGACAATGAATTCCTGCCCTTCCACTCGGGTGTCACCCTTGGATCTCTGCAGTAGTGTTATCCAGTGATGCATTTCTTCTGGGGTGTCTGAGTTACAGTGAAGAACGCGGTTTGCCGTGATGATTACAAAGGAGTTTGGTCTTAAAGCAAAAAAACGGAAATGTGTTTAGCAGTTAGACAGCATGAGTAATGTTTGTACAACAATTACTCACCCTCAAATTATTATCAATACTGGTTTTGTTTCATCTCAAATAAGTGGAAAAATGTCACTTTCATGTTATTTACAGTAAAGCTGTGCCGAGGTTTTGGAAAAATTGACAGAGAATCAAGGAGAAAAACTTTCACACATATCTAACATGTAAAGCATGCCTAAATAAAACTGAACAATTTCTGTTGTGTGATTTTAGCTGGTATAATATACAAATACTACTAATATATTTCAAAGCTGTACAGTAATAAATAGGCACTTTACACCACTGGTTCTTTTAAGTGTATGTTATCTTTTCTCTATAAAATTGTATCTTTGTTTAAAGTAATTAAAGTCTTGTTTTTTTACTTAAAAATAACAAACATGCTATACTCACCTGTAGTGGTTTTGTACAGAGCAGCGTGGATCCTCCTCTTGTCGGGTCCTTAGCCGGCGCTCCTGGCCCCTCCCTCCTGCCGAGTGCCTCCACAGCAAGCAGCTTGCTATGGGGGCACCCGAGTTGCTGCTCTGTGTGTCCATTCAGACACAGAGCCATGGCTCGGCCCCACCCCCTCTCTCTCCTCATTGGCTCACTGACTTTTATTGACAGCAGCGGGAGCCAATGGCACCCCGCTGCTGTCTCAGCCAATGAAGAGGGAGAGTCCCGGACAGCCGAGTCTCTCATGCAACCTCGCTGGATTGAGATGGGGTTCAGGTAAGTATTAGGGGGGCTGAGGGGGACTGTTGTACACAGAAGGTTTTTCGTCTCAATGCATAGAATGCATTACGATAATAAACCATCTGACTTTACAACCATTTTAATGCAGTACATTGTTGAGCCCTGATCTCTGTTTTACAAGAAAATCATTAGGTCTAAATAAAGGATTAGAAATAGTCATTCATAATTGCACATTAAAGTGAAACATTAGTCTGAAATCAAGTGTTAATAGATCATTTCAGGCTGGCCCCTTTTGCAGGTATAGCTATGTAAAACATTTTCAAATAAATGCCTCTACTATAGGCACCACCTCATTCTGCTCTGCACATGCTCATTTGTTCTCTATTCTTCACACTGTGTCTAAAATCTAAGACACTGGCTTATCAGCTGACAGCTTTATGATTTACTACTGCTAATGGTGAGGGGGAGGTGACGAAAGCAACAGGAATAACACTGTGCAGCGGGAACACAGATTAAGGCGCGAGGAAAGAAAAACAGCCCTGGATGATTCATGTGGGATTAGACTGTCAAATGTATTTTTGGATTTATCTATATTATTATTATTTTATTAAAGTGGATGTAAACCTGATTCATGAAATTTGACATGGCACAAATATCTCTAGTGTTTTCGTATCTCTCCAAAGCACTAAGTCCCATGTGTTTCTGCTGCTCCGTTCTTCTGTTATCAGCATCAACAAGTTCTCCATCAACCAAGATAAAACCAGCCTGAAATTTGTGTTGGGGAGGTTGTTATAATTAGATTAGCAGAGAGCTTGTTTTGTCACAGCACAGCTCTGCACATTCCTTCCTTCCTTTGCCAATGTGGAGAGAGGGTGTGTGCCTTTCCTCCAATCAGCTGTCACACTGTGTATGCCAAGAATCCATTCCCAGTGCTGAACAGGAAGAGAAAATCGCTAACACGATGTGCACTTTCTAAAGAATATAGCAAGTCGAAGACAGCAGATATACACGTAAAACTTATGTAGGGAGATTTGTTTCATCCCTGTGTATCATCTGAGGCTTTTCACTTCATTGGGTATACAGTATGTGAGGGTTTACATCCACTTAAATTAATTTCACAGATTTCACTATATGATATTGATTGACGTGATTTTTATTACAAATTATTATTATTAATATTATTATTATAGTGTTTGTGTAGCTACTGCTTCCCCATAGCATAACATAGGCTGTTATGCATACATCATTTTTTTCTATTTCTTTCCCATTTTTCTGGTTGTAAAAACAAGGGGAGTGTTCCAACATCTAGTATGCATGCTTTGTGCAAACTATGGGCCTACGGTACATGACGCATCATTGAATCTACTGTATTTTGCATGTTGTATTATACATACCTGCTTGATTTGATTGTCTGTACGTCTGCTAACTATTCTATGTATTGAGGAATGTGTTCTGTTCTCTCTACTGGTTATGTACACGCCTTGTCTTTTTACATAAAGAATTTACAAAAAAAATTAAAAAATAGGATTTTTATAACAGCTTACCTGTAAAATCCTTTTCTTTTGATGTACATCACGGGACACAGAGCCTCAGTAATTACTGATGGGTTATATAGGGTATCACTGGTGATTGGACACTGGTCACACCCTAAACAGGAAGTTCAACCCCCTATATAATCCCTCCCCTTACAGGGATACCTCAGTTTTGTAGCAAAGCAATATAAGTGTATTAGAAGAGGGGTGGGACCTCCGTGTCCCATGATGTACATCAAAAGAAAAGGATTTTACAGGTAAGCTGTTATAAAAATCATATTTTCTTTCTCATACATCACGGGACACAGAGCCTCAGTAATTACTGATGGGACGTCCCAGAGCAATGCTATCTGAGGGGACCACACAACGTAGGGTGTAATCAGACCTGAGGACTTTGTACCGCTGCCTGCAGCACACTATGCCCAAAGGCAATATCCTCATGCCTTCCCACATCCACCTGATAAAATTTGGTGAATGTATGGACTGAAGACCAGGTTGCGGCCTTGCAGATTTGAGCCATAGAGGCCTGGCGATGCACCTCCCAAGAAGCACTAATAGCCCTTGTAGAGTGTGCCTTGATCTGAAAAGGAGGAATTTTCTGTTTCAAACCGTAAGCTTGAATAATCATTTGTCAAATCCATTTAGAAATGGCAGATTTTGCCGCTGCCTGTCCTCTTTAGGGACCTTCTGGCAGCACGAACAAAACATCCGTTTTGTGAATTTGAGCAGTTGCTTTCAGATAGGCCTTGACTGCTCTTACGACATCCAAAGAATGTAGTGACCTTTCTTCCGTAGAACAGGGATCTGGAAAAAAGGAAGGCAGAACAATATCTTGGTTTAGATGAAAACCTGAAACCACCTTCGGTAGGAAGCTAGGATGAGGGCGCAATACCACTCTATCCTTATGCATGATCAAATAAGGCTCTTTACAGGAAAGAGCTGCTAATTCTGATACTCTTCTAGCAGAAGAAATGGCTACTAGAAAAATTAACTTTCTTGTCAACAAGACCAAGGGAATTTGACGTATTGGTTCAAAAGGCTGTTTCTGTAAAACGGACAAAACCAAATTCAAGTCCCAGGGGTTTATGGGCGCCCTAACCGGAGGATTAAGACGCATCACCCCCTGCATAAAGTTTCGGACCAAAGAATGTGAAGCAAGTGGCCGTTGAAATAATACTGATAAGGCCGAGACCTGGCCCTTGATGGTACTCAAGGCCAGCTTCATTTCTAATCCCATTTGTAGAAAGTCAAGAATTCTACCTATTACATATTTTCTGGGATGCCAACCCCTGGATTCACACCAGGATACATAAGCTTTCCAGACTCTATGATAAATCACTTTGGAAGCTGGCTTCCTTGCATTGATTAAGGTAGAAATCACAGGACCTGAAAGTCCACGACTCTTCAGAACGTGGGTTTCAATAGCCAAACCGTCAAATTTAGCGTTTGTAAGGCAGGATGGAACAATGGACCTTGAGATAACAGGTCTGGCCGTGACGGTAGGGTCCACGGGGAACCCACTGTCATTTTTAATATTTCTGCATACCAAGCCCTCCTGGGCCAAACGGGGGCTACCAGAAGTACCGACTTCCTTTCCTGCCTGATCCTGCAAAGGCGTCGTTGCAGTAGCAGAATAGGCGGGAATGCATAAATCAGTGAGAACCGATTCCACGGAATCACCAACGCATCTGTCCTGTATGCAAGAGGATCCTTTGTCCTTGCCACAAACTTGTTGAATCTGGACGCAAAGAGATCTACATCTGGAACCCCCCATCTTTGGCATATGGCCCAAAAGATGTCGGAGTGAAGAGACCATTCCCCTGGGAAAAACTGCTGGCGACTTTAATAGTCCGCCTGATAGTTCTCTATCCCTGGAATGAAAACTGCCGATATGCATGGCATATGCATTTCTGCCCAGACTAAAATCTGGTTCACTTCTCTTTGAGCTGCCTGACTCCTGGTGCCTCCCTGAGGATTGATATAAGCCACTGCTGTGGCATTGTCGGACTGGATCCTGACTGGGCAACCCTGTAGCCTGAGAGTCCAGGCTTTTAGGGCTAGATATGCCGCACAGATCTCCATAATGTTGATGGGTAAGGTCCTCTCGGTTTTGGACCATACCCCTTGGACCGCAGACTGTTCCAGAACTGCTCCCCAACCCAAAAGACTGGCACCCATTGTTACCACCGTCCAGGTAACCGGTAGAAAGGATTTCCCTTTCTGCAGGCTTTCGGGTATTAACCACCAATTGAGGCTCTGATGCACTGCATGAGACAGGTGCATCAAAAAATCTAATGCCTGGACCTTCTTGTTCCAGGCAGACAGGATACTGTGTTGCAGCAGTCTTAAATGAAACTGAGCATAGGGAACTGCTTCGAAAGAAGCCACCATCTTTCCCAGCAGCCTCATACAAAGGCGGACAGAAGGACCCTTTTTTGTCCTGACTACCTGAATCAGCTCCCTTAAGGCAGTGATCTTTGCCTGAGGTAAAAATACCTTTTCCTGGCTTGTATCTATGATCAGACCCAAATACTCCAGTCTTCTTACTGGTTTTAGGAAAGACTTTTCTAGGTTGAGAATCCAACCTAGGTGTTCCAGATACTTGACTGTGGTCATCAAGTTTCTGCTCAAACAGGCTACCGACCGGTCTATCAAGAGCAGGTCGTCTAGGTATGCTATGACAGTTATACCTTGAGCCCTTAATCTGGCCAGAGGAGGAGCCAAGATCTTTGTAAACACTCGAGGTGCAGTGGCTAGCCCGAAAGGCAGAGCCACAAACTGGAAATGGCACCCTTCTATTTCGAAGCGCAAGTACCTTTGATAAGCAGGAAATATGGGTACATGCAGATACGCATCTCTGATGTCTATTGATGCCAGAAATTCTCCTCCCTGCAGGATGGAGACTACTGACCGAATTGATTCCATGCGAAAGGATCGAATCCTTAGGAATCGATTCAAATCCTTTAGATCCAGAATGGGTCTGACACCCCCATTTGGTTTTTGGACCGTAAAAAGGTTGGGATAAAATCCCAATCCTTGATCCTTCGTGGGAACCACCATGATGACTCCTTGCGACAAAAGTCGCTCTAACGCTAGAAGGAGCGACTGCTTTTTCTCTGGATCGCTGGGGACATTTGATCTGAGGAAACGAGGAGAGGGGAATTCTTGGAACTCCAGTTTGTAACCTAAAGTTACAGCGGAGATTACCCATCTGTCCTGGAAATCCTCCTGCCAGAGCTCTGAGAACTGCAGCAGTCTTCCCCCCACTCAAGCGAGCGGGGACGCCCCTTCATAAAGAGGCCTTAGCGTCTTTTCTAGCAGGCTTCTTCCCCCAGGACTCGACTCTTGTTTCTAGACCCAGACGGAGAAGGCCGTCGCGATTGGCACTGGGGAAAGAGTCCGTTTAAAAGAGGGACGCTTACTCCTTTTATTAACAGGTAAGAGAGTGCTTTTCCTACTAGAGATCTTTTGGATATAATTGTCCAAATCTTCTCCAAACAGCCTTGCACCACAAAATGGAAATTCAGCCAGAAGTTTCTTACATGGTGCTTCGGCTGACCAATTTTTCAACCATGAGATTCTACGCATATGCACCAACCCAAGTGAAAGACGAGAGGTCTGCATGATAGAATCTCTGATGGCATCAACAGCAAAACATAAGGCCGCCGGAAGGTTAGCCAACCCCTGGGCCTGCTGTTCAGGTAGAACTTTGATGACCTGCTTAACATGGTCTCTTAAGTATTGACAGATTGCTGCCACTGCAGGTTGAGCTACTGAACCTGCTAAGGAGAAAACATCCTTCAATAGGGATTCCATCTTTTTATCAACAGGATCCCTGAGCATCTGAGCATTGTCTACAGGACAAGTCAGATTTTTATTTACGGAGGAAATGGCGGCATCAACAGCCGGTATCCCCCACATCTTTATAAATTTTTTCTCCATAGGATAAAGTGTTGAAAACTTTTTAGGCGGAAAAAAACGTTTATCTGGGTGATCCCACTCAGAATAAATAAGCTTTTCAAGTAAATTATGAACAGGAAAAGCATGTATTGTTTAAGGAGGCTTCAGTGACTACAAAGAAGAAGAGGGTTCTTTAACTGATACAGATACGGGTAACTTAGATGTGGAGCGGACCAATCCAGCAAGGATCATTACTAAGACTTATCCTGAGAAGCCGAAGAGGGCCCTTCTCCACTTGAATCCTCAGAGGAGGAATCATCCGTCCCATCCTGATCCTCTGAAAGGGATTCTTTCCCTTTATCCCAGAGTTCCTCAGCCTGAGGGTCCTGAGTAACAGAGGAAGACCTAGTGTGTTTTCTTCCACTGAGTGAAGATGCAATTACGGCCATTAATCTTTTCTCTAGTCCATTAATGGTTGAGGAAAAAACCTCCTGCGTAATATATATAGGGGGTGAAGTGCCAGAAGCAGATGCAGCCCCTGACCCCAATGGCTCTCCCTGGCTAGCCGTCCCTGGCCCTTCAGGGGGGGAAGGTGCTGCAGAAGGGGGGTCCTCAGAGCCTGAGGAAGATCCCCTAGAGCCTCTGTTTTTTGGGGTATTTGTACCTCTTCTACCCATAGTGCAAAGCAACAAGGTGGAGGTATCACAAAAATAAACACTGACTGCTGAGCGACGTAGTCCGGCAACAGCCACTGCTACCAATGCCCAGTCTAGTGTTTCTCAGTGAATGCTACCTAGGGAATGCCTGTGTCCCACCTTACATGCGACTGTCAGCTCTGTGTCCCTCCATAGGCTGTGTGCACCTGACAAGTGTGCTTAATATAGCCTTGCAGCCGGCGATGTGGGCGTCTAATCACGCCCCCCCCCCTCCTCTGACCACCCCCCTCGCTTTTTTTCAAAAAACAGTGCTTTCCTGTGTGAGTTGACCCTCCGGGACAAGTGTGGAGGGGAGGCTGGGGGTGGAGGAGGAAGGAGAGAGGCCGGGAGCTGATGGGGCCTGCCATATGGTAATGGCGGAAGTGGTAACAGTGCGGTATACTACTGCCTCACAAATCACTGTGCCCCCCCCAATCTTGGGGGGAATATCCCTAAGGAGAGCCCCCCATCACATCCTACCTGGAGCTCGGCTGGAGGAGCTGTGCAGCGGAAACACCGAGACAGACAATCAAGCATGAGAAGGTATGTGCTCTTGGCAGCCCCCGGTGGCGACAATAGGCATAGCATACATTTACCTAAAGGAGAAACCTACTAGAATTAAAAAATTCTGTGGAATCTCCCTTACCTTATCCAGCTGCAGGGTTCTGTTATACAGACCCAATCTTCACCTCTCACGGTGGGCTCCGTTTGGAAAACCTTCAGAGACTGGGGCCCCCTACGGATAGGGGGATCCGCAGTTCTGGGCCTGTAAAGCACCTGGCCAAGAATAAGGCTAGAAAACCAAATTCTGAAATGCGGGGTCCAGCTCTCTAAAAAGAGGAAGCATTACAGGTAAAACCTCGTTTCTTCGGACACGAGGCCCGGGTACCATCCAATTCGGCCTAGAAAGGACACTTTGAAATCTCTTCGCCTGGCTTGCCCCAGTATAGGATATAGGATATTCCCTTTGGAGCTCAGCACAGGACATCTTTACACGTCCAACACCTAAGACACTGGTGAAAAAACTGAGGTATTCCTGTAAGGGGAGGGATTATATAGGGGGTTGAACTTCCTGTTTAGGGTGTGACCAGTGTCCAATCACCTAGTGATACCCTATATAACCCATCAGTAATTACTGAGGCTCTGTGTCCCGTGATGTACGAGAAAGAAATGCTGATTAACACTGTACAGGTCATGGCATCCATGTGAATAAGCCCCATGACCTCATTTACACATAGAGCTTTATAACTCAATAGGGTTTTATCTTTAAGATTTAGCAGGAACTTTGTTAGGTAGATTGCCCTGTGGTTTCTAACAGAAGCCTTGAACCTATCAAAACCATTTCTGTTACATACATGTTTAAACGGCATGTGCAATTCAAGCACCACCAAACACATAAAGTGTACTGGGAATTTGGTAATAAAGGGGGTCTGATTACTATGTTCCCCTCAAAGAACAATAAAAAAGTAACTATAATGTTCTTACTTTTGTGGGATTCTATACATTTTTATAGATAAACCTCTTGTTTGATGAAATGCCAAAACCTGTGTTGTAGTGCTTCTTGTTTTAGTATTTTATAACATTTCATTTTTATTTAAGTATATGTTACAGTTATTTACAGTATCTCACAAAAATTAGTACACCCCCCTCACATTTTTGTAAATATTTTATTCTAACTTTTCATGTGACAACACTGAAGATATGACACTTTGCTACAATGTAAAGTAGTGAGTGTACAGCTTGTATAACAGTGTAAATTTGCTGTCCCCTCAATATAACTCAACACATAGCTATTAATGTCTAAACCGCTGGCAACAAAAGTGAGTACACCCCTAAGTGAAAATGTCCAAATTGGGCCCAATTAGCCATTTTCCCTCCCCGGTGTCATGTGACTCGTTAGTGTTACAAGGTCTCGGGTGTGAATGGGGAGCAGCTGTGTTAAATTTGGTGTTATCACTCTCACTTTCTTATACTGGTCACTGAAAGGTCAACATGGCACCTCGTGGCAAAGAACTCTCTGAGGATCTGAAAAAAAGAATTGTTGACTCTACATAAAGATGGCCTAGGCTATAAGAAGTTTGCCAAGACCCTAAAACTGAGCTGCAGCGTGGTGGCCAAGACCATAAAGCGGTTTAACAGGGCAGGTTCGACTCAGAACTGGTCTCTCCATGGTCGACCAAAGAAGTTAAGTGCACATGTTCAGCGTCATATCCAGAAGCTGTATTTGGGAAATAGACGTATGAGTGCTGCCAGCATTGCTGCAGAGGTTGAAGGGGTGGGGGGTCACCCTGTCAGTGCTCAGACCATACGCCGCACACTGCATCAAATTGGTCTACTTGGCTGTCGTCCCAGAAGAAAGCCTCTTCTAAAGATGTTGCACAAGAAAGCCCGCAAACAGTTTGCTGAAGACATGCAGACTAAGGACATGGATTACTGGAAGCATGTCCTGTGGTCTGACGAGACCAAGATAAACTTATTTGGTTCAGATGGTGTCAAGCGTGTGTGGCGGCAACCAGGTGAGGAGTACAAAGACAAGTGTGTTTTGCCTACAGTCAAGCATGGTGATGGGAGTGTCATGGTCTGGGGTTGCTTGAATGCTGCCGGCACTGGGGAGCTACAGTTCATTGAGGGAACCATGAATACCAACATGTACTGTGACATACTGAAGCAGAGCATGATCCCCTCCCTTCAGAGACTGGGCCGCAGGGCAGTATTCCAACATAACGACCCCCAAACACACCTCCAAGATGACTACTGCCTTGCTAAAGAAGCCGAGGGTAAAGGTGATGGACTGGCCAAGCATGTCTCCAGACCTAAACCCTATTGAGCATCTGTGGGGCATTCTCAAATGGAGTGTGGAGGAGCGCAAGGTCTCTAACATCCACCAGCTCTGTGATGTCGTCATGGAGGAGTGGAAGAGGACTCCAGTGGCAACCTGTGAAGCTCTGGTGAGCTCCATGCCCAAAAGGGTTAAGGCAGTGCAGGAAAATAATGGTGGCCACACAAAATATTGACACTTTGGGCGCAATTTGGCCATTTTCACTTAGGGGTATACTCACTTTTGTTGCCAGCGGTTTAGACATTAATGGCTGCATGTTGAGTTATTGTGAGGGGACAGCAAATTTACACTGTTATACAAGCTGTACACTCACTACTTTACATTATAGTAAAGTGTAATTTCTTCAGTGTTGTCACATGAAAAGATATAATAAAATATTTACAAAAATGTGAAGGGTGTACTCACTTTTGTAAAATACTGTATATAAACCCAAGAAAGTTATGTAATTATAGTAAAACACACAGAACAGCAAAAGCACTCTAGGCCTAGCCACCAATTTAAAACCCCTTTTAGCATGAACAACCGCTTATTCCATATTTAGGGTTTATATAATATTTTTTTCCAACTCTAGTTAATCAAAAGGATTACAGTATCTTTATGGCAATTGGGGCCTAGTATAGACAAAGATGCATGCTTAAGGCTTACCTGTCAGGGTTATCAGAAGCACAGACTGAATCAATCATTCCAACATCCAATGTGCCCTGTAGAAAGAACATAATAGTTTGCTAAGTCTACATGTTTAAACAATCACATACTGTATTACATCAGTTAAGCAAAATAAGTTTAGCTGATGTCATTTTTTTCTAACATCCATTTTTGTTCTAAAAAATGCAACATGAAAAAAATGTGAACTATAGGAACTATTTAATTACTGTTAGAATCAAATTTACATGTAGGTCTAATGAACAGGCCTTAATCTAATGAAGAGGCCTTAAAGGTGCTAGTTAATACAATATCTATTTATTTTCCTCTGATCATGTAAATACGGAATCCTATTGTATATATCAAATAGTGCCCTTTGTTGTCAGACTTTCAGGGCTGGGCTCAGCCCTTCCTTCTCTGAGCTGGCTGCTCAGCTGTCATCTAATTGCCAGCTCCTATCTCTCCACAGTGACTCACCTGTTGATGATATCCTGCTTGTCAGTCCTGCCTACTTAAGACGTCCAGTCCAGATGATCTCTGCCTTCGCCTTGGTTACATCTCTAGAGACGCTCTCCTGTGTTCCTGTTTAAAGACTTGCTTGGCTGACATTCCTTCTGTCTCCAGATCCTGCTTGCTGTTCTACTACGCTCATCTCTGGCTCCCTGACGTTTTGGCTTGTCTGACTATTCGTTTTGGTTCCTGAACTCTGGCTATGTTTTGACTATGTTTACTCTGCTTATCTTTTTGTATTATTATCAAACAAGTGTGATTTAACTGTACTTCTGTCTCAGTCTGATTCATGGTTTCTGACACAGACATTATACACTTCATACAAGAAGTAGGGTGACTCTTGGGGAAGGAGGGGGGCAAGGTTGGAGTAGGAGCAGTTGCAACTAAACTTGACAAAAAAAAAAAAACCTTTGAATATTGGTCACCAAAGAAAGAGAAAAAGATTATTCATAAAACAGGATACTGGGCACAGGGGAGTAGGGTATTGCTATTTGTACTGTGGACCATTGGGCAACATGAAAAATAATCAATTTTATAGGTATACTGGGCAAAGGACGGATAGTGTATTAAGGGGCATGTTGACATGTAAGAGGGGGTGTGTGAAGTTCAAAATATGCTCCTGGGCCATATGGCTCTAAATGTACCCTTGAATACAGAATTAGACACAAAATCACATGATAAAGCAGAATTCATTATCTGGAATTATTTTTGACAGCGGTGTTTGATTTTCTAAAACTGGAGCGTGCAAAATACGATGCAGCTGTGTCAATTAAGCTTTGACAAAAAAAATGGAAGCTGATTGGTGTCTATGCAGAGCTGCATCAGATTTTGCACTCTCCAGTTTTAATAAATCAACCCCATAGTTTACACAATCAAAACCCCACAAATGTAATCTTGCTTATGTAAAATATCGAATACTATTTAAAGATATATTTCCAAACCCATAGGACAGAATGAAAAAACCCCTTTTCCTTCTCATCCTGAAATGGCCGATTTCTGCACAATAAAAACGTATACAAGTGAATTTTTTTATTTAATCCAGTGATAAGAGGTGGCAGGAAATTAAACCATCTTCTTATATATCCCCTTCAGTAAACTCTCTGCATCTAAATTACCAGCATCTCCCATATGCTGCGGGCATTGCTATTAAGTCTGAACTGTGTATGTTGTATCACTGGCACTTCAGCAAGAGAATAGAGACTTGATGGTGGGGAAAGAGCAGGATACTCTGGCTAGGAGACCTCAGTGTCCAAAATTCTAAGAAACATATGTAGCCACAGGTGATTAACCATACGATCTCATCTCGTCTTGAAGGCAATCACCTTTTCCAAAGACTACCTACTTAGGCATATATTGGTGGATTATTAGTTTTACCAGGTAATATCTGGGTTGGTGTGGAATGTAGGTACTGGTTGCCAACACTAGGAGGATCTCTACATATAGGGTATAGCACAGGAGATTGTTAATTATATGTGTTTGTTTGCCGTACATATTAAGTATGCTTTGTGTACCTGAAGAGTCTTCCATGGTGTCTACCTCAAGATACTACTATTGCTTTAATCTACTGTTTTAATTTATGTATAAGTAATTAGAATACTGGTATTTTCATATTAGCAAGTACTGCGGACAATACACCGAGGCCCGAGTGCCTATACCTAATGCTCCGCCTCTACTCCTAATCGTAATTGGATGTTCCAAGATTGGAGGCCGGGACAGGCATGGAGACTCTTTCATATAATGACAAGGTGCGTGGCGTGCGGGCACCGTCGCTGAGGACGTCTATGACGAAACGCGTACGACGGCGCCACGCACGCTATGTCATTTCCTGTTTGTAGCAGTTAGTGGAACGCAGCTGGTACGCAGTGCGGCGCTGCTGTCTCCACAGTATGCTCATAGCGCTTGTTCCAACTATTCAGCCCTGACTGATACTAACAGCCGTCCATATCATCTGCAGTTTAGTGGACGACTGCCTAGTTAGCTTATTAAGCTTGGTCTGGGATTTTTAATTTATTTTAAATCTACTAGGTTTTTGTATTAGGGTCTTTTGGCTTTTTAAATAAAAGTTATTTTTATAAGATACTACACTATGGGAGCCCCAAATTCTTTCCCTCTATGAGGAACTGAATACAGATTACTACAACTCAGTTAAAGACGGGAGCCCATTCTGGACATCGCAACAAAGATGGGGGAATACCGCAGTGGTTGCATCCATACGCGCATTGCCCCTGCAGGGGCATGTGGATTTGGTGAGTGGGGACCCAGGAGGGGAAGCACAGAGTCACTTGAAGAAATTGAGAGCACCCGAGTCACTATTTGTGTTCCATGTCACACCATTTGAAGAAGAGCACAAGCACATTTTATGGATTAATACGTGTACATGCAATTGACTTATATATGCTACATTAGCACAACAATGGATTTATAACAAGTCCGCTGGCTGCGGATTTTTTCTACCTAGCACTTATTATTTTTATAATTTTCCATACATGGTTTTTTCACAGCACAATATTTTTGTTATATTTTTGCTGTAGTTTAAAACACATTTTTTGGCACTCTTTGGTATACTGAAAGTAATACCTACATATACGTGGGTGAATATCCTAAGGTTTATGTTTTTATCACAGCTACTTAGCACTAAGGATTGGTGAGAGAACCCGTTTATGATATTGTTTAGTGGGGAAAGCTATGGTAATTTATTAGTTGTAATAGAGGTGCTTATTTCTCACTCTCACATATATTTTTATTGTGCAACAAATTATACACTATTTATGGTCACATATATATCCCCACATATATGTGGATAACCGTATAACATCTAGGTAGCGCCACTTACCCCATTTACTATACTATATATTAACAGGATTAATATAATGATTAAAAAATAAACTTAGCTGAGTAATTAAAGGATTTTCACTTACCACAGCATTTTGTGGATTTGCTTGCTCATCGTGCATCTCCCGAATCTCCTGCTCTGTGGATGAATGGACCTGGCTCATCACACTGAACCATTGGCTGTAGACACATGACAGCAATTATTGGATTCTGCACCAGCACATTCATTCCCTGTCTATGCAGCACAGGTTTTCAGTTTTTCTTAACACTGTTTCTCTACCACATGACTCAAATACATTGCATTGCTTAGGGTTGTTGGTAACAAAATAACAATTAAGCAAATTAATATTGACTTAAACCAAACCTGTGCTTTGCCCATGTAAAGCAAACTATATTTATTTTAATGCCCCCAATCAACAGTATATACTCATCCTTTTGCTCCTCTGCTTCCCCATTCAGCCATCTGATACAAGGATAAAATCCCTGTTTAAATTCCAGTTATATTTTTTGCTCCCAGAGCTGAGCGTAGCAACAAGGTGTTAAGTAAGTATATACTGCTGGGGAGAAAGGCATTAAAGCAATTTGTATGTGCTCATCATATGCTTGCTTAAAAATGAGAAATATTTAAAATGTACAATATTTAACTCAAATTGTATGTTAAGCCAACCCTTTTTTTAGTTATTGATAGATTGAAGAAAGGTGATAACCTTTGTTAAGTTTTTATTAGTGTCTGTGCCCTTGCTAGGGTGATTCTCACTCTACTGGTCCCTGGTTCAGAAAGTGAAAAATCCAAAATTGTTGCCACAAGAACAGGAGGTCCATTGAGTGAACATGTTCTGATGACAACTGTCTAGTACCAAGATCAGACCTTTGTGTTGCTGCAATATGCAGTGGCACACCTTGCACATCTTAATGTGTCACAGTACCAATCTTTTTTAATGACACCTCAACACACTAAAGCAACAATCCTGCATGTAAAGCTCTACAATGCACTGCTTTATATTTATATATATAAAGTTAAGGTGCAGTTTCCATTTTGCTGGGGTGCAATGGCAGCCCAATCCAAATGCGTCCTGGCCTATCAGGTGATATCCCCTTAGTTTAAAGAGATCACCTCTTAAGCTGGCCATACATGAATCAAAATTTGGCCAGTATCAGCCCTAGTTTGATTCATGTGTGGCCACTGTGGTTGAATAAAAGTTGATCTGTCGGTCGACTTCTGTTTAACTGCTCTGTCAGTATTTTCTCACTGGGTCAGCTATTAGTGTTACAGCAATTCCTATGTTATTTGTAATAAATAAGCTTAGTATAGTGTAATTAAATCAGTAAATGTTTTAAATATATGTAACATATGTAAGACACAACAACAATGTAAGACAGCTGGAATTGCTGATTTGTGTCTCCATGTCTGGCCCCTTCCATAGTATGGTCCAGCCATGTGGACGTGCAGAATGCTTTATGTGAGTTGCTCACTTTGTTTACTATCAACATACCCACAATCATTGTCTCATCAGTGTTTTGTGACCTGTACAGTACTTTGTGATGACATGTATTTCAGCAATGCATGAACAGAACAGTCACACAATCAAAGGGCACCCTGCACTCCATTTTTTATATATACTTGTGTTGCATTTAAGGTATAACTAAAGGAAATAGTTTAGAACATCTGTCAGGTTTTTATTGCTGTCTGAACCCCCAGTTAGGAGATTCTCCCTTTCTAATTGTCCTGTTTACCATTGTCATTGAAATTGAAAGTAAAAGAAAATAAACTTTAAAAGGGGGTTATAACCCTCCCTTACTGTATCAAAAATTGATTTTTTTTCCCTATAATTCTACTTTAACATTTATCATACATTAAGATATTTGAACATGCTGTGTGACTAGCTAACAACAACTGTGGACCAGTCAAAAAAGTGTGTTTTAACAAAGAAGCCAATAGGCATTTGCCTTAAGCTGGCCATACATGGATTGAATTTCAGATTATTCCAGTTGAATTGGCCAAAATATAACCCATGAATGGCACTCCTGACATCATCCAACACGACAAAAGTCAATTTTTCCATCTACTTATGTGGAAGGAGTTGGGTGGAAAAATATTGGCTGAGTTATGTGTCTGGCTGCAGTACTGTTTGAGTGTCTAAGCTGGAGCAATCATGTAGCTAAAGATGTTTTAGTAAATTCAAAATTCATGGTCTGCATACTTGTTCTGGGTCACTAAAACTTTGAAGGGATTAAATGGGTGTGACAGCCAGGCAACTACCATTTTCAGAAGAATGGTCAGCAATGGCTGTCCAAGTTTATCTTGCTGCCTGAGATTTTACTTAGTCACCAGCAGATGGCACTGCAACCATACTATTTCATTAAACAGCAAAACAAAAAGCAAACAAAGAATGCAGCTTGCTATTAAATAGTATGCAGTAGGAATTATACATATCAAAATAAAAACTATTTATTCAGTGTAACCAGACTTAATGGCTGTTTAAAATTAGATATTCTATTTTATTTGCAACATTAATATTTTAAGATACATCATAGGTAATCACATAACAACAGAACATCCCGCATCTCCAAACATATAGATGTTCTGTAGTCCAGCAGTGGAGAGAATTTAGGCACCACTGACAACACTGCTTTAGTAGAAGCTCCCTGGATTTTGGTTGGGATCAATAAAAATGTTTCTGTACACGAAATGTTTTTAAAGAGAAAACATTGGAAAATATACATGTTTTGCTAAGAGGTTTTTTGCTTATGTTCTTTCCCCAGACATACATTTTAAACCAATTGCTTTTAAAATAATTAATAACATATATTACCAGTTTATTTATAAATACATTTTCAGCTATGCCATAAATTAAACTGTTCATCATCTTACAAACACATGCTCACCATCCACTTGCCAAATATGTCCTTGTTAATGTCTACTATGGTCTACATCCACTCCCATACATTAGTGAACTTAGTCAAATAGGGAAGGGGTTATAACAGTTAGACCTTGTGTACATGGACGCTTAGCAGCTCTTGAGTGCTGAGTAGCAAAATCCTAGATGCTTTCTGGTGCCTGAGGAGCTACGTACAGCTACCAATACAAGTGAAGAGCTTACGCAAACCGTGCTTGGGGTAAACGATGTATCAGCATTTATCCGCGAATGCATGTTCTACGCTTCTCCTCGAACAAGCCCCTTCCACGTTTGGACAGAAGCATCATATGCACATGCTCAGATAAACACTAATACAGAAGCCAAGGCGTTTATCTGTGCACGGTCACATGCAGACATTTATATACTACTGGAGAAATCTACGTCTTGACATTACGCGTATAGGGGCGGAGCTTAGGTGCTGAAGTCACACCGAGGCCATCTCGTGAAACCAATGTTTTCATGCTCGATCAGCTAGCACTGCTTGAAGTGCCACATTTGTGAGTGTTTTACTTATTTTAGGTGGGAAATAAGTGAGTTTGAATACGGAGAGCACTAGATTTTGCCATTTCTTTCCTCTTATATCTGACATTTGATGAGAGATATCGGGGCTCTTTGAGCCTATGAGAGGGAGTGTGAGAGACGGAGGATTCAAAGCACCAGCAACACGCCAGATATATCTGTCATCCCCAGAGGAGAAACTGCAGATTTTGAACCGCTGGTGAAACGGGTCAAAATATGAGGTGAGCAGCCTATGATACTGGTGGAGGCGAGCACGAGCACTTTTGGAATTCTTCGCACTCTTTGGTGGATCCTTCTCTGTGGATTTACTACATTAAGTCACATTTTACTTATCTTTCATGGACTTTAATAGTTTTATGGACCTTTAATTTAATTTTAGGATTATGGTCATTAAGATTCTGAATTTATATGAGCACTTGATTAAACATATATTTTTTGTGATTTAATATTGCAGTACACTTAGTATACAGCACTGTATTTTGTTTATAATTAGACATTCACATATATTGATGGTTGTACACGGCACATGTGTCTCTCTGGGCACCAGAAATCGCCGGCAATTTTACACCTTAGCACATAGCAGCTACTAAGCATCCATGTACATCCTAAAGCAAAAAGGAAAATAAACAAATCCAGACTATTTTTTATATTTTTATTAACTTAAAGGTGATGATATTGATAGATTTTTTGCTTTTAATAACATTACTATATTTCCATTTGTTTTAACTGCTACACCACAATGGAAGGGGGTCATTCAAATATATGTAAACAGTAAAGATGTGCTGTAACCCTCTCAACCAACTAGCTTTTAGAAGGTTTGTGGAATCCTTTAATAAATCTGATCTGTAGACATGGTAGGATTTGCCATTAGGTCTGCACCTATGGGTAGCACAGACAAAAAGGCAGGTGTCCCATGTGTTGACCACACATTTTTCCCCGTCCTCTATAGAAATATAGTCTCGACATATACAGCAAACTACTTTTCTAAGCTAGGTTAGGTCTATCAAAACAAAACCACTTTCTAAGTGTGTTGATCCTAGCAGAGGGGCGTTGCTTTGGGTGTAAGAGATGACCCTGTCTGTTCCTGGTTGTTACAAGTCTTCATATCACTGGTCTTTGCAACATGTTCAAAAATTAACCTCAAAGGTGTTTTTTTCTCATTTAAATAAACCTCATATTTATTTCTTGCTGGTTGAAAGATACGCCTCGTGAACTATTGACACATGATACATATATTAATAAGGATAGAAATAGTCGACAGAAAGCACCACATCCCATATCAAATATATGTAAAAATGCAAAATGCCAGGGAAGGGGGTTTAAAGCAAACACCCCAGGGGACTTTTAAGGTGCTTTTAAATGTATAGTAGACACAAAAAGTAGATAAATCTGTACAGTATTTTTATAAAAAATCTATAATTTTTATTAGAAATTGATTTTTAAAACCATATGTCCCTATAAGTGAGACATCATCATAAAACAATGGTGCAAATAGATCAATAATTCAACCCATTCAAGGGCACATAAGAGACAGAGCTACTTAATTCCATGACAATCTGCCGCTCGCCATGTTTCGCTCTAGTGCGAGCTTCTTCAGGAGTTTGTGGCAAAGATTGTAGTGAGCTCAGGTTGTCGTGTTCAAACAATGTGTTAAACTTGAATAAAACGAAATGAATTGCTACAGCATTTTCACAGTATAGGCTCTCATAACATGGGTTCTCTTGTCTTGGGATGGCCACAGAGGGATATAAAGTTTTGTATAATCCTTAAATAGAATCAAAGGATGAATTGCTCAAAGTAAAAGACACCTCCCAGCAATTAATGAAGACAGTAACTGAGATGAATTTATATGTAATGAAAAAGCCCTGGTGTAGAATATTAAGGGTTGAGCAGAGAAAGGAATCTTTTCAATGCAGCAGCTTTTGTGAATAACAGAAGGCAAGTATGCTTGGAAGCAATCCACATACTCCCTGTAGTGTGATGCCGGTAGCAGAACCAGTTCATCTCAGTTACTGTCTTCATTAATTGCTGGGAGGTGTCTATTTTAAGGATTCTATTTAAGGATTATACAAAACTTTATATCCCTCTGTGACCATACCAAGACAAGGGAACCCATGTTATGAGAGCCTGTACTGTGAAAATGCTGTAGCAATTCATTTTGTTTTATTCAAGTTTAACACATTGTTTGAACACGACAACCTGAGCTCACTACAATCTTTGCCACAAACTCCTGAAGAAGCTCGCACTAGAGCGAAACATGTCGAGCGGCAGATTGTCATGGAATTAAGTAGCTCTGTCTCTATGTGCCCTTGAATGGGTTGAATTATTGATCTATTTGCACCATTGTTTTATGATGATGTCTCACTTGTAGGGACATATGGTTTTAAAAATCAATTTCTAATAAAAATTATAGATTTTTTATAAAAAATACTGTACAGATGTATCTACTTTTTGTGTCTACTATACATTTAAAAGCACCTTAAAATTCCCCTGGGGTGTTTGCTTTAAACCCCCATCCCTGGCATTTTGCATTTTTACATATATTGACATATGATGTCTAAGGCTGGCCATAGTTGATCCGACTTAAAGTAAAGTAAGTCACTAGATTCTGCCATCAATACAGTCAGTGTTGATGGGGGAATACCTCCCATGGAGCCACTGTGTTCTATTATATAGCTAATGGGGGTTATTTACGAAAGGCAAATACACTTTGCACTACAAGTGCAAACTAAAAGTGCAAAGTGCACTTGGAAGTGCAGTCGCTGTAGATCCGAGAGGGACATATGTGCAAGGAAAATAAAAAACAGCATTTTAGCTTGCACATGATTGGATGATTGGATGATAAAATTAGCAGAGCTTGCCCTCATTTCAGATCTGCCCCTCAGATTTACAGCGGCTGCACTTCCAAGTACACTTTCAGTGCAATTTCAAGTGCACTTTGAACTTGTAGAGCAAAGTGGATTTACCTTTCGTAAATAACCCCCCACTGTGTTGCTATTGTGTTGAGAACACACTGTGATTATTGCTAGAGGCTATAGCTGCTGGGAATAAATCACATGAAAAAACCTGACAGGCTGGTTGTACCCAAGTTTAGTGATCGATCAACTTGGGTACAATCAGCCTGCCCATACATGGTTCGAATCTTGGCCGGTCCCTGCTAAACCGGACGAGATATAAAACCACCTATGGCCGCTTTAAGGATTGTGCCAATTAATTTGAATCATCCTTAAACTAAGCTTAAGATTACAGTTTGTTATTCTAAAAACATAATAAAATGATAGACATGTGGCTTCATAATAGGATTGTTCTATTAACCTGCTGTCATCCAGGTTTATTCGAATAAAAGCATTCCATTAACTGATATTCAAAATAAGACAAGATCGTTTAATGAAATAGCTTCACAAAGCAGGATAAAGAGCAATAATAAGACTGGGAAAGGCAACAAATCAGATTTCAGTCTAGTACAGTGAAATAGGTAACAGAAGAATTCTGACTGGTTGCTCTGTACAGTGTTAATTCCACTTTGCCTAATTACAGTAAATCGTTCAAGGATGGTTCTTTCATTAGACTGCATTTTCTTACCTTGCATCTTCTGGTGACTCAGCAATTAAATGGTATGTCCGATTTTCCACTACTATATCAATACCATTTTCCTTGCCTGTGTTGTCGATGATCTCTCTAAAATATTTTTTGGAGAAAGGCATATTATTAAAGTTGAACTAAACTCTCTCCATCAGTAGTAACTATTATTAATCCTTATGCTTCTAGCATTAGTAAATTGATAGGAAGGTATATTATATTAACTTGTTTTAACCTTTTTTTACATTTTTTCAGTTGCTTCCTGGTTTCTGGCCTAGGCTAAAATTTTATCATACATCTCAGGTGTCCTAATTTTTAATTTTATCTAGTGCAGGGGAGGAGGTGCTCTCTCAGCTAAGCACACTCTCCTGTCTGCATGTCTGAGCTAAGGATAGATGGATTCCAGAAAGTAAATGCTACATGAATTATCTGATTTTACACAAGATGGCCACTGCTGGAAATGTCAGGGGGTGGGGGTTATCAAAGTGATTTCTCAACAAAATTAAAAACCTCACAGATCCCAGCATCAACACAAGTGCTACTAATGCAGGGATCTCCCAAGCTGTACTATTGTATTCATCACCTTGCCCCCAAGTCAGAATACACAGATCATTGCTGCAAGTGCTCATTGAATGTTCTTCTCCCAGCATGACCATTAGACCAACCTCTGTTAGACAGAAGTAAACATGTACCAAAATTTGGCTGGTTCAGCAGGAAAGATACGTGTATACCTAGCTTTAGTCTTAGATAGAATCAATGGCAGATTTCAGTGAGAGCTGTCAAAATTAGCTACTGCTGTAGTGTTAAAATCTGCTAGATGTTGCAGGCACTGTTTATCTGAACCTGTATCTGTATATCTGAACCTTCACCTATAAATGGGTAAATCAACCCATTTATTTTAAAATGAAAGGCAAAACATTTCTGTATACAAATACCTTTTTTTTCTTTTTTTTTTAATAAGTGATCACATCACCACAGTTCTCAGCTGCATAAGGGGCTTAGAGAGCTGAGGGTGGAGAAACAGCATTACACCGATCTTCCCAGTGAATAACTGTGTGTAGGGGGAAAGGGAAGGGGGAGAGGCATGTCATGGATAGGCAGGTGGTTCTCCCAGCACAGACACAAAACTGACCACAGAGGGAAGGGTGTGCTTCTAAGCATAGAGTGGTCAGTTTGAAATAGGAAAGCAGAGGGACTGGCAGGATCACCAGAACTTTCAAACAAAGGAAGCAATACAAAGAAAACAAGATACTTTTTACACAAGTACATGGTACAAAAGACTCAGGCTAATGTGCTTGATAAAGTGAGCAACACATGCTGGAAGTCCTTACACCCATTTAAACAGGGTTGTACACATAAATTTAAAGCAGTACATCTTTATGTTTGTACAAAGTCGATAAGCGTGAACATAAGGTACATATATCTAGATTCACATGACTTGATGCACTGTATTAGAGAAGCCACAGCTTAAAAGCAAGAACATGCATGCTGAAAATATCTCTTGTATCCCTTAACAGTGTCTGGTATCTCTTCTGTTTACTTTAAAAATTGGATAAAGAAGTTCTGGTACTCAATGTTAATCAAAATGTTATTCTAACTAAAATAGTGCATAATGTCAAGCTATAAAATGCAATGCCATTGGAATATAATGTTTAGGCCCTATTCACACTACTGTGGCGTGTTAACGACATGCCACATGTTTAATACAAAATAATGTTTATAAATATTCATTCATTCAAAAAAACATCTTTATCAGATGCATGTTTTGCACTGCAGTTTAAATGTAATAAAATATGATATTCGCTATTACCATGAGCCACTGACATCATTTGAAATGTCATAAAGATTCTACATAATTAGACTATGATTAATTCTTAAAAAGCTCTCTAATAATTTGTATCCATATTGTTAAAATGCTTATCCATATTGTTCACAGAGGCAACTAGTGAAACATGAATAAGGAACTAGCTGATCTGACTGCTATGTACTTGGGGCTAATACAGTATGTCCCAGTGAGGATTTTCTATTTCATTGGAAGTCTCCTTTGTGGCTCTCTAAAGAAATGGCTGTTGTAATATGCTCACTAGCAGTGACGGCATATATTGCAAGACAAGGACAACAATATGGTTAATATTAAGGCCCAAGTACACGCAGGCCGAATATTGGCCAAAATCAGCCAGGACAGTAGAAACCAGCCGAGATTTGGCCTGTACAGCAGCCAGTCCAACAGAACCTGATCTCATGACAGGATTCTGTCAAATGAGCATACTGGAAAACCAGCATCTGACCAGCATCCAATTAGCGATGGCAGCCAATGGCTGTGAGCGCTGACTAATGTTGTTCTGGCGGGGGGTGGGGGGCGGTCCCCTGTAACACAGCAGGGGAGATTGCTGCACTAACATTGCCTGTGTCAGTACAGTGATCTGTCTGTTTTTTTTGTTCAGTCTGCTGACTTGAACAAAAAAACGTATAGAGTGTACCAGGCTTAAGGAATAGGATTTTCCAATCAAGCATAAGAAAAATGTTAACATTTGCAAAGGATGTGTGATGTGCTAGACATGATTAAGAAAGGATAGAAGTTTTCATTAAAATTTGTGTTTATCAACCTAGATAACTGTAGTTCATCAGCAACAATTCTGAAAAAAAATTCTTGAACGTACTTGGCTTCCCGCAGTTCTATGGACCCCTTCAGTTTTTCTTCACTATCACTTTCAAAGTACAAGAGCTTGGACTGACGAAGAACAAACCAGCGTTTTTTCCAGTTCCTTCTAGAAAGAGTTGATGATCCACCACCTTTTTTATGAAGCCAACCCTGTTTCAAGGCCTCCTGCTTAGACCTGAACCATAAGAATGTCTCATCTTTCAAGACACACCAACGCTTCCTCCATGTGTTCATCATTCCACCTGCCAGAAGCACAGTAATACATTTATTATTGCATAAAATGGTCCATGTAGAAAAAAATATCTATAGGAATAAGTATTTTAGCATTTTACTTTAGCATTTTGAATTGTATTCTGACATATTAAACACAAAGAATTACAACTGAGGCAACTGACATTCCAATAGACAACCTTGTCCATTTTAATCTGCTTTGGGGTTGTCTAGTTGATCAATAGTGTTTCAGAACTCAATTCTTCAGGGACCAGTAATAGAGCAAAGCTTGCCCTCCTGTAGGTATATGTACACAAATTATTCAATTTAGGCTTATGTACACAGATATGAAAAAGCACTGTTAGTAGATTTTAAGGTTTGACTTTGAGAAACAACATTGTAGAACCCTAATTCTGAGCACCCGTCACAAAAATACCTGCCCACTATAGATTTTTAAGCTGTATATATTTTTATGTTAAAACACACTTTTTCTTTTAAAAACATAGAAATTTTGGGAACAAAATGCAATTTACAAGAATACATAATTTTTGTTTCTAGATTATTTGAATCAATGATATATATGTTGATGAACTGAACATGAACTGAACACTGAGAACCACTGGCATAGAACATCATTTATAAGTATGATGTACAACTCTAGTATTTCATTTTTAAGATTTCAGCTGACATTGAGCAGGTAAAATACTAGAGTATTACTATATTACATATATGTAGAAAACATTTTATTTGTTCTTGGCTGCCAAATAGAGTTGAGGGGTTTGGCAGAGAGGCACAGGGAAGGTTAATATAAGGATCTGCTGAGTCATTAAATTGAACCTGATTGCTTTCCCTTTAAGTCCAGCCAGCATGATAAAATCATACAAATACTAATAATCACATGTCTCTTGCAAACCACTATGCCTGCAATAAGCATGGAAAATGACTTTATGGAAGCTGCAAGAAAACAAGTTTGACAGCTTCAGTTAAGTGTTGCCCTTAAGCTAGAAACTGCTACCTCCCATTAAAATGACATCAGCGACAGTGCACTATGTTTGCACGCTCAATTCTATATCCACAATACAATGCTTGTATTATTTACTGATACATTAGTCTTATGTGTTTTGCATTTGTGTCTAGTGATCTGTTAGTGTCTGAAATGTGACCTGTTTGGGTTACTCTGATGGATTTGCTTGTAATCTAAACTGTCCTGGTTGGCAGCATTATTTGACACATGGAAAATAAAAGTTACAAAAGCACCATAGTAGGCTTACTCTGATTTAGAAATGTGAAATTTAGTTCTGTAAGATTATTAGACATGACAATCATTCTATTAATTCTGATGGAAACCTTGATTGAAATCACACACATTTGCAAATTGACACCTAGGGTCCAATCACAAAAAAACTGAGTAACTTTAAGCTGACCATAGACAGTGTTTTAGTTTCCTGCAACCATGGGTTTCAGGAAAGAAAACTGCTGGATTCCCCCATCAACACAGTCGGTGTTGATGGGGGAAACCCTCCTGTGGAGTCATTGTGTTCTCCCCGCAGGAAGGCACTGATTATTGCTAGTGGCTATAACACCCACTAGCAATAATCACATAAAGAATCTGACAGGCTGTTGTACTCAAGTTGATCGATCAATCAACTTAGCTACGATTGGCCTGCGTATAAGTGGTTCAAATCCTATCCGGTTCCTGCTGAATGGGCTGAAATTAGAACCATCTATGGCCAGCTTTACTAGGAAAAAAACAAGTGAATAATAAAAAGGTCTGGATCTGTAAAAAGACCACACGGGCCAGGGCATAGGGCACTACAATTTGAGGGTTGGGGGAAGAAGACTCCTCTGATCTCTTATTTTATTATATATTACTTATACAAGCCTTCAGTGAATAAATCATTAGGAAGTTCACATTTCTTCACAAGCACAATACTCTTAAAGAAAACCTGTACTCGCTCTCCATCTTATCATCGTAAGTCCATAATGGGTAGTATATGTCCTCTATATCATATTAAGTATTACACAGTTGTCAATGGATGTGGTGCTATACTAGCAAGTACCAAAGGGAAAGTTTATAGGTGCCTCCATCTTGCCTCTCTCTTGAGCAAGCCTAAGGCTGGCTATACATTATACAATTTTCTTATTCAATTTCCTTTAGATTTAACTTCAACTGTGAAGTGCAAGGGCATGCCTGATTGCAGAGAGGTTTAAAAGTATTTAGGTTTGACCTTATATTATATGCTTTTGGTAAATCTAAAGGGAAATTGTACAAGGAAATTGTATAATGTATGGCCAGGCTAAGGGCATAGGGACCCGTTGGCCAGCAAGACCTCTACAGAAAACAGACAGCAGAGGTGAAGGATCCCCACGTTCACATCATTAGCAGGGGAAAAGTTAAAAGTTATGTTAGATTTGCAGGGTGTCTTATAACGCATACAGGCATCAGATGCTAAAAATGGAAATACATACAGTATAGTTAGCTCTCATTATGCTCCAAAAGGATATTTGATTAGCTCCTCTATTATTATCTGAGTTTGGGGTTTGCTTGTGGCACAGTATCAATTACCAGGTTAGTATACAGAAATCTGAGCTGATAAAGTATTGTTACTGTTAATGATAATAACATTAATAGCAGAAAACTTAAAAGGGATTACTATAGGTATCAAAAAAGGTGAGGTGTTGCTGAAGAATTATACATTGGTATTATACTATTGAAGTTGCTGCAATTAACCTTGATTTGATCCAGGTCATGTGCATCTCCCGCTCCAGATGTCAGCTATAGACACACAATAAGCACGACCTGTAATGATTACAGATATCCCTCAGCATGACCTCTTTGAGGCTCATTATGTAGAAGTGCCTGAGCGTGTGCCCTATAAGCAGTGAGCTTCTCTCCACACAGCATGACACTTGTACACCCCCCTCTGAACTACATACACCATTGACAAAGGCAGCACAAGACAAGGGACTGCTTATATCTACTTGCACAAAAAGGTACACCGAGACCACTATTATACAACCACTTTATAGAACTGGATTCCTAACAAGTGTAAATTAGGATTCACTTAAATTATCACTTAAGATGACCACATACAGTGGACATGAGGAAATAATCTGACTAAAAAAAGATTGGATTTTGCACGAATCTCCACAAAGAGCCTAATGTTTACTTCCTGTGACAAAGGATCTGCAACACTGACTTTGTAAGGACCAGCAGGGCCTTCTGTCTACAACTGTTTACATACTGTATCCTTCTATAGATTTAAAACAACAGTCTTCATTATTTATAGGAGTGAAACATTCCCTTTTCAATTCCCCAAATATTACGCTATATTTTTTAGTACACGTGTCACCTTTATGTAATGGTGGTATTGCAGAACCTTCCACAAAATCAGTCCCAATAAAAAAATGCACCCCAGCCATTCCTCCTGAACTGTACGTAATTTACCTAAGAAACTCTAGTGATCAACTTTTGAAGAAACTGTATTCCATGTAATAGCCTGCCTATAATTTAACCTCAAACCCTGTGCAGACTTTTGGGAGAGACATTGAGCAAACTAAAGGAGCATTGACAGGACTACAAACTATCAAATGTGAAAATCTGCAAACTATTGATGCTATACGGTAGAGAAATGTGCAATACTTAAGGCCCGTACACACACGTTCCGAAAATCATACGAAAAATACCACTCTTGAAGCGATCATGCGATAATCGGATCGTTAGTACAGAGCTTTCGAGAACCAATCCCGACTGTTCATCCATTATTATCCGATCAGACATGCACGAAAATTATTCTCGTACGATACCAGATCATATGATCATATCGTCCGAATATACAATAGAATACACTACAACACATGACATCACTTCCGATTTCTTACTCTGTTGTACCAGAATTTGCGTAACTTTAGTAAACTCTTCATGTTCGATATGCTAGCATGCAAAAAAAACGGACGCTCTGTGCTGCACTGACACTGATGTTAGAAAGGAGTGACCTGCCATGAAACATAAATAACCCAATTGAAGAAATGCCCAATTTACTTATGAAAGTTGTAAACCCTTTTTACAATAAAGTTATTTACAGGAGTAAAGCTAGCCACTAAACACTGACCAAAATGACTGGCTCAGCAGGGACTAGCCAAATTTCAATCACTGATTGGACCCCAACAATCTTAACAACCTACGCCTTATCTACTTGGTTCCCTTTTTATCCAAACTCCTTGAACATCTGGTCTACAACCAACTGAGCAACCACCTCACCAAGAATGATTTCTTGATCCTTTTTAGTCTAGATTTCGCCCTCAACACTCCACAGAAACTGTTCTCCTAAAACTCACAAACGATCTACTAATTGGCAAAACCAATGGACCCTATTCTGTACTCCTACTCCTGGACCTTTCTGTTACCTTTGATATGGCTGACCACCCCCTCCTCCTCAAAAGACACCATGCCTTTGGTCTCCGTGACTGTACTCTTCTCTGGTTCTCATCCTACCTATCCAACCGCATCTTTACCGTTACTTTCAATTGTACTTCCTCCTCTCCTCTTCCTTTCTCAGTCGGGGTCCCCCCAAAGCTCTGTTCTTGGACCTCTCCTATTCTCGATCTACACCTCCTCCTTAGGTCAGATGTTAGCCTCCCATGACTTCCAATACCATCTCTATGTGACGACACCCACATTTATCTCTCTTACCCCTCAGCTCACTCCTTCAGTCGCCTCACATATCACTCATTTACTAACAGACATAGCCTGGATGTCACACCACTTCCTCAAACTCAATCTATCCAAAACTGAGCTCATCATTTTTCCTCCCCCACCTGCCTCTTCCCCTGATCTCTCTGTCAAGATCAATGGCACAACTATCAGCCCATCCCCGCATGCCAAGGTTCTAGGTGTAATGCTGGACTTGGAACTATCCTTTCGGCCCCACTAATCACTGTCCAAATCTTGCCACCTCAACCTCCACAACATCTCCAAAATACGCCCCTTCCTAACCAATGACACCACAAAGCTCCCAGTTCACTCCCTGGCCATCTTTTGCCTCGATTACTGTATCTCCCTTCTTAAAGGCTTACCTTTACATAGGCTATCCCCCCTTCAGTCCATTATGAATGCTGCTACCAGGCTCATCCACCTTACCAACCACTCCGTGTCTGCTACTACTAAATTAAAAATACTAACAATAACTTACAAAACCATCCACAACTTGGCCCCCAGCTACATCACTAACCTAGTCTCAAAATACCAACCTAATCGTTCTCTTTGTTCCTTCCAAGACCTCCTGCTCTCTAGCTCCCTTGTCACCTCCTCCCATGCTCGCCTTCAGTACTTTTTCCTAGCCTGTCTATGGAACTCCCTACACCAATCTGTCCAATTATCCCCTACTCTGTTTGCTTTTAGAAGATCCCTGAAAACCCATCTCTTCAGAGAAGCCTATTCTGCCCACATCTAACAACTGTACTTTCATTTTCTCCATCAGCTCATCCTCCACAGCTATTAACTTTTGTATCACTTGACCCTCCCTCCTAGATTGTAAGCTCTAACGAGCCGGCCCCTCTGATTCCTCCTGTATTTAATTATTTTGTAACTGTACTGTCTGCCCTCATGTTGTAAAGTGCTGTGCAAACTGTTGGCACTATATAAATCCCATTTAATAATAATAATAATAATAACAAACATGTATGCCTATGGGTGTCAGAAAAAAAATAAAGAGTTTTTGGTTTAGTTATATACCTTCATGCAGATAAGGCTTATTAAAACCATACCATATGAGTAACCTACCTTTCATGTGCAGAAAACTGTGGAAATAAGGCAGTGTAACACAACTGTAGACGGAATCTCTTCTATAAGAGAGTTCATCATCTGTGTCAAACCTTGAATCAAAGTCTTCTTCACTGTCTTCAAACTTGAAAGAAACAAAGAGGCAGTGTTACGAAAGACATCAATTTTGTTTATTTATACCTGTATCATTCATGCATTATATCTGCAAACATGAATGCCCATCACAGTGAGCCTTATTTAGTAGTGTGTCTTGTTCTTTTTATGTAAAGGTTTAAATGTAACTGATTGTTTATTATTGGGAGACAGTTCTACTGACATCAGCTGAATTTGGTTGACATCACAGAGCTCACTCAGTTCTCAGTCTTAGGGGTGGGGGGGACAACTGCATCATCAGATTGATGCTGCAGCCTTCTATGTAGGTATGTACATTTTTTTTTTGTAAACCCGCACTTCTGAGGTCATTTTTATTTTTCTTGCAGAACTCTAAAACAATGTGCCACATTTAAATATGTTTTCCATCTTCCAATAAGTGTAGACACACAAGATAGTGGTCATATTTATAAAACAAAATATCATTAAAGGAGACCTGTCATTAAATAAATAAAGGGACCGACTTTCTTCTGAAAGTGCTAGTTGTCTGGCTGAATCTGGCTGTAGTTCTTTCTGGGTCACATATCTGGAACAAGCATTCAGCATATAAAGTCAGATTACTCTCAGAACTTCTGATTTGCAAACATGTTTTAGATTAGTGATTCAGTAAGTTAGGGTCCCTTAGTTAAAATTTCTAGCTGCTAGTTTGTACAGGATGTTGACTGTCAAAAACATGTTTTTTACCCAACATGCACACCCCCTCCTCTTCAGTATGACTATGAATCGTACATTAAAACAGCCAAAAGTTTCAATTGCCTAATTTTCTTGCTGGTTGATATCATATGAACACTTGTTTCATTAGAAATGTAAATATAAAAAATGCGGCGCTCACAAAACATGCAAAACTAAGTGTAAAAATGTGCAGATATAAATAAACAAAACAAAATTCTATATAAGTCAAAAAATATTCTGAGTGTTCTAATCCACAATGGAGAAAAAACTTTAGAGGTGCAGTGAACCACAGACGCTCTAGAACTTTTCAGGTGCAAATCAAAACCTGGTATCCAGAGAAGTTCAGAATCGCCAGGCACCAAAAGTAATAAAAAATGGAACTGATAGTGAAAGTACCGTTTAAAAAGAATTTATTCCGCACCGCTCACGGCATGCGTTCCAGAGACCAGGAAGTGCATTCCACGGAGCAGGAAATGACGTCAGCGCCGCCGGAAATGCGTGAACATGTTTTGCCCACCCACTGGGCGTTATCAAAGAGGTCTTTGATAACGCCCAGTGGTTGGGCGAAACATGTTCACGCATTTCCGGCGGCACTGACGTAATTTCCTGCTCCGTGGAACGCACTACCTGGTCTCTGGAACGCACGCCGTGAGCGGTGTTCGGATACATCTATAATTCCCTTATATGCCTGTTTTTATCAGCTATTTTGTAAGTACACACTTGTATGTGGAATAAATTCCTTTTACCCTTTTTTTTTTTAACCATTCAGCGCGAGTTTATATTTTAGGATATATAGTCTATTACTTGTTTCATTAGGTTAACCAATGATACTAAAATCATATTAATCATAACCATTTAGATCATATTAATCATAACCAATAAGATCAGCCACATGGGGAATGTATTGTTTACAGTGAATTAGCTGACACATAGGGGCATATTTATAAAGGACGGAATCATGACATATTCACTGCAGGTGAATTTTGCTGGTGCATCTATTTAAATGGCAATGGTTGATTTACCACTAATGGAATTTACCACTAATGAATGTTTCATAAAAGTCACATTTACTGCATTAAAAATATACCTCTATCGACTAGCATTATGAGACAAAAAGACAAACTACTATATGCAGAAACAAGGTTTTTAAAACACCAGTACACACTGATGAGGTTATCTAAATCTAATTGATCTCTTTTACATGTATATTTAAAAAAAAAAAAAAAAAGCTTTACATTCCCCTAATTTGGTGTGCAGCAATCTAAAACGTATTATCAATTATGGTTAACTTTATCTTTAGGCTTTCTAGTAATCTATGTTTGCACAGTGTGTGGCTAAATTAAACATGAAAAACACTTTGTTTAGAAAAGTTTAAAATATTTCCATTTTAGGTAGACAAACAGAAACACTGTTCAAATACTGTGGTTGATTACTAAAGGCAAATAGACTGTTCACAAAAATGCATTTTTCTCCTTGCACAATTCACTAAGCTCTGGGGGAAATTCCCTTGCAAAGTGAAACTTTTCTTTCAAAAAGAAAAGCCTATTTGCCCTATAGATTTACTTTCCATTGAAATTATATAGAGTTTAGATTTTTTTTTCAAAGCCTAGTAGCTGCCTACCTGTTGTATGAGTAGTACACATGGCACAGGCTTCATTCAGCAGTCTGCTGTCATAATTTGATTCACATTCAACATAGCTTGTTCTGTAATGTTGACGATATTTACCTACTTATACAGTAGTTTCCTCACTTCTAAATAGAACTGAGGATGCTACTTGGATAAGTGACAAAACTTCTTCAACATCATAGAACATGTCTATTTGAATGTGACTAACTACTACTAGTTATACCACGACCTGTATACATGAAAACCTTCACAGATATAATTCAGTTTACTTTCTGTATGCAGCATGTATGCTTTAGCAGGTAAATGATTAACTGGGGGTGTCTGTTAAGAAGCCTAAGTAATCCAAAAACCAAGCTATTATAAAAATTAACTGTAAATACAATGGTGTCTAGGGGAAACACTTCCATTTTTTTTAAATATGGCAAATAACAAAGTCACAGTAAAACTTACAAATAATAAAGTTATAGTAGAACTTACCGAAGACTGTGCACCTTCTGAACTGAATCTGTATGCAGATGAGCTGTTGTATGTCCCTATGGAACACTGGTAATCGGGAGACCACTGACTACTGTGTGAGTTAGAAAATGTTACACTGCTTCCAGAGGTGATGGCCCCATCTTGATAATCATCATGATCATAATCATAATCCGCATCTGGGATAATAAGGTTTCCAAGACCAATTGGTCCGTTGTGTGCTTTTTCTGCCTCACAGTAATTAGACTCTCCCCCAGTTGTTTTCTTAAAAGGTTTTGCCTCTTGTCCTTTAGAGACTAATGTATTACTTGGCATAGTTGGAGGTGCTGGCCCAACTGTGTAGTTCATATAGGGATCCTCTTCAGAGGAATCATCACTGGTCCTAATTCCACTTGTTCTTTGGTCTGAGTGCCCATGTTCACTAGGGTTAGGTGAATCCTTAAAGGCATCATCATCAGCAACAAACCCTTCATCTACCTCTTCCTCAGGGTATGGCTGGTTGAAGTTAAAGTTCGGTTTTTCACAGCTAGCAATGCCATTGAGTTCATCTGGAAGGGCATCACTAACAGAAAGGGACATCTCGATGTTCTTAACACATTCATCAATCTCATCAAAATTAAGAGACTCGAGAAACTCCTGAGCTGCTCTACATGCTTCTTCTTCTAATCGCTTCAACTCCTGGTCACGGAGCTCCTGCAGCCGTTGTAAAGATGCCTCTGTTAAAGATAGTTCTTGCTTTTCCTTCATGCGCTGTAAGTCATCAATTTCTTTTTCTAGTCTGAGAATTTCTTCCACCTGCTTGTTCTCCTTCTGTTTCACTAATTCAACTTTTTCTCCAGTCTCTCTCTGAGCTTCCAACATGGTAGTAAGTTCCTGCTGTCTTCTTGCTTCCTCAGCCTACAATCATGCATAATAAAGAAGTATAAGTCTCCTCTCAAACCAAATAATGCTGATGCTACATTTGTAGTTCACTGTTCAATAAATTAAAATACGTAATTTTCACTGCTTGTCCCATGACATCAAAAAGTTACAAGAAAATCAAACACAATATGCCCCAAAAAACTTTATGGATACTAAAAAAAAAAAAAAAAAAAAAAAAAAGGAAAACAAGAACACATAAATAGGAAAGTTAACTGATTTGATAAAATGTCTGCAATTCAAGCAGTCGGATTTGGCTTGTGGATATGCATAGAAAGGGAAGAACAGTAAAGTAAAACCACTGTACTAAGTGGGTAGCAAAAATTGCATATGTTATAAACAAATATGGACGTCCCCATGTAAATATAAAAAAACAATGTATACATAAAAACATGGTTTACATTTGCAGATACTGACTCAATTATTTTAAAATGTTTATGCTGGCAGATGAGCTGGAAACCATAAAGGGGTATGAAGGGTGTATGAACGTTTAAGAAAGATAGGGGCAGATCAATAATAACAATTTTACAGAACAGACACAGCAAATAGTCTAAACCCAAAAGTCATTCTACAAACAATGAAATGTTTCAGAAAAAAATGTGTCAACACCTTGAGAAATTATTAGACTTTTGACCCTGGTTCTTAGATCAACATTCTTTTTTTAATTTGTGTTAAAGTGTAATTCCATCATTAGTTAGCGAGTGGAGAAGGGATAGAACCTCTGTCAGGTTATTGTATTAGCAGTGGCAGCCCGTAATGCAGGGCGCAGGGGTGCCGCCCCCCTTGCCATGTGTCCGGCCCTCTAATCTACATGCGGGGCGCCGGACACATGGATTCCAATGGGTTTCTTTTTTAAGCATGTGATTAGAGTCTGAGGATCAAATAGGCTTCAAAAAAGGGTGGGCAGTGATTTGCACCCTGAGCCCACCCAGTTGTGCGACAATAGCGAATGAATATAATCTGCATCTGGGATAATATGCGGTGGGGGGCACCACAAAAAACCCACCAGTCACCACTGTGTATTATTCTGTCATGATCGGGAGATTTCACCATTGTTTCCTGTCCCTGTGACATTATGGTAACATGAAGGGAAGTGAGGGAAAACTTTCAAGGGGCTACAAACAGCAATGAACCCTGGAGCGAGTTCTAGCAAGGATTTTTGTACTCCTTTAAAATCTCTTTCTCTGCTGAGAAACATGGGAAACCTTTGAGTTATATAGCTTCCTGTGTCCCACAACAGATGAGAAAGAAAAGGTTTTATGGCTAGAGATACACTTTTAATTTATTGATTGATAAGTACAACAACATTGCAGCACATGAATAGAAAGAGTTTCAATGGCATGTTACAGTTTAGTTTCAGCTAGGGTTACAACCTTATTCCTGTCATGAGAGGAATATAAAGGTTGCTATTATTAATCTCTTAACCTTGGTTCACAACCATGCGTTTTTTAGTGTGTGCACTACAGTCCATTTAACATGGTTTCCTATTGGACACGTTCATATTTATGCGTTTTCAGCTGCTGCATATTTTGAAAAGGGTCAGGGACTTTTTTCCCATAGCAGATTGCATTTTTGATGCAATAGACTTCAGTGGAACCACACCAAAAATTTCATTTTTTTGGCCAATAGGAAAGTATGACAATTTTAGGTTAAAGTTAGCATTAAATGTTAGGGTTAAGGTTAAGGGCGTGGGTTAAGTGCTAGGGTTACTGTTAAATGTTAGAGTAGGGGTTAAAGTATAACTAAAGGCAAAACCTTTCTTTAAGTTTTGGATAGAGCAGAGAGGAATTAGATTGGATGTCAGTTCTTATTGCTGTCTGTGCACCCGTTAAGGAGATTCACCCTCTCTATTTGTCCTGTTTACCATTATCATTGAAAGTTAAAGGAAAAGAAAATCCAAAATTTTGGGTTGTCCCCAGAAAAGTAAGAGAGGGGAAATCTTCCAATGGGGAAACTAGTTCTGGGAATTCACTTAATATGCAGAGATTTCCTCTCACTTCCTGTTTGGATATGGGTCAGGAAGTAAAGCGAAATGTCTGCAGTTGGACATAGATGGGTGAAAAAAAAATCTGACATTGGTTATAACCCTCCCTTGTTCTATCCAAAATGAAAAAAAAGTTTTGCCTATAATTCTACTTGAAGGGCTAGGATTAGCTTTAAATGTTAGGGTTAGTGTTAAATGTTAGGCTTAGGGTTAAGGCTAAAGGCTAGAGTTAGTGTTAAATGTTAGGCTTAGGGTTAAGGGTGTTTTAACCCTAACATTTAACGCTAACCCCAGCCCTTAACCCTAACATTTAATGCTAACCTTTAACCCTAACCCAAAACTATCATACTTTCCTATTGGCAAAAAAAAAAAAATGAAAACACAAAACACGTGTTCAAAAATGCAAAACACACCACAAAAACGCATCAATCGCAACACACATAGGTGTGAACCTACTCTGATTCTAAAAATACCAGTTATCTGCCTGCAATGCTGACTTTTACATCTTTCCTGATTCATATTCTTGTTCCAGGTCACTTGCTGCAAATAGTGGTGAAACTTGGATCAGCACAGTAGCCGGGCCACTAGAATTTTTAGAAAGAGGACAGCAATGATAGCCCTGAAGTACTATAGTTCTCTCATGTCAGGTTTACTTTACAACCTATAAGAAATATAAAAAAACAGGCTCTGTAGATGATTAAACATGGGCAGGTTGATGACTGAATTAAATAAGCCTTTATTCAGTCTCAGAATCTGTGTATTAGGTTTTGGGGGTTAGGTGGGGACCCTAATTTTAACACACTTCATACTGCAAGTAATCTGTGCACCCATTACCTGCTTGGCTTGTAGTTCTGCTTCTTGTCTTTGTATTTCCCTGTGGAGACAGGTAATCCGCATATGTAAGTTAGTGCAATGTTTTCACTTTTACAGAAACTTTGCAATACCATATTTCTCACTAAACAGAAGCATAATATTTGCATAATGAATGCACAACTGTTAAACAAGCAGAAGTAAGCTTGCTCACTCAGTTGTTAAAGCACTGCGCTTATCTTTCACATTTCAAAATTAGATGCAGTAATTCTGGGGGCAGGCATTACCTCCTCACCTCCTCCCCTCCTATCCCTGATTAACTTCTACAGAGGGTTTTGTAACCCTCACCTGTTCAAAAAAATGCATGCTAAAAAAAAACATAAATTGTATGATGCTTCTTACCAACAGTAGCAATGGGTGGGAAGGTGTGATTTAGTGTAAAGGGTTACAATCACCAGACCCATTGCCATTTACATGGAATCTTTAGCCTTCCGTTCTTCAAAATATTACATATTTACCATTTAAAGCCTTCAAGAGGATCTCTAGGGTCATTCTTCTGGGAAAAAATCTTCCTTATTTTTCCAACTTCAGTGCTAAACATTAAACCTTGAGGATCAGAGGATGCACCACCTCTTGCTTCAACATCCTAACTAATTAATTTATATAGTTTGCCAGAGTGTCATGGTTGCAATAAATATCTATCAGTAAAAAAAAATATTTAATACAATTTGTTTTAAACTTTGCATTAAAACTGACCAAAACCATTATGTAACTAGGTACAGTAGCTACAACACCACCTAGGTATTGAACAAACTGCAGAACCTGCAGTATAGCTGTTTGAGGGGACACAACCCTAGTGGCTGATACTGCCTCTTACACCCATGGGTTGTTACTGATTTATGATGTTATCTATATCTGATGTTCTGGACTCACCTCGCTCCCAGTTGTAACATATTGCAAAGCATTTTCCACTTTCAGTTACCTAGGGGTTCATTGATGAATGTTTTCAAATTATAATACACAGAAATGACACCTGTCCATACACAAAGGCCTATTCATACCTACTGTTTTTTATTAGTCTCAGTTCATTCATTCCTATGGAAAATGTACTAGTAAAATTGCAAAAAGGATACTCTATAAAAAACTAACAACATTAAAACCATGGATGTGTACAGTGTCTAACACCTAAAATTTATGTCTCTTTTCGAAAAAAAATGAAAGGCTTTGTAAATCAGCTGTTAAAATTAATATGTATAGACAATTCATCCCTATTTATAACAGCTATAACTAAAAATGATATACATATAAAAAATACATATTGTTGCAGATAACAGATAAAGACCACTTTAAGCAGAAGTATAGAAAATAACTTTGACTTTGTGTAGATCACATACCTTTCTTTTGCTTCTTTCTTTAGCCGTTCTTCTTCCTGTCGTTTTCTTTCCTCCTCTTTCTTAAGCCTTTCTTCCTCCTCTCTCCTCCTCCTTTCTTCTTCCTCTCTTCTTTTCTTCTCTTCCTCTTCTTTCCGTTTCTGCTCCCTTAGCTGCTTGTACAAACGTCGGGCTAGCTGCCCACGCAGCTGCTTCTGGAAGGTCAGGGTAGCTTTTTTGAGACGTAAAAACTTTGTCCTCCACAGGAAAGCCCGGTAGTTCTTTTGTATTACCACAATGCAATGTAGCACCTTTCTGTACTGCTTCCTGATGAAACAAACAAGATTGTTCCACACACCAGAATCGATAAAACATCATCTATTCTATTTATGCCTCCCATTTACTGCAGGTGTCACTTGCAGAGGAACAAGCGAAATATAAATTACACCCACTATAAACGCCATGCACAGTAAACAGACAACAGCTAAATCCTGGCTAAGCTAATACCAAACACAGCGCTATCTTTCTTTACTCTGACACGACAGTGTCTTGTAGGAGAAGAATAAGCTCTGATATATGCCATGCTTATAGAAGACGTAATTACACACAGCAGGATGCCTTTCTGGGTGACATTTGTCTTATATGTACAGCCAGAGCTCATATGCACATGAAAAGAGATTACCTCATTATGCAAACAGCTATTGAACTGTCTACCATTGACTTTTCGTAGACATACAAAGGTAAACAGATGCCTGCTATTGGTCAAGATTTAATACATAATGTATGATACTTAGTTATCTGAGCTTACAAAAACCTATAAATACAGGCATTAATAAATATATGTTGGTTTTTCATTATTTAAAGAGAGTTAGCTCAACTTGACCAATGTGAGAATATAAGACTTGCACAGTGCAAATAGCAATAATCTGTAGTAACCCATAGTAACACGGCATCAGCTTTTTGTTTCATTGAAGGTGTGATTTACTAAAGCAAAGTAGACTGATGTTGAATCTATTTGCTTTCAGCATCCTCTCATGTGCAGGAAAAAAATTCCAGTACTAAAGCAGCCCACATTCCTGGAAGCGGAGCCCATGGAGATAACTATTTCCTGGAGGGGACTGGCATGATCTGCAACCAACTCTAGTGACAAGCAAAGCTGGAAAATTTCCAAGCAGGCACTACTAACCAGTACTGTGCAGGTGACAACAGACATAGCTGTTTAAGAGTCTCATGTATATGCAAATGCAACTCTCAAATGAACTGCATCAACCCTTCCCAAACAAAATATGAGCAAATTGAGAACATCGTTGGCACGTAGCATGTTCTCTTCAGATAATCTGCGTGTACATGCACCAGTGTAGGGAGGGATAAAACTCCTTTCAAGTTATTGTTTATTGCCTGTGTCCTGCTGGGGAGATTTATCTTTACTTTTTGTCCTGGTGAAGCTACAGGAGAAAAATTCTCCAAATTAAACAAAATTCCCATCTAAGTTGTCTTAGGAACAGGTGTCTCCAATGGAGGATCTTCCCTCACTTTTTGCTCTAATGATAACTCAAAATTTTTGGAGTTCTACGTACTTTCTGTCATAGTGACAGTGGTCATCAGGGCAAACAGAGGGATGACTCTCCCTAGCTGTGACATAGACATCAATAAAAACAAAATGTTTAACTCTTCCCTACTCTATCAAAACTAAATAAAAAACAACTTTGACTTGACACATATACTTTAGAGTTGAACTTCAGGCAAACAGCCAAATATAGATGAAATACATATATAAGAGAGGTTTTACCTGCCAAAGGCTTTGTACTGGTCTATCCATACCTGTAATTTACACATCACCATCACACAGCCCAGCCCTATGCAGGACACAACTTACAGTGGCTTTCCCTTTCCACCCCAGCCTGCTCAGCTGACTAGACACTGAAACATCAGCTGAAGACTACTGAAAGGCTCACCACGTCAAGATGCCCAACTGTTCCCCAGCCGAATGTTGAAGCCCAATGGGCCTGTCCATGCTCTATCACTACACACCACAACAAAAAAGGGGCTGCACTCCAATTATATTATCAAAGCTAAAGAGCTTTATTAATGGATTCTGCATCCTTACACCCTGGGTCAAAGATATGCAATTAGCAGACCTCCAGCTGTTGCAAATCTACAAGTCCCATTATGCCTCTGCCCCTGGGTCTCATGCTTGTGGCTGTCGTCTTGCTATGCCTCATGGGACTTGTAGTTCTGCAGCAGCTGGAGGTCCGCTAATTGCATATGCCTGCCCTAGGTCCACCCCTCTATGATTAAACACAGACAGATGAAACGTGTTAGAGGGGTGGACTTGGTGTAAGGATGCAGTATGTGCTGTCCAATATTTGAAGCTGTGTAGCTTTTATGATGTCATTGCAGTGCAGATCCTTTTCTTCCTTGTGGTAAGCAACAGAGCAATGATGAGTTTATCCATCTTTTTACCCTGCTTTATCCTCTAAATAACATGTTTGTTGTCAGGACATTTGATTAAAGCACAACTGATTGGCTCTCATTCCTGCCTCACCCTCTTCTAGTCTGAATGCTTCTGTAAAAGGGATTTCAGAAAGCTGATACAAAGTTAAATTCAATTACTTACACTAGTTTCATTAAGAAAAAAAATCTTATGACTTATTAATGAATACAGAGCCATATTACTTTGTCTGCCTGGAGATTAGCTTTAACTGACCAACTAATAAATGACGGTGCTTTTTTGATGGACAAGTTGTCTATAACTCAACCATATTTCTATTAACAGCATTTGATTAGATGTGAAATTCAAACTGAATATAATAATGTAACTTTGCTGTCAGCTTCATATGCTTCTCTAGTGAATTTAGTTACTCTTATTTCAGCATACTAGATTGGATGGCACAAAAACAGAACAATTACCACACAGTATAAATAGGCAATGAATGTGACTATGAAATCCATATACATGTATTCTACCATGTTGCATGGGGTCACTTACTGCAGTCTTTATAACCCCTCCAAACTACACAGATAGTTTTTGTATTTTTTTCATTCATGAGCTGGACATTTCAGCTGCATAAATGGGAGGAACACATTACAGTTTCAAGGAACGCAGTCTTGGTTCATAAAAAATAAGTACTAGTCACTCCCACAGTTTAATAGCTCAAACATATTTCACGCACCGTGCCACGAAGCCCATGATGTGTGACTGTACTATCAAGGCTGCCTTGAAGACCTCAACTTCACGTTGCTTCTCCAATTTGTGCTCCAGTGACTCCCGCAGAAAAACCTGTACTCAAAATAAAACAGAGTCATTTTTTTTTGAACTGCACACATTCGTCTATAACACCTCCCTGCTCTCCACTTTACACAACTTCTAAATCCTAACAATAGAATATTGCACTTTAGGTTACAGGACAGCAAAGATTCTTCTATGAAACATGCTAATTTTCCACTGAAATAAGCACACTTTAAAATTAAATAATCATAATCATGCAAATATGCCAAAATCCAACAATTTACTCACACATCTGTTTCAGAGGACCAGACTTATTACAGATCTATTGGATTTTCATTACACTTCTCAAAAAATTATTCAATGTACAGTGTGTAAAAATATCAACACACAGCAATATGGAATGTAATATATGGAGGGATTTTATACTGAAGAGAATCAAGTCTTCCCTTGGAAATGCAGAGTCTTCTTATGTATCATGTTTTCCCAATGAAAAGAGAGATCAATATAGTGTGCTGAAACAACATTTCTCTGTAAAGATGGCACCAGTCATTTAGCCTTGACAGAAAATTTATAAATAAGGATAATTCAATTTAACACATAGTAACAGCATAAAAGTAATGAGGCTGTTATGGAGTACATGTGCCCCTGACAGCTGCAATAGGCTTCCTATTGCACTCTTTCATTTCAATGACATGTGATAGAGAATGATGCTTTCCATACAGCTGTAATGGATGAATATATAATACACAGCAATAGTTCACATAATCGCTCTTCATTGGTTTACATAATGGGAGATCACTGACTCTAAAAAAATGATCCAAGATTGTATCTGAAAACATTTATCTCTGAACCAGCCATAGGGGTTAACATCTGTGACTTATGACCAAGGCAAGTAAGCTTCATGCCATATTGCCCGCTGTATCCCAGCCCATCTGCCATTACATTTGTTGGTCCTACTAAGACTGCTAAGTAGTATATTATTGGCAATAAAAAGAGGAGAGTAAGCACTGTGTTTTACATGTTTATGCACAGGATGTGTATTTTTTCCTCTGCACATTGTATGGGAAAGTTCTATCTGTTGAAATGTGGGAAGCTAAAGTGCTACTGGCGGAAATGGATCAGAGTTTTTAGGGTCTAAGTATAATCATGCTATAATTACTAAAGTACTATAGATTTCAATTGATTTTGGCTGTTGTTAAAATTAACATATTTGTAATCATCTTACTGTCCCTGTTGCTTAGATCCTAAATGTTACATAGCATATAAAAGGAACATTAAAGGATCAAGTATAATGGACATGTAATTGCTTAAGTATTACTATTTCAAACAGGTGAATTATACTATTACAAAAATAGCAGATGTTATTAATTTTAACTCTATTTTGTAAAAAATAAAAATTGAGCACATTTGTTACAAAATTTCCCTTTTAGAAAACTATTAGCATAAAGTGCTGTTAGATAGAAAAGGGAAAACAGCACTAGTCAAAGAACAATGCAGCATTCATGTACAGCATTTCCACTCTACATGTAAATGCAATTGCAGCAGATGGTATTTAACACTATCAGCCCTAGTGTTAACAGCTCCCCATGTAATGTCACTGTATGATGAACAGGTAAGAGTCTCTTTTACACATTTAAACCAGGAGGTGTTAAATCCAGGTGTCTTCTGTGTTTGCTTATAACATGCTGATAAGGCAAGGGTAAAAATGTATAACAATGATACTTTTATCATGAAAATGCATATCATATGGCTGCAAACATACCTGCAGTCAACATAAAGTGTAACTTTATACGCTGTCACTTATGTATGAGATTAGGGGTATGGTGTCCAATAACAAAATAAAAAGCAGGTTTGGGATGCTTTTTAAATTACATGCATTAGGGCTGCTATACGAAATCAAATAAAGAAGGATAAATTGTTGGCAAGCATGCATCTGGTAACATCAAGCTTGTACAACAGCTAGCACCCAAAATGTTCGTACATGCCTATAAACAATAGCCATATATACCATATGGTTTTAATCCTACATGTTACCGTATATACTCGAGTATAAGTCGTTCCGAGTATAAGACGAGGCCCTAATTTACCACAAAAAAATGGGAAAAACTTATTGACCCGAGTATAAGACGAGGGTGAGAAATGCACAGCTACTGTAAGTGGAAAAGAGGGTCAACAATGCCCATTTGCAGCATCACTGTGTCCATTTGCAGCCATAGGTCCCCCGAACTTCAAACTTGGTAGTTAAGGGTTCCTAGATGCCCCCTAGCTGCAGCCAAAATTTGGGGTCTCTGAACCCAAAGGGTCCCGAAATGACATTGCTGCAGATGGACACAGTTGACCGAATTTGGGGCCCCGTATCTCAGGGCCACTTAGTGCTAAGAACCCCAAATTTAGTGTGCAAACCCAGTGGAACTGGCACCATAAAATTTCCAAAGCTGGGGTTTCTAGCACCAAGTGGCCCCGAGATACAGGGCCCCAAAAATCAGTTCAGAAAATGTCAAGCACTTTTCTGCAGCAGAGAATGACATTTTCAAAACCGGTTTTGGGTCCCCGTATCTCAGGGCCACTTAGTGCTAGGAACCCCAGCTTTGGATATGTTATTGTACCAGATCTACTTGGTTTGCACACCAAATTTGGGGTTCCTAGCACCAAGTGGCCCTGAGATATGGGGCCCCAAAGTCGGTTCAGAAAATGTCAAGCACTTTTCTGCAGCAGAGAATGACATTTTCTGAACCGATTTTGGGGCCCCGTATCTCAGGGCCACTTAGTGCTAGGAACGCCAGCTTTGGTACCAGTTCCACTGGGTTTGCACACCAATTTGGGGTTCCTAGCACCAAGTGGCCCTGAGATACGGGGCCCCAAATTCGGTTCGGAAAATAAAATTTTTTTGCTGCAGAAAAGTGCTTGACTCGAGTATAAGTCGAGGGGGACACTTTCAGCACAAAAAAATGTGCTGAAAAATTTGACTTATGCTCGAGTATAAGCATTTAAATGCTCGGTATATAATGCTTATACTCGGTATATGCATTTAAAAAGGCTAAGAGTGGTTAAGTAAAAAGTTAAATAGAGAAAATCACATTTTAATTTAAGGCACACTGTGGCTTAGATGGAGAAAATTTGGACGCTGGAGCGTGCAATCCAAAGCAAAACTTGTTAGAAAATTCAATATATGCATGCTGTAGACCAGGGGTCTGCAAACTTAATAAACAAAGGGCCAGTCTGCTGTTCTTCAGACTTTTTGGGGGCTGGACTATGGCCACTGGGAGTAGAAAAGATCCCGATGTCAGTGGAAAAAACAATGCCCTATCGTTGGTGTCATTGGGAGGAATTGTGCCCTATCGTTGGTGTCATTGGGAGGAATTGTGCCCTATCGTTGGTGTCATTGGGCGCAATTGTGCCCTATCATTGGTGTCATTGGGAGGAATTTTGCCCCATTATTGGTATCATTGGGAGAAATATTGCCCCTTCATTGGGGTTAGTGGGGGATTATTCCTTGCTGTTCCATTGTTGGCATCAGTGGATGAAAAAGTACCCCAAGTGCCGGATAAAAGCAAGCAAAGGGCCGCAGTTTGGCGACCACTGCTGTAGACCATGAATGCATGTCTGTCCACATTGTGGGTGCATTGCTTTTCTATGTATGATCAATGTACTGTATGTAATTATCCTTTAAGAAAAAAGGCCCATTGTGACTTTCTCTACAATTAGCTTTGTAGGTAAAAAATAGGGCAGACCTGTAACAATCCAATTTACTGAGATAACTTTGTGAAATTATAATAAAGGTTAAACATTTGCCAACATCATATGCTTGCTCACTCCCCAGGAAATTATTTATATTAAATTCATCCTTGCCTATTATTTTGGTAATTGATTGCCCACAGTACCCTTAATTTAGAAGGTCATCCAGTGAGCATGCCCATGTTTGTTCATGTGAACTTGAATACACAGGGCGCACAGCAAGAAGGAATCAGGTTGTCAGCAAGAAAAACAGTCCATTGTTCACCTTTGCTGGCAAGCTGAACTCGAATTCTAGTGAATCAGGCAATCAGATTGTGTTACTAATCAAGAAAAGTGCTAATAATTCAAAAGGGGAAAACTGTCAACAGCATTACCTTAGTCCTGCCCAGCTGCCATTCTTTGTTAGTTGTGTCATTAAGATGGAGTAAAGTCTCACATTTGCCTTTCAAATCCTCAGGAAGGGTTACATTTCTCATTAGCACTTTATACCTGTAAAGAAAGAAAATAGTAAACCCTCAGAATTCTAAATTGATTTACTATCTATCAAACAAACATACACAGCAGAGAAATCAAGACAAGGACAGTAAGCAACAAATAAGGATAGACAAAAAATGTATTTTTTGCATTTTTGCTGATAAAAAAAACTATCTACTCCTGCTATTTTGTTATTTCTAAGAAATAAATACTGCTTATGAAGCAAAACGTGCAAAATGGAAATGTAATCAAACATTTGGTAGATTTCCCCCATTGAAGAAATGGTAGAAAGAGAGACCCCCTATTGGAATTAAACAGAGATAAACTAATTCTCTAAGGACATGAACTGTGGACACTGTGCCAAAAAAGGCAAGCAGAGGACAAATGACTGTTCACAAATATTGCCTGTAGGCTCTATGCAGCTGATCTTTTTCTCCTTATTGCCTTTATTTTACACTGTATCTCTCCGTGGAGGTAACCCTCGTGATAGAGGCAGAGTGCTGCTTTCTTATATTCAAAGCTGCCCCCCTAATAACCGGTAATCTGATGACTGGTGAAGCAATAATATACAAACAGCAGGAGAGGTGCAGAAAGCACACATCTACAGAATAATTGAATCAGAAGCAGGACAGGGATGAGAGACGTGAGGACGTAAGTCTGACACGGAGGGAGGGGTCTGAGTGTGCTGCCAGTGCATGGACGGGTGCAAACCTGTGTGAGAGCCTGGCGGATCCGAAGGAGAGGAGGAGAGGAGTCTGCAGATGACATCTACCTTGCCCGTCCCGGAACACATGCGCTGCCGCGATGCGCTCTCGGCAGATCACCCGGTGAGCGTGGGTGAGGCTGAAGGGGGTACTGAGCAGGTCGGTGTGTGTGGGAAAGGGAGTGGGGTAGTCCCCCCTCTCCTCCCCGTTACCCTACCATTCAAACCCGGATGTCTGTAGCTTCTCCGTGACCCATGGAGGTTAGGCGGTGGGCGTTTCTCTTTCCTCCCATCATGGTCCCGACAGATTGAGGAGTTGCCGGGAGCTGCTGGATGTGAATCCACAAGGCAAGAGACAGCAGTATTGATGAGCAGAAACGGGAGGTATCCCTTATGGTAATGTACAGCTTAAGCACATGCTTTGGAAGCCGGAGTTAAAGACACCCTGGGTTGAGAAACTGTATATGCTTTAAAAAGAAGGAAGTAAGTGTGGATGTACTATATACTGTGTGGACTGCTGAGGGGTTATTTATACAAGAGAACTGTCGTTAAATAACGCATGGAAGGAATCAAACTATAGGTATTGAACTGTGGCTGAGTTGGGAAAGCCCTACCTATGTATCCTTTAAGAGGACCAAGGAGGCAACTATCGGGAAAGTAGTTTCTCTGAGGATCACAGCAAAATATTATGCAGGTCTTAACTATAGACCGCGACTAAGTGCTTGTATCTTGGAGGAATGATTGCCGGAGTGGGAGATGACTTATGAAAACTATATCTGTGTGCTGTACACAAGGCACAACTCTGGTGTGAGGTATCTAAATCATCCCCATAGCTGTCAATTAATTACAGCAGTCCTGAAGGAGACTGGAAAGGAGGTGGGGCGGTCCAAGGTACTAGAAACTCTCCCTCTATAGACATAGCAACCAGTGAAGACTTGTTAGAGGTTGAACCTACCGGACTATTCAAAACATCCGTCAAAAATAGCAGAAAAGGGGAGGCCCCAATCCCAGATCTATCCTCACTGCCCTGTGCACTGGTGGGTTTCCCAGGAGCCACCCCCTTTTTTTTTTCTTCTCTCCTATCCATCCCTGGAGCTTCTGACCCTCATTCCTGTGGCCCGCCTCCTCCTAAGTTGGGAGAGGGAATTAAATGAACTAAAACTGGGGAGGAAGATAGGAGGGACTAAAAAGAGAGGCACTATGAGCAAGGCTTCAACTAAATCAAGGGGGGCCCCTCTAGATCTCCGAAAGAAAAAGTACTAGCAACCACAATGAAACATTATATGGCTCAAGAGCCAGCCCGAAGACCACGGGAATGGAGAAACAAGGGTCAGCTAAAGCTGATAAGAAAAGGGGAGCAGAGAAGACGATAGGAGATGTATCAGACCAATCTAGGGATGACCTAACAACAGAAAGTGAACTGGAGATAACTAGACTGGAGGAACAGAGAGAAGAGGCCCAAATCCCCACTAAAGGAGAGATAATGGGAATGTTCCTTAGACTAGAAAACTCAATTAAGGCGGATATAAGCTTGCTGAGAGCTGACCTGGGAAACTTATTGGGAAGAGTAGAGATGGAGGAAAAGAAAACAGAAAAACAAGCCCAGGAGTTGGGTAACCTACAGGAGCAAGTCAAATTAATCCAACATAACCAGAAGATAATCCTCTATAAAGTAAGGGTAAGGTAAGGGGGGGAGGTTTGAGGGGGGGTGTAGGGGGGTGGGAATAGGAGGGTGGGGGGGGAAGGTACCTCTGGTATTTTGAAAATAAGAACATCTAGTCTCCGTGATAGTCAAGTAATGTGTTTTCAGCATAGGAAAATAGAACAGAAGAAATGGCAACAATAAATTTTATGACTTATAATGTTAGAGGTTTAACGTTTAACTAAGAGACATAAGATTTTAAGGGAATTAAAACGATATGGGACAGGGGTGGTCTTTTTACAAGAGACCCATCTATCCCACGAGTCCAATGTGAAATTGCACTCCTGTAACTTTCCAACATGGTATTACGGAGACACAATCACAAAGAGAGCTAGAGGTGTCGCAATAGGGTTCGCGAAAGGACTCCGATTTACCTTGGAGGATAGGTTGACAGACCCTGAAGGGAGATATCTCTTCCTAAAAGTTAAACGAAGTGAAATGGAGTGCACGTTGGCAAATATCTATGCCCCGAATAGGAACCCGATTAAGTATTTAAAGGTAACCTTGGGGAAACTGATGGAACTTAAGAGAGGGCATGTGATTCTGATGGGGGATATGAACTTCTGCATGGACCCAAGTCTGGATAGTACGTCCCGGGTACAGGGGACAGACAACGTACAATTAAAAAAGATAAAACAAAAATTGCATGTGTGTCAACTGGTAGATATTTGGAGGATCCTTCACCCTAAAAACCAAGACTTTACGTTCTACTCCCCTGTACACGGGACCTACTCCAGGATAGACTACATCTTGGTCGAACATAAATGATCGAGTGGGTAATAGACTCTGGAGTAGAAATCTCAACACTATTGGATCACTCCCCAGTAAGAATGAAGATGGTAGTACCTGGTAATCAAAGACAACCATATGCTTGGCGCTTAAATGAAGACCTAATGCGGGACGAGGTGACCTCAGCAATCGTGAGAAAAGAATTAGAGCAATATTTCGAAACAAACGATACAGGGGAGGTATCGGGGTCCACCCTGTGGGAGGCGCACAAGGCCTATATAAGGGGGATCCTGATAGAAGTAGGTACAAGGAGAAAAAAGAGAGAACAGGGAAAATTAAAAAAATTTACAGAAGAGATTTTCAGAGCCGAGCAAGAACATAAAAAATACCAGGGCACTCAGACAGAATTATACCAAAATTTAGTAATAAAAAGGGACAAACTGAAGGATCTTATGGAACATGAAACAAGAAAAACATTTAATAGAATAGCTAAAGAAAGATACCAGTGGGGGAATAAGGCCAGCAAACATCTTGCTAGAATGTTGCAAAAGAAAAAAGCTATAAATTATATAGAAAAAGTTCAAACGAAAGGAGGAGAAATGGTCCATTCTACCAAGGGTATAGCGGAAACATTCAAAAATTACTACCAGGACTGTATTTAGTAGATTACGAAGGGGGCCAGCCAGGAGACGAAATAGGCAAAATAAACAACTTCCTTAAAAAGGCTGGATTATCTAAAATTCCAGAGAACTTAAGAAAGTTATGCCAATACATGAATGGCTTGGGGGCAGACTATGAAATGGATGGTGAGGCTCTGTCTGCCATAATTACAGTAATCTTGAAGGAGGGGAAAGACGGGACAATGTGTTCCAGTTACAGGCCAATTTCGCTGCTAAATGCAGACACAAAATTGTACGCTAAAGTACTAGCAGGAAGGATCAAAGGATTGATGAACCTTCTGGTACACCCGGACCAGGTGGGTTTCACTCCCAGAAGGGAGGGAAGGGACAACAGGGTGAGAACGTTGCTCCTCCTCCAGAGGATAAAAGAAAGTGGGCCCCCAGGTCTACTCCTGCAATAGATGCCGAAAAGGCCTTAGACAGGGTAGACTAGGGGTTCATGATACAGACTTTAGAAACTATGGGAATTGGTCCTAGAATGATCCGGAGGATCAAAACATTATACCACCACCCAACAGCAACTATAAGAATAAATGGATTGCAGTCTGCACCCTTTCATATGAAAAATGGGACGAGACAGGGGTGTCCTTTATCCCCACTGTTATTTGTGCTATCTTTGGAGCCACAACTGGCTAAGGTACGAAATAACCCGACATAAGTGGATTTAAGATTGGAGAGGAAGAACATAAACTTGCAGCATTTGTGGACGATGTATTATTTTATATTTCCAACCCTCGGATCACAATGCCTAATTTATTAAATACTTTAAAATAATATGGGGAAATATCTAATTTTTAAATTAATTTAGCAAAGTCAGAAATCCTTAACATAAGCAACCGATAGATGGGTTTCTTGTCTATGACCATCTTAACTCTTTAAACGCCAAAAGATTTAAGAAGGTGGTTACAAGCAAGCACAAATCAACCCGTACAAGGTATCAACTTGATCAGCAACTCTCATTTTATTTCTATGGGAGCTTTTTCAGTCCAAAACCAGATCGTTTTGAAAATGTAACAGAAAACAACAAGGCTGCATATTGGGTTTAATAATCTGGAAGCATTCTCTTTCAGTTTAAGGCCTTGTTCACACCATATGCACAGAAAAATTGATTGAAAAAATATGGAGATTTCACATCAGTTTACATCGGTTATCATATGCGTTTCAGTGAGTTTTAGGCTCTTTTCACACTGGGGGCATCGGCAGTAAAACGGCGATTCGCCGATTTACCGTCGTCTTAGTGGCGGTATTCGGCCGATAGCGGGACGGTTTTAACCCCCGCTAGCGGCCGAAAAAGTGTTAAAACCACCCACAAAGCGCCACTATACCGGCGGTATAGCCGCACTGCCCCATTGATTTCAATAGGCAGGAGCGGTGAATACACCACTCCTTCACCGCTCCAAAGATGCTGTTTGCAGGAGTTTTTTTTCTCTCCTGCCAGCGCACCGCTCCAGTGTGAAAGCCCTCGGGCTTTCACACAGGAGAAACAGCAGCGGCAGTTTTAGGTCGGTTTGCAGGTGCTATTTTTAGAGCAATAGCGCCTGCAAACCGCCCCAGTGTGAAAGGGGCCTTACTGTATACAAGTTGCAGATTCCTGCACAAAAATCTGCACATGATACCAGTGTTGTGGTGTGAACAGGGCACATAGAAAACAATTTTTTTTTTGTGTTCTTGCAGAACGTGTGCAGAAAAACTCACAACTTTACAGATGGTGTGAACGAGGCTTAAAAGAAAATATGTATGTGTTTGTACAGCAGAATTATACCCTGCTTTGTTAATCTCCCACAAATTTAAAAATGTTAAATGCAAGACTTTATAGTAACTGTTCTAACCTAACCAATATGAGGTGACATTTGGATGGTGCCACAAGGTGCTGTCAAACATGGCTTTATATATATAGTGTGTGTATACTCATTTCTATTTATGAGTATAGTAACCCTATGATAAATTTCCCAAAGAAATAACAGTAATTTAGGATGGAGATACTCACCTAAAACAAAATTCTTGAAACGATATTCTGATGGGAAAGCCGGCTCTACGGATCCTGACTGTCTCCAGCATGCCAGAATACCTTAACTGGTTCAATACCAGTGTCTGATCAAACTGGTCCGGCATCTGCAGAAAGAAGCATATTTTTATTGCAAACAAACATATTTCTTTCTTTCTTAAGGCCCTTCAAGGAACGTCATGCCATATAAAAAACACAAACCAGTTACAGTTAGTGTCGACTGACACTGTGATAAGAATCTGATACTGTTCTGTCTACTAGCCAAAACTAGATTAAACACTGCACAACATCCAACAGCTAAAAATCTAAAAAAACTTTGAAGACAACCAGTATGTTATTTCTACATAGAATTCTGGAACTTAGCTTGTGACAGGTCAAGACACACAAAGTACTGCAAATGAATGTTGTGTATGGGTCATATATAAAATATATAAGGAAAATATGCGGTAATTATATTGTCATCATTATTTCAAATTTAGTCATGTGAGTTTACTTTGCCTTTCCTTTCTCTATACCAGAGATGCTAAACCAGTGAACCTGCTCGGTTTTCATTGTAAATTGTTCCCTCTTTCGTCACCCACCTATTTCTGCAAGGGTGAAACTTAGAATAAGATGAGAAGCTTGAATACTGTGCTAGACATAATTACTGTAGCCATCTGAATGCTAACACAAAAGAACTGAAAGCTTCTTGTAGCAAATGATACCGCTCATGACATAATGCCGTGTGCAATATATTATGAAAAGGAGGGAGATACAACACTCAGTTTTCAAGTAAAAATAATTCTAGAACATCCAAAGAAAACAGTCTCTCTGATAGTTGTAAGATCACTAGAGCACCCTTCTCAATCCATTTTGATCATAGTACTAGATGTAGAAATACAACTTACCGTATGCTTCAATAAAAACACAGTGGGTAAAAGCTCAATAATGTTATCATTCCCAAAAAATCCCAGTTAAAAGCTAATTTTTGCCATAACAGTGGACAGCCCTTAGTGTCTGCCATTGGTTTTGTCTCTACACTACATTTATTTGAAGAACAAGATACACAGTGACCCGAAGCAGTGAAATGAAGAGAGCGGGCTCTAATGAACACCACAGCTGGTCCTTCCATGTGTTCTGTCACCATAGTAACACTTCCCTTTCTAAGGAAGTGCATTGTATGAATGTGATGATCTTTCAGGGGCCTCTCTGACCCATGGAAGTTACTGGACATGCTAAATCTGGAGCTGTCAAACTTGGTATCTTTTTAATTTCACCATATGCATTTTACCAGTACTTGTGTTCAGTGTTAGGTATAAGAAACATAATAATTAATTTTGGAAATTTACAACTACATATTTAATATATTCATTGCATATATATACAGTGCCTTGCGAAAGTATTTGGTCCCCTTGAACTTTTCAACCTTTTGCCACATTTCAGGCTTCAAACATAAAGATATAAATTTTTTATTTTTTGTGAAGAATCACCAACAAGTGGGACACAATTGTGAAGTGGAACGAAATCTATTGGATTGTTGAAACTTTTTTAACTAATAAAAAAATGAAAAGTGGGGCGTGCAAAATTATTCGGCCCCCTTGCGTTAATACTTTGTAGTCACTTGGGGTATGTCTCTATCAGTTTTGCACATCGAGAGACTGAAATTCTTGCCCATTCTTCCTTGCAAAACAGCTCGAGCTCAGTGAGGTTGGATGGAGAGCGTTTGTGAACAGCAGTTTTCAGCTCTTTCCACAGATTCTCGATTGGATTCAGGTCTGGACTTTGACTTGGCCATTCTAACACCTGGATACGTTTATTTGTGAACCATTCCTTTGTAGATTTTGCTGTATGTTTGGGATCATTGTCTTTTTGGAAGATAAATCTCCGTCCCAGTTTCAGGTCTTTTGCAGACTCCAACAGGTTTTCATCCAGAATGGTCCTGTATTTGGCTGCATCCATCTTCCCCTCAATTTTAACCATCTTCCCTGTCCCTGCTGAAGAAAAGCAGGCCCAAACCATGATGCTGCCACCACCATGTTTGACAGTGGGGATGGTGTGTTGAGTGTGATGAGCTGTGTTGCTTTTACGCCAAACATGTCGTTTTGCATTGTGGCCAAAAAGTTTGATTTTGGTTTCATCGGACCAGAGCACCTTCTTCCACATGTTTGGTGTGTCTCCCAGGTGGCTTGTGGCAAACTTTAGACAAGAGTTTTTATGGATATCTTTGAGAAATGGCTTTCTTCTTGCCACTCTTCCATAAAGGCCAGATTTGTGCAGTGTACGACTGATTGTTGTCCTATGGACAGACTCTCCCACCTCAGCTGTAGTTCTCTGCAGTTCATCCAGAGTGATCATCGGCCTCTTGGCTGCATCTCTGATCAGTCTTCTCCTTGTCTGAGCTGAAAGTTTAGAGGGACAGCCAGGTCTTGGTAGATTTGCAGTGGTCTGATACTCCTTTAATTTCAAAATGATCGCTTGCACAGTGCTCCTTGGGATGTTTAAAGCTTGGGAAATCTTTTTGTATCCAAATCCGGCTTTAAACTTCTCCACAACAGTATTACGGACCTGCCTGGTGTGTTCCTTGGTCTTCATGATGCTCTCAGCGCTTTCAACAGAACCCTGAGACTATCACAGAGCATACAGAGACTTGATTACACACAGGTGGATTCTATTTATCACCATCAGTCATTTAGGACAACATTGGATCATTCAGAGATCCTCGCTGAACTTCTGGAGTGAGTTTGCTGCACTGAAAGTAAAGGGGCCGAATAATTTTGCACGCACCACTTTTCAGTTTTTTATTTGCTAAAAAAGTTTAAAATATCCAATAGATTTCGTTCCACTTCACAATTGTGTCCCACTTGTTGGTGATTCTTCACAAAAAATTAAAATTTTATATCTTTGAAGCCTGAAATGTGGCAAAAGGTTGAAAAGTTCAAGGGGGCCGAATACTTTTGCAAGGCACTGTATATATATATATATATATATATATATATATATATGTGTGTGTGTGTGTGTGCTCATAAGTTTACATACCCTGGCAGAATTTATGATTTCTTGGCCATTTTTCAGGGAATATGAATGATAACACAAAAATATTTCTTTCACTCATGGGTAGTGTTTGGCTGAAGCCATTTATTATCAATCAACTGCGTTTACTCTTTTCAAATCATAATCACAACATAAACTACCCAAATGACCCTGATCAAAAGTTTACATACCCTGATGATTTTGGTCTGATAACATGCACACAAGTTGACACAAAGGGGTTTGAATAGCTATTAAAGGTAACCATCCTCCCCTGTGATCTGTTTGCTTGTAATTAGTGTGTGTGTATAAAAGGTCAATGAGTTTCTGTACTCCTGACAGACCCTTGCATCTTTCATCCTGTGCTGCACTGATGTTTCTGGATTTTGAGTAATGGGGAAAGCAAAAGAATTGTCAAAGGATCTGCAGGAAAAGGTAGTTGAATTGTATAAAACAGGAAAGGGATATAAAAAGATATCCAAGGAATTGAGAATGCCAAACAGCAGCATTCAAACTCTAATTAAGAAGAGGAAAATGAGGGGTTCTGTTGAAACCAAACCACGGTCAGGTAGACCAACTAAAATCTCAGCCAAGACTGCCAGGAAAATTGTTTGGGATGCAAAGAAAACCCCACAAATAACTTCAGGTGAAATACAGGACTCTCTGAAAACATGTGGTGTGGCTGTTTCAAGATGCACAATAATGAGGGACTTGAAGAAAGATGGGCTTCATGGTCGAGTCACCAGAAGAAAGCCATTATTACGCAAATGCCACAAAGTATCCCGCTTACAATACGCCAAACAGCACAGAGACAAGCCTCAAACCTTCTGACACAAAGTCATTTGGAGTAATGAGACCAAAATTGAGCTTTTTTGGCCACAACCATAAACGCTTCATTTGGAGAGGAGTCAACAAGGCCTATGATGAAAGGTACACCATTCCTACTGTGAAACATGGAGGTGGATCACTGATGTTTTGGGGATGTGTGAGCTACAAAGGCAAAGGAACTTTGGTCAAAATTGATGGCAAGCTGAATGCAGTAAGTTATCAAAAAATACTGGAGGAACATTTGCATTAATCAGCCAGGAAGCTGCGCATGGGACATACTTGGACATTCCAAAATGACAATGATCCAAAGCACAAGGCCAGGTCGACCTGTCATTGGCTAGCAGAATAAAGTGAAGATTCTGGAGTGGCCATCTCAGTCTCCTGACCTCAATATCATTGAGCCACTCTTGGGAGATCTCAAACGTGCAGTTCATGCAAGACAGCCCAAGAATTTACAGGAACTGGAGGCTTTTTGCCAAGAGGAATGGGCAGCTTTATCATCTAGATGGAGAGCCTCATCCACAAATACCCCAAAAGACTTAAAGCTGTCATTGATGTTAAAGGGAGCAATACATGATATTAAAAACTGGGGTATGTAAACTTTTGATCAGGGTCATTTGGGTAGTTTCTGCTGTCATTATGATTTAAAAAGAGTAAATGCAGTTGATTGATAATAAATGGCTTCAGCCAAACACTAACCATGAATGAAAGAAACGTTTTTGTGTTATCATTCATATCCTCTGAAAAATGGCCAAGAAATCATAAATTCTGCCAGAGTATGTAAACTTATGAGCACAACTGTCTATATATATATATATATATACACACACACACACTGTATATACATTTACCAGCCACTTTATTAGGTACACCTATTCAATTGCTTGGTAACACATATTGCTAATCAGCCAATCACATGGTAGCAACTCAATGCATTTAGACATATAGATGTGGTGAAGATGACTTGATGAAGTTCAAACCAAGCATCAGAATGGGGAAGAAAGGGGAGTTAAGTGACTTTGAACAGGTTGGTCTGAGTATTTCAAAAACTGCTGATCTACTGGGATTTGCATGCTCAACCATCTCAACCATAGGGTTTACAGAGAATGGTCCGAAAAAGAGAAAATATTCAGTTGTGTGAACGAAAATGCCTTGTTGATGTCAGAGGTCAGACGAGAATGGGCAGACTGGTTTGAGATGATAGAAAGGCATCAGAAACTGGAATAATCACTTGTTACAACCAAGGTATACAGAATGCCATCTCTGAACACACAACTCATAGAACCTTGAATCAGATGGGCTGCAGCAGCAGAAGACCACACTGGGTGCCAGTCCTGTCAGCTAGGAACAGGAAACTAAGGCTACAATTTGCACAGGCTCACCAAAAAATGGACAAAAGAAGATTGGAAAAAAAAAGCTGCCTGGTCTGATAAATATCGATTTCAGCTGCGACATTCAGATGGTAGGGTCAGAATTGGGCGTAAACAACATGGTTCAGGCTGGAGGTGTAATGGTGTGGGGGATATTTTCTTGGCACACTTTGAGCCCCTTAATACCAATTGAGCATCATCTAAACATCATTTAAACATCATGGCCTACCTGAGTATTGTTGCTGACCATGTCTATCCCTTTATGACTACAGTGTACCCATCTTGTGATAGCTACTTCTAGCAGGATAATGTCACAAAGCTCAAATCATCTCAAATTGATTTCTTGAACATGACAAGGAGTTCACTGTACTCCAATGGCCTCCACAGTCACCAGATCGCAATCCAGTAGAGCATGTTGGGGATGTGGGAGATTTGCATGGACGTGCAGCTGACAACTGTGTGATGCAATCATGTCAATATGGACCAAAATCCCAGAGGAATGTTTCCAACACCTTGTTGAATCTTTTCCACAAAGAATTAAGGCAGTTCTGAAGGTAAAAGGGGGTCAAACCCAGTACTAGCAAGGCATACCTAATAAAGTGGCCGGTAAGTGTATATATACAGTAACTCACAAAAGTGAGTACACCCCTCACATTTTTGTAAATATTTTATTATATCTTTTCATGTGACAACACTGGAGAAAGGACACTTTGCTACAATGTAAAGTAGTGAGTGTACAGCTTGTGTAACTGTGTAAGTTTGCTGTCCCCTCAAACAAACTCAACACACAGCCATTAATATCTAAACCGCTGGCAAAAAAAGTGAGTACACCCCTAAGTGAAAATGTCCAAACCCAATTAGCCATTTTCCCTCCCTGGTGTCATGTGACTCGTTAGTGTTACAAGGTCTCAGGTGTGAATGGGGGGCAGGTGTGTTAAATTTGGTATTATCGCTCTCACTCTCTCATACTGGTCACTGGAAGTGCAACATGGCACCTCATGGCAAAGAACTCTCTGAGAATCTGAAAAAAGAATTGTTGCTCTACATAAAGATGGCCTAGGATATAAGAAGATTGCCAAGACCCTGAAACTGAGCTGCAGCACGGTGGCCAAGACCATACAGCGCTTCAACAGGACAGGTTCCACTCAGAACAGGCCTCGCCATGGTCGACCAAAGAAGTTCACATGCATCATATCCAGAGATTGTCTTTGGGAAATAGATGTATGAGTGCTGCCAGCATTGCTGCAGAGGTTAAAGAGGTGGGGGATCAGCTTATCAGTGCTCAGACCATACGCCGCACACAGCATCAAATTGGTCTGCATGGCTGTCATCCCAGAAGGAAGCCTCTTCTAAAGATGATGCACAAGAAATCCTGCAAACAGTTTGCTGAAGACAAGAAGACTAAGGACATGAATTACTGAAACTATGTCCTGTGGTCTGATGAGACCAAGATAAACTTATTTGGTTCAGATGGTATCAAGCGTGTGTGGTGGCAACCAAGAGAGGAGTACAAAGGCAAGTGTGTCTTTCCTACCGTCAAGCATGGTGGTGGGAGTGTCATGGTCTGGGGCTGAATGAGTGCTGCTGGCACTGGGGAGCTACAGTTCATTGAGGGAACCATGAATGCCAACATGTACTGTGACATACTGAAGCAGAGCATGATCCCTTCCCTTTGGAGACTGGACGCAGGGCAGTATTCCAACATGATAACGACCCCAAACACACCTCCAAGATGACCACTGCCTTGCTAAACAAGCTGAGGGTAAAGGTGATGCACTGGCCAAGCATGTCTCCAGACCTAAACCCTAATGAGCATCTGTGGGGCATCCTCAAATGGAAGGTGGAAGAGCGCAAGGTCTCTAACATCCACCAGCTCCGTGATGTCTTCATGGAGGAGTGGATAGGACTCCAGTGGCAACATGTGAAACTCTGGTGAACTCCATTCCCAAGAGGGTTAAGGCAGTGCTGGAAAATAATGGTGGCCACACAAAATATTGAAACTTTGGTCCCAATTTGGACATTTTCACTTAGGGGTGTACTCACTTTAGTTGCCAGCGATTTAGACATTATTGGCTGTGTGTTGAGTTATTTCGAAGGTAGAGCAAATTTACACTGTTATACAAGCTGTACACTCACTAATTTACATTGTAGCAAAGTGTCATTTCTTCAGTGTTGTCACATGAAAAGATATAATAAAATATTTACAAAACAAAATGTGAAATGTAAAAAAATTGTGAGATACTGTGTGTATATATATATATATATATATATATACACACACACACACATATATAAGCCTGTGTAAACTCCACATCTGAGCCAATGGGTAAATGGGTAAATCATAGCCAATAGGAATGTTTTAACAGAAATACCACAACAGCAAAAATGAGAATTTGATGCCTTCACAGGATATTACAACCTGTCACACCACTTTCGAACTCGTTTTACCTTTTCCTCAAATCATACAGTTATTTTATCTTTTACTGACAGCTGGTATTTCTTTACATAGCACAGCAAAGTCATAAAGGAACTTTTTTTTTTATTCTCATTTCATGTTCAAAATCTATATGAGAAAATGTGCCCAAAGCATTCACCCAGTTTAAAGATCGATATAATATACATGGTCTTCTGAAATGAATTGCTTTCTCTAATACACAAATGTCACCCAAACACTAAAATAATGCATGTATGTCTTAAGTTGTGCATAGACACATCAAAATGTGGCCGGTTTAGTGTGACCCTCCCTGTTCAACAGAAGTCGATTGTTACAAATATAGAGTGACATAAGTAGTAAGGTTGAATAAAGACACCAGTCCATCCTGTTCCACCTGTGTGTGTATTATATATGTCTCTACCGCCATATATCTCATATTCCCTATTCCTGTATATTGTGTTTAATAAGGTGCCCATTCTTCCTTGTCTTACTAAGGCTTCATCTCCTATCATATTAGGTCTTCCTTGGTTACGGCTCCATTCTCCACACGTTGACTGGACTGCTGGACAGATCTTGACTTGGGGTTCCTCCTGTTCCTCCCCCTGCCTACTCAAGGTTACCCCAAAAGAGAGACTTCCTGTTGCCACCATTCCAGTATCTTCTGCTCTTCCCGCTGTATATATCTGTATATAGCGATTTCTGGGATGTCTCCTGCAATAGTCGGGCTGAGGCACTCTCTGGGTCATGTGGCACTCTGGAAGAGGAGCCCACCTGTGAACCTGAGCCGATCATTCACTCCAGTTTGCATAGCCATTTACCTTTGCCTGTCCTTGGACTTCCTTGGATGCACAGCCAGGTTAACTCATCCACCAATTGCACAGTCGCTACGCCCTGGGATGCGATTGTGGTAGTCGCTGCACCTGGCGATGCTATTCAGTCGGCCTCTGCATCAGTTATGCCAGTCCAGCCTATGCCCAGTGAGTTTCCTGCTTCTTCTTATTCAGGACCTTCTGTAACCTGGCCTCACCCTACTACTACTACGTCCATTCAAACTTGTCTAAGAGGCTCAATCCATCCTTTGGATAAACTGCCTCATTCGGCCAGGTGGGGTTTTCAACCTTTCTTTCTGGGCTCTCGGCATTCTGCTTTTGTTTCAGCTATCCAGCTTGACTCTTGTGACACGTCACCTTCTAACCAACCTGACCTCAGGGATCCACTGATCTCTGCCCAGTCTGATGGTCCTGTGCTGGATGTCCAGCTCATCTTTAAGGGTCTGGCGGATATATAGATACTAAACACATGCAGCGCTAAATGGATGATAGGAATGTACGTTTACATCCTATATATGCATCACATCATATATTGTGAAATATGTGTTCATATCCTATATAAGGTACCAGTATACATGGTATTTTAGTGGAATGAGCTACAATCAGTGAACATTCACAAATAACCAAAAATCTAAAAGAAAAAAAGTCCATTCACATGTGATAGAAAATAAAAAAGTCCACAGGAATTGAAGGTTCATGGGCATGTAAAGTGCCGCATTTGAAATAAGGCAGAGGCTGGAGCCGAATATAGATAAAGATTTCAGTTCACACACAGATCTTCTTATATTCAAACTCAAAGATGTAAATGGCAGAAATGAATATCCTTACCAGAGGAGATGGACACAGTCACCGTACGGTGGAGTGTCATGCGAGCTTGAGGGGTCAAACGATCCCAGGGGTGTCAGACTGGAAAATCCTGGTGGTGGGTTCCATCCGGGGCAACCGTAGTTGTCAGATGATGTGTGGATCCACAGCAAATAGAGATGTCACTCTCAGAGGGAATGAGTTGTTTAAGGAAAGCGACTTACAATTCCTGGGTGTCCCATTCATAAAGAAAGAAAGGAAAAAAATCTCCACATAGGGCATGAATCCATTAAGAAAATGCTTTTATTAAAAAGCTAAAAACTTGACACACAGCTAAAAACTTGTCACAGACATCCAGCTTTATGCCCCAGTAGAAGGACTATGGTCCAAAACATGTCGGGTTGCTAAAGCCTTCAGATGTTCTGTTACCACGCGATTTTATTTCTATCTTTGTTTTGTGATCACTTTTCATCTATCCAAGTTCGCTGTCAAGTTTTTAGCTTTTTAATAAAAGCATTTTCTTATTGGATTCATGCCCTATGTGGAGATTTTTTTCCTTTTTTTCTTTATGAATGGGACACCCATGAGTTGTAAGTCGCTTTCCTTAATCAACTCATTCCCTCTGAGAGTGACATCTCTATCTGCTGTGGACCACACATCATCTGACAACTACGGTTGCCCCGGATGGAACCCACCACGAGGATTTTCCAGTCTGACACCCCTGGGATCGTTTGACCCCTCAAGCTCGCATGACACTCCACCGTACTGTGACTGTGTCCATCTCCTCTGGTAAGGATATTCATTTCTGCCATTTACATCTTTGAGTTTGAATATAAGATCTGTATGTGAACTGAAATCTTTATCTATATTCGGCTCCAGCCTCTGCCTTATTTCAAATGTGGCACTTTACATGCCCATGAACATTCAATTTATGTGGACTTTTTTATTTTCTATCACATGTGAATGGACTTTTTTTCTTTTTGATTGTTGGTTATTTGTGAATGTTCACTGATTGTAGCTCATTCCACTAAAATACCACGTATACTGGTACCTTATATAGGATATGAACACATTATTTTGTTATTTATTTCAAGATATTTGATGTGATGCATATATAGGATGTAAACGTACATTCCTATCATCCATTTAGCGCTGCATGTGTTTAGTATCTATATATTTCCTTGCACTGTACACCACATTGTTACATGCTGGCAGCTATCACTTGTATCTTACCCTTGTAATAGCGCAATTATTCATTTGTTTTAAGGGTCTGGGGGACCCTGCTCAGACTCCTGATGGTCTTCTCATGCCCTTACCCATTCCTAAAAAGCCTTTAGTCATCATTAAGTCCTCTTGTCCTCTCCCTACCTCAGTTCCGATCTCTGAGGATAATCTAAAGTACGAGGTTGGTCAAGTTTTGGATTCCGGGCTCCGTAAAGGCATTCTTCAATACCACGTACATTGGAAAGGGTTTGGTCCTGAGGAGAGGTCTTGGATCACTGCATCTGAGGTCTTTGCTCCTCTCCTCTAAGCATGGCTTCACCCCAGGCCCTATCAGGGAACCCTATATTAACCTGTGCACTGCTAGCCAGCGGTGCTGATCAACCATTGTGTATTCATTGTGTGTTTGGCTTCCTGTTTCCTGCTTGCCGTGTGCTCTTCGTTTGTCTCTGTTACCAACCTTGGCATGTTCTCGACTATTCCAGTCTGCTCGTGACCCTGACCTTTTGACGTGTCCCCGACTATCCCTGTTTGCCTGTGATCCTGAACCTTTGGCGTGTACTCTGTTGTTCCTGTCTGCTAGTCGCCTTGAACTTTGCCTTATCCCTTTACTATCCTTGTTGTTCCAGCCTGCTGCTTCCTTCTCCTGTAGTCTACCATGAGCGTGAGCTGTGAGACTCTAGGGGCCGCGACCTAGAGCCAGACTGCAGCGCAGTCCGTCCTCACCACTAGAGGCTCTGGTGAACACCTGCTGGCTCTTAGACTCCGTGCCCTGGGCAATCTATGCTCTAGCTCCCACTGGGATCTGTGTTAGTGATCCAGTAGACCTGCTTCCTGAACCTCCCTGGGTACAATACGATGCAGTCAGTCCTAGGGTCCACTATCTTAGCGGTGCACTTCCGACTCCTACGGAGTGCATCTGTCACCTGGTCTCAGGCAACCTGACAGAATGCTTTACATCCAGTAGAGAAGAGTATGGTATTTATGTGTGTTTACTCTTGCAGCAGCTTCCGTTTATGGTCATTATAATCACTCTTTTAGGCCCCATTCACATATTCAGGTTTTAGCACATACATCAGATTGTGCTAAAACTCATGTTTCATCAAAGGAAAGCTAGAGCCTGTTTACATCTGTGTGATGTGCTGCGGCAAGGCCATTTTTAAGTCTGCTTTCATGCATTTGAGACCCTAAAAATCAATGGTAATGCATGAAAACACATTTTGCATTTATTTCAACCTGTGGTAACAAATATAAATATTTTTTTATTGGCCAACTTGAAAAATGCATTACACATAAAAACACACAAAATTATTTAAATTATTAAAAATGCACATCGATGCATATGCATAACGCATTTCAATGCATATTATTATTATACAGGATTTACAACAGTGCTTTTCATTATAAAGGGAGCGAGTACAGTTACAATGCAGTGCAATAAAAGAGAATTAGAAGGACCTTGTTCCTGAGAGCTTACAATCTAATAGGGAATTTTAAAATGCATTAAAATGCATAAAATGGTACTACAAAGGTGTGGACCGAGCCTTGTATAATCACTAATGATTTAAAAGGATCACAAACTTTGGTTAAACCTCCACCTAAAATACATTTCAATGATTTTTTGCAAGCTTAATTCCCATTCCTATCTGCTTATATACTTTATCTACTACAAACAGCAATGTCATATCGTTTTTTATGCATTTTCAGAAGAATGCATTGCATGAGAATTGGGGCATTGCATAGCCTGTCAAAGATTGTAGCAAACCAGCCATCAGTCTGTTGTCCTCAGTGTTTGTTCATCTGCCTTGCACAGGGAAAGACAGGAGGCAAAGGGGGAAACCAACCACCTAAATTAAAATGAGCTTAAGTATTAAAAATTTTGGAAAAAAATGTGGCAAACATCTAGATCTGTCATATACTGTATGTGTGTAGGCAGTGCAGGGTAGTGGACCAGCATATCACCGTGTGCTCAAATTGCATAGGCCATTGATGTGTTGACCTTTCTTATATTTACATCATAAATTGTCGGTGTTTGTTAAAGAAGTATAGGCAGTATGTATAAGCATTATGACAATCTTTTACAGCAGTGGTTGTAAACCTATGAACTAAAGGGGGCCTCTAATGTGGCCCATGACATCACTTAAGGGCCACACATAATGTTCAATATGTAATGCTTGAGAGGACTGTCAGAAACTGCAGACCTAATAGAGGAAATGAAGGCCAGAGAGTGTGGACATGTTACATTTTTACCGGGGATATGGCGCAGAAGACAATAGGAAACAAGGAACATGTTAAATGAGGCTAGCAGAGATCAATGCTAATTATCAAATCAATGTTCCCTCTACAGACTGCTGAGATTCATATACCAGAGGGCCGCAGGTTGGACACCAGGGATGTACAGCATTGGTCAGAATTGAATGTTAAGATGTGTACTAATCATCGAAAAAATCCAACAGAAGTCATCCTACCCCAGATGGCATTTAGTATGCATTTAGTATGCCTCATTAATAGCTGCCCACCTACTGCAGACATGTTGGTATCCATTTTCCTTTCATTTTCAAAGCATAGCCAGTAAAGGCCTTAAAAAGAAATTTCAAGCATCAAGATAATTCACTGAACTATTAATGCTATCAAGGAAACACTGCCACCACTTTTAAGTCTTTTTTAATTTAGTTGAATTCAGTCTTCCAAGAAAATTATTAACTTAATTGATGGCAGTGATGAAGTAAACAATTATCATAAATTAGTTCTGACACTTTGCTACATCATAGTCTGTATGTGTGAGACCAATAACTTGACACTAAGTGTGTTGGAAAAGCCTCTCCTATGTAACTAACAGGTAAGTAAAGGGGTTCCCAATTTGCCAAATTACTGGGAAAGCAGTATAGGGAAAATTGGTGCACTACAGCATAGGATGAATCTAACTCATGAAATATGAGCAAGTAGGTTACTTTCCCTGTATGCAATTGGATAGAAAGCAACGGCAAGCTTGGTAGAAAAGTATGTCCCCTGCCAGTATACTTTAGAGAAGGACCCGTTCTCCCTTTGTGGAATCAGTGGTCTCTCAGCTCTGCAACCAACAAAACTCATGCCTCCCACTAACTGGAAAGCTCTAACTCTGACTCAGCATGGGAACATTTTAAAGGGTAAGTTTACCCTTTCATGAAAAATGAAAAGATGAATTAACTCCTACAATCCTGGCCACCCCTCTGGACCTCACTGCCCATATCGTCCATGATGAACATGATGAACATCAGCATTTGCATCATTGTCAGGTAGAGTTGGCCATCTAATATTGCTCATAACAGAAAACTAAACTCAAGAACAAAAAATTAATACACTGCAATCCTGTTGATCTTGCCATAAATGCCCTGTCACTTCCTGTGGCAAAGGCAGACATGTTTTGAAGTCCTGCCTGGGTGACAACTACTGCTCCTTCCACGATAGATACAGTTAAAGTGATTGTAAAGTCTTGTCGGGCTCTGTGTCCATTCAGACACAGAGCCCGACCCGGCCCTCTCTCTTCTGATTGGCTAACTGACTTTGATTGACAGCTGCGGCAGCCAATGGTGCCACTGCTGCGTCTCAACCAATCAGGAGGAGAGTCCCGGACGGCTTTTTAAGGCTTGTTGTTTTTTTGCATATTCTTGTTATAAGTGTTATGCTTTTGGAAAATAAGGAAAGAAAATGGAGTAAATAAACACCTTTCAAAAAGCATATAGATTTTTGCCTCATTGATAATATTTAAAGTATGTTGTTACCTACACACTTTGAAAATAATGCAGAAAAATAAGTTGTTGCACCTGTGCAGTCGATTACCCTTTCACATAGATTTAAAAAGGGTGGTAACTTTAGATCCTGTTTGAATTACCAGCATCAAAGGAGCACTTGAGAGATTAAAGGAGATGAATCATACAATTCATATGTATAAAGGGAAACTTCATTATACCAAACATTTGTTTGGCGTACAAAGAAAAGGTACAGCTTTCCTGTGAAGCGTGTCTGTAAAAGTTACCTAAGGTCATCGAAGGCCTTGTGCAAATAAAACGTGCAACTTTTAGTGTAGTATTGACTTAAAAAACTGTATTGTTTTAAACAATGTTTCAACCTAACCTACATCATCACATACGATAGTCAGTCAGTTAGTTTATGAGTACTGAAATGACTTGCTGGAAAGACACACATGTGAAAACACTGGTAACGAGGTGCTTATTTTTCCTAGAGAAAAGTGTAATGATTAATTGGGAGGCAATATCATCTAAACTCTAGCAATACTTCAAACTAGTACACGGGTAAAAAAAAAAGGTTCATATTTCACTTGCTTTGGAATACCAACTTTGCAATAAATGTTTTACCAGATGTCCAAAATACTAAAACGAGGACCTGCACTGCGTATGTTCTATTCTAATAAATACCAATGTTAGTAACTACTCCTGAGCCCTCCTAACTAGAAAGGGCTAGAAAAAACACTCAGCCAGGCGGTGAAAACTGGCACATTACAACAAGTTCAGCTATGTCAGTATCAAGCCTGTTTACTGCAGTCTAATCCTGTACTTTATTATTTACCAAGAATAACTGACTCCACTCAGCGTTTTAGTTTCCACCTGCTTCATATGCATCTAATTCTCATTTCTGCTTTTCTGGGATTAAGATGGATGATCATCAGACAATCATGGAAAATTACATGATTAGCAACTGTACTTGAATAAATATCATCAGGTTACCTACTATATTTATTGCTATCTGAAATTCTCTTAATAATGTAATTTACTGTATTATAAACTGCAATACAAACAATGTTTATACCCAGATCTACAAGGTATACAATCTTTCACTTGAACTCTGACACTGTCAGCGGGAAGTCAATAAAGTCCTAATGACACCTTTCTGGTGGTATATACCAGATTCAAGAATCCCTGCTGCCCCTTACTGACAGATTCAGGAAGTTCTTCTTTTACAAAGTGCTGCTAGTACTGCGCCAAATTAAAAAATAATTACCTCCAGTTTGCAGGTAATGAAACTGAAGGTAATAAAGGCCAACCGTAACTTGGCGTACAGAGACCGGTAGAGTGCCTGTCTCTGTAAGCTGTGCAGCAGGTGACATATTTTCAGCCGCTATCTCCTTCCCTCCCCACCTGTCACTAATTGTTAAGGATCTAATTGTCTTTAGAGCTGAAAGTCTCCGAGCAACCGGTGATGCTGATAGTGGGTGAAGCCTGACGGGGAAGCTGAGACACTAGTTCCCAATCAGGTCCACTCTCTTTTTGTGTTTCACAGCAGTCAGTGGGCAGATTCTATTTTCAAATTCAGGTAATCTATTGGCTAATGTGTTTAATTGCTAGAGTTGTGACACTTATATGCATGATTCACTTTAAAGACACAGTGCAACATTTATTTTTCTTTTTTCTTATCTATTGGGTATGAACTTACCCTGAGCCTGCTGTCAGTCACAAAGGCAGTGGACCTGATTGGGAACTAGTGTCTGAATTCCTTCAGGCTCTGCCCATCCAATTTTAAAATCCTTTGCTGCTGAAATGTCTGTGTGACAGCTGCAGAGGCAGGTCAACTGCACTGGGGCGGAATGTCCGTATGGTCTCCACACATGGTGTGTACCCCAAATTCACATACATGTTTACAACAGGTACATACATTTGTTGCCCATACCATCATTTGCCAAGCAGAGGCATGTAGTAATTCTAAAGGGTATCATAGAAACAGCAATACATACATAGGAATTCCCATGTTATGTACCATAATAAGTTAAATTTCACCTCTAAGAGTAATACCAGGCTGCCATGGCTTACCTCTTTCTGAAAATGCTAGTTGTCTGGATGCTATTTGAAAATCTGACTTTAATGCTTTCCTAATCTGGTACCAGTATGCATATCAGGATAGTAAGATAAAAGACAAAAGTATTTTTCTGCATACTTGTCTTGGGTTAATGATTCAAATATTGAAGCCAGAGGGTAAGAATGATAGCCAGTCAACTAGCAATTGCAGAATAAGATGGATTGAAAAAAAAACATGCTTCTTGCAGGAACAGTTTTTTATTTTAAAGCCGTGGAAGCATACGATCACTGTAGAAGTTGGTGCTACTACAGTTATCGTTGTGGTCTTCCGGGTCCCATTCCAAGCAGCATAAAATCGACAGGAGGTCACTTGATCAAAATTGGTGCTGTTCACAGAATGTCTTACCATTTTCTCATTGAATGCAAGGCATTCTCCAATTGGATGAGATGAAGAGGTGGGGCAGTGATGTCAAGCTCTCTATTTCATCCAATTTTTTTATCGGCTCTCTATCTCATCCAATTTTTAATCTGTGCACATTTTATTCCTGCTTTGCCATTAAGGGTTAAACTTTGCAACTACCAACCTATTTCATATAGGAATGTTGCAAAGTACAAGAAACATGATGCAAAAACAGCATTTTTTCTGTTTAACATATGCGTAGAAGTAATACATTGATTTGACACATATTTTGACAACGATGCATACATAGGTTCTTTGGTGAATAAGGCCTTTGGTGTAAAGTTCTGTAGAACACTAAGAATCCACTATAACTATAAAATAAATGCTAAACTACTGAAATAATAATGCCAAAGCATTTAAATTGGTCTTTTAGCTTCTTAGTATAATTTCTGGAGGCTTAATCATTCCATATGCCCATCAGAGACATTTTAAATAATAACTTCCCATCACTCTTGACTCTGTTTGAATGACAGGGGTGGGACTAGATCATGACCCTGCAGATCTGATTTGAATGTGGAAAGCGATCCCAACACCGACTCTCTTATTTCCATAATGTTTTAATAATGTGGTCTAATGTCAAGCCAATTAAAGTCTCTGGGTGATTAATTCTGGCACTGTATGGCTGCTCTGTCATCTTTCTACCTTTAATGCGAATGGCTTCTCTAAAAAAAATCAGTCGCCTTCTTTGCTGCCTGATAGATTACCATGATAAACAGACAGTTGGAAGCCCATTATCTGGCATCTGCTACTCCATGGTTATTTTAGCATGGCAGAAAATAAATTGCATTGTCTGAAATGGGATACTGTTTTTGAATATAATCTGTCTTTTGAATGCTCTGTGTCAAATTGCACACAATCACGCACACGCATGCACACACTAACAATTATGTCTATCTAAAGGATTAGGAGAGATTTTTGGGTCTATGGAATCTTTATTACAAGAATGTTTGTTTAAGTCTGAAAGACAAAACCTACTTACAGGAGACAGTGCTTGATATATAGAAAGTGGGAGCACAATAAAGTAGTTTCCTGAACACAAGCAACTCAGGTTGCTGTGATACTAAAGCATCCACATAATGCCTTAGATGTTAAACAAGTGAAAGCTTTGAGCAGGCTGACAAATGAATCATTTACCCCAATAAATGTATACCATTGGGGAAATCAGTTGTTATAAATGATCCTAACTGAATTGTTGTGACAATGCATGCTGCAATGAGAAAATCTAACAATAGTATCACTCTGATTATAAAAATACAATGTTTCAACCTATGCTGACATTTTACCTTGTATCCTAGTAAAGAATGCACTCATGTTGTAGCAAAAGACAGGGGCTCATTTACTAAGGGCCCATTGACATCTTTGAGATTCAGTGAGTTGCGGTTAAACACATTGCTTTCAAAATGACTGGCACCCTAAAGCACTAAGGCACCGCAGCTTCAACACGCATGTATTGCAGTGCACCATAATGCACAGTAACACATTATCATATGTATCAAATGCATGTTCATTTATTGGTCTGTTCCTCAGTTTCTGTGTGTTGGCTGCCCATTCAAAATGACTATTTTAAAGCAATGCTCAATACCTGTCTCGAACTGCATTAACATGTGTATGTTAACTCAATGCACAGAAAATTGAGTCCCTAAGAATTTGAGAATCTTTACACAATAAATTAGGCGAATATTCACTTCAGTTATCCAATCATATGACAACAGGGATCTGCGTGAACATTCTCCAAACCTTTAGTAAATCAGCCTCACGATCTATAATCTGCATAGTTAGTACAGAATGCTCCTCAGTTTGTTTTCGTTTAGCCCTCTGTGTTGAATGAAAAAAAACTGAACAAATTTACCAGGCATTAGGTATTATAGCCTGAACCACCCCAGCCTGACTGGACTATAAAAGAGTAGCAGCACACAGATGTAGTCCTGGAGATGCTCTCTACTCTTGTAAACATGCTCACAGACAGGCCTTCTTCTCCAGAGTGCTGATATTCAAGTCAGTTCTTTGTAACAAAGAAATTATTTTCTATTAAATGCATAACCAAATAATTAACCTTTAAGAATCTCATTTATGCAGGTGACAAAAGGATTCCCAAATCAGGGCCAATTGGCCAAGCTAAATATTCCCAGCTGAGTACTACTGGTCCCTAAAGACAAGGAATATGAACATATATATTTGGGTACATGTCATTCTGGGAACTGTTTGTTCAGAGGTCAATCCAACTGTCTTCTAATGTTCAAAGCCAGTTTAAATATGGATCATGAACAAAGTACTACGGTAATTATCTGTTCTATTGTTAATCTACAGAAACATCATCACATCATTATATGGTTACATAGTAGGTGAGGTTGAAAAAAGACACAAGTCCATCAAGTCCAACCTATTATATGTCAGTTTTACATTGTATATCCCTGTATCTTGCGGTCGTTTGGGTGCTTATCTAATAGTTTCTTGAAACTATTGATGCCCCCGCTGAGATCACCACCTGTGGAAGGGAATTCCACATCCTTGCCGCTCTTACAGTAAAGAACCCTCTACGTAGTTTAAGGTTAAGCCTCTTTTCTTCTAATTTTAATGAGTGGCCACGAGTCTTGTTAAACTCCCTTCTGCGAAAAAGTTTTATCCCTATTGTGGGGTCACCAGTATGGTATTTGTATATTGAAATCATATCCCCTCTCAAGCGTCTCTTCTCCAGAGAGAATAAGTTCAGTGCTCGCAACTTTTCCTCATAACTAATAACCTCCAGACCATTTATTAGCTTTGTTGCCCTTCTCTGTACTCGCTCCATTTCCAGTACATCCTTCCTGAGGACTGGTGCCCAGAACTGGACAGCATACTCTAGGTGCGGCTGGACCAGAGTCTTGTAGAGCGGGAGAATTATCGTTTTATCTCTGGAATTAATCCCCTTTTTAATGCATGCCAATATTCTGTTTGCTTTGTTAGCAGCAGCTTGGCACTGCATGCCATTGCTGAGTCTATCATCTACTAGGACTCCCAGGTCCTTTTCCATCCTAGATTCCCCCAGAGCTTCTCCCCCTAGTGTATAGATTGCATTCATATTTTGCCACCCAAATACATTATTTTACATGTTTCTACATTGAACCTCATTTACCAAGTAGTTGCCCACCCCATTAATTTGTTCAGATCTTTTTGCAAGGTTTCCACATCCTGCGGAGAAGTTATTGCCCTGCTTAGCTTAGTATCATCCGCAAATACAGAGATTGAACTGTTTACCCCATCCTACAGGAAATTTATGAACAAATTAAACAGGATTGGTCCCAGCACAGAACCCCGGGGGACCCCACTACCCACCCCTGACCATTCCGAGTACTCCCCATTTATCACCACCCTCTGAACTCGTCCTTGTAGCCAGTTTTCAATCAAGGTACTCAACCTATGGTCCATGCCAACGGACCTTATTTTGTACAGTAAACGTTTATGGGGAACTGTGTCAAATGCTTTTGCAAAATCCAGATACACCACCTCTACGGGCCTTCCTTTATCTAGATGGCAACTCACCACCTCATAGAAGGTTAATAGATTGATTTGGCAAGAACGATTCTTCATGAATCCATGCTGATTACTGCTAATGATACAGTTCTCATTACTAAAATCTTGTATATATTCCCTTATCATCCCCTCCAAGAGTTTACATACTGTTGATGTTAGGCTAACTGGTCTGTAATTCCCAGGGATGTATTTTGGGCCCTTTTTAAATATTGGTGCTACATTGGCTTTTCTCCAATCAGCTGGTACCATTCCAGTCAGTAGACTGTCAGTAAAAATTAGAAACAATGGTCTGGCCATTACTTGAATGAGTTCCCTAAGTACCCTCGGGTGCAAGCCATCTGGTCCTGGTGATTTATTAATGTTAAGTTTGCCAAGTCTAATTTTAATTTTATCCTCTGCTAACCATGGAGGTGCTTCCTGTGATGTGTCATGAGGCTAAATACTGCAGTTTTGGTTACTGAGGCCCCCCAATTCCCTCGTGAAGACTGAGGAGAAGAATAAATTCAATACCTTCGCCAACTCCGCATCCTTTGTAACCAGATGTCCTTCCTCATTCTTTATGGGGCCAATATGGTCTGTCCTCCCTTTTTTACTTTTTACATACTTAAAGAATTTCTTGGGATTTTTTTTTGCTCTCCTCCGCTATGTGTCTTTCATGTTCTGTCTTAGCCATCCTTATTGCACCCTTACATTTCTTGTTGCATTCTTTATAAAGTCTGAATGCTGATCTCTCAACCTTGTATTTTTTGAAGGCCTTCTCCTTTGCTTTTATATGCATTTTTACATTGGAGTTAAGCCATCCAGGACTTTTGCTCACTCTAAATTTATTGCCCAGTGGGATTCTTCTTTACAGTTTGTTTGGATGTCAGTATTTTTTGCGTTTTAAATACAAATGCATGGTGTAAATAAAATGTATGCCAAAAATTTGAAATACAAGTCAAAATATGTACTAAAATTGAGTAGAGATATGCTATAGTAAACTGAAACATTAAGGCACGCTACATTGTAGTGTATCCTCTGTTAGAAGGCAGACCAGTCTTGTTTTCATTCTAGTAATCTAACAATGTACAATAAACAAGTTTCCTAGGCATACAATATCATGGGGACCTGATTTTTGCTTGAGATCTTTGCTCTAAGAGTGCATTTTCTTGTTATTGTAATCCTTGCCATCTCATTTAGCTAAAAAAGCACACTATACAATCTTTGTCTCTGGTATTCTAATCTTTCTGTAAAATCTAGGGCAGCCTTCAATGGCACAAAAGACCAAAGCATACAAATACAGAACTACAATTTTGTTCCTTGCTTTTGATAAAAAGAAAGAACCAGGCCAAAATGATTACTAACATAATACTTAAACACTCTCTATTCTCAGACACAGGATACATACGATAAGGCCATGTTTTTTTAATTTCGTTATTTAAATACATACGGTATTTACAAATAAGTCAAATGAGGACTTGTTTAGAATCAAGGTACTAACAAAAATTAGAAAGCAGTCCCTTGATCTGCATGTATAAGGAATAAGAAATTTTCTTTAGCTTTGGATAGAATAGGCAAGAATAAGAAACCCCTGTCTGGTTTTAATTGCTGTCTGTGTGTCCCCATGGGAAGATTCACCCTCTATCTGCCCCGGTGACTATTATAAAGAAAGTAATGGGAAATCGAAAATGGTATAGTTAGTACCACATCAGAATATAATGTGAAATCTTCCAATGGGATCACCTATTCTAGAAATAATTATGTATGATATTTACCCTCACTTTGGAATGATTTTCCCCTACTTGTCTTTAACACTAAGTGAAGGGAGACCTCCCAACATTGACAACAAAAAAGAATTAACATGGGTTTTAACGCGAATCACATGTGTATGTGAGGCTTCCTGCAATGCTGGACAGCCACTATCTAGGAGAAGGAAAACACACCCCATTGTTGGTGTCAGTGGGGTTGGGATTGGGGAGGAAATTCACGCTATTTGACAAAGCCTTAGATAGATTGCTGGGTTCAGAGCCTTCCAGTGTCTGGCACCACATGCCACTTTTCATCTAGTGGCTTCTTTTGGCTTGCAATGAGAAAGCCTTAAGTTCGGACCAGTTCATGTCAACCAGTGGGCCATAGTTTGAGAGCCATTGATGCATGCCATCCAACTGGCTCGGTGACAGTTTATGGCCATCCTATGATTTACTGTTAAAGAAGTAACCAAGAAAATTGGTGTGTTTGTTGACTTCTACATAGGAAAGTGCATGGGAGGGATTACAGATATCCCATGGGAGAAAGGTCATCCCCAGAGTAGAGCTTTTTATGGAGAAAGACCCCAGAGCAAGCTTGCTCCTCATACTACCACACCATTTGGAAACTCTGGGGTCTTTCTGTATAAAGAGCTCTACTCTGTGGATGATTTTTCTTCCATGGGCCAGCGAGACTGTACCTCACTGGATATTCCACCAGTACATCTCTGTATACTGTGTGGACTAGTTACAAGATGCATGAAAAGTATATGAATTAAAATCTCTGAAAAAAAATCCACTTGTGTGATCATGTACATTTAAGAGGTCCTAAAGAAGTGGTCATTTCCACAAAACGTGTTGACCCTAGTTCCTAATCTTGACAAACAGCTATACATGTTTGCAGTGTATAATGTTTTGCTGATATCAGTATGCAAGCCATCTCAGCTCATTACCTGTATAGAAAACAACCGGGAGTCACAAATCTTGCTGACTGATAGGGGACCAAATACTTAGTTTACTCATTAAAATGCAAATCAATTTATAATTGATATATTTATAAATGATATTTTACAAAATCAGCAGGAGATCAAATACTTTTTTCCTCACTGTATATTGCAGATTACCAGTTCCTAGATGTGGTGGCTGCAGTAGGTTTCTTTTTCAGGCTAAGTACATTGTTTGCAATCTTGGTTTGTTGGGTTGGGCAGGGGCACTTCAATTTTTTATTATTACTAATTTATTTTATTTTTTTTATCTTACACTGTTGCTTTTAAAAAAAAAATTGTATTAATTTTATTGCCATTACAAGGTATGTTAACATCCTTGTGACAGCAATAGGCATGTGACAGGTACTCTTTATGGAGGGATGTGGGCTCTATAAGACCCCACATCCCTCCTCTGCACTTAAAAGCATTCATAACATCAATATCTGTGTTTTTGAATGCTTTACATTTTTTAAAAATGGCGCTGTTGACATCTGGGTAAACCGGAAGTGATGTCATCGCTTCTGGGTTACTATACTGAACATCCGATAAAAGCCGATCCCAGCTTTGTTTGGCTGTCCAGCCGGCGGACACACTGAATGGTAGCTCAGGACTCCTGGTGGGATGGGAGAGCTCGAGCAACCTGCAGAAGGAGGTGGGAGGGGGGTAATAGCAATCGAGCTGACACCGACACACTTCCTGTATTAAAGTGTCTCCTCTCTGGGTGAAGGAGCGCATGGGGCACCTTTGGACCGCAGCATTGTCAGTTTGGGGGGAGTGTTAGATGGACTAGCAGATTTAAATACACTAATAAATTGAAGCCAAACGCCAGCTAACACTTTATCAGCAGTTACAGCAAACATTATTTTCCTTTTGTGACATGGGTTTTACATAAGTAGATAAAAGCTGATTATTGTAAGCACCACTGTCAGTGGTAAATCGATTGTCTCATCCCTCTAACTGCTACATCGGCAGAAAAGCTTGTTTTGTTGAAGATCGACTTACTTACTAGCCAGATCACTAGGTTAAAATAAAGGAAAGTAAGCCTAAAAAAGAAATCTAATACAGCAATCACATTTAGGAATTACAATAAATGATTGCTTTTTGGTTTAACACTGCTTAAGCACATGTTTATGTCATTATTTCAACCCTTTAAAAATGTATTTTTTTCTAAATATTGATGCCCTGCATGTAACCTACATGTTTTTTTCTACTAGAAGTATTTTATACAAACTAATAATAAACAGATGTTTGAAAAGGTAAGCTTGCGCAGAGTTACACACGACCCAATGAAATGTTAATTTTATTTGCATGTGGCGCCTGTATGATGAAAGACGTAGGATTTAAGAGAAGATCTATTCCTAGCCTGGGATTGCTGCTGCTGACTTGGACCCAAGTGTCATGTTACCAACTTCTGCCAGAGATGACTGGGATGGTATGAGATCATTACAGCTTTCTATCAAGTGCACTATAGCACATCCCAAGCACTAAAGTTGACCATATGGCCAGTGTCAAATATTTGAACTAAAGTTTCTTTTTTTCTCAAAATTACATTTATTAGATATTTTTTCAATTTGCTACAGTGTTTTTTAAGAAAATATATTTTTTTTCAAACCCCTCTACCAATCAAGCAAATCTATGAAAACATCACACTGTCGTAATTTTCACTACAATGTAAATATATCAAGTCCCACTTGTCCTGTACTGAAAGTGAGGTAGCAAGTACAACAACTTGCACTGAGTTGGCTATAAACGACATTATTTGACTTAGGCAGTATTAGTCACACATCTTTTTTTTTTTTTTTGTCTAGCAGTTGTTAGCGGTGCTAATATAAATTTTGACAGGGTGGTCTTTAAGACAGCAGGAGACAAACAGAGTGCAGAGGCAGGAGAGGTTCCCACCCAAGCTGTGCCTATAGTAATCCAGTATAACCAATTGACAATAAAAAAGTTATTTTGCTATATACAAAATTCTAAATTTGTATTAAATATCGGAATAAATTATGTAAAAGTAAAAATAAATGCAAAACTGAGCTCCGTATACCTACAGCATTACTGACCACAAGTTGCTTGAATTTTTCAACAGTCTGACAAATGGTACGAGCAAAAATGAAAGTACTGCTAAGTAACAAATATGTAGCATCAGTCAAAGGGTTACAACAGGCTGAAAAATTTATGATACTCAAACATTATTTGTATATAGGGCTCATTAACACTAGTGAGCCACGCTGAACGCAAAGCTGCTAGTGTATGCTGTGAGATACCACCACTATGCACTAGTTCTAGTCACCGCAGCGGTGTTGTGATGTGGTGGTTCCCATCGCAAACTGCTGTGCGGAAAAAAGTACTGCATTTATGCATGCAGTACTTTTTCGGCACACAGCACAGCAACACTGTGGTATGAATTGACACTCTAAGAAACAGGGCATTCTGCCTTGTCTATGTGTTAGGGCTACGCTGCAAATGGCTGCCGGCACAGCCCCAACACATGTGGAGTGAAAGAACCAATAGTGTAGTGTCTGAGTCTGAAGATAACTGACAGAAAAATGGAAAAAATATCTAAAAGCCAAAAAGCTATGTGACAAAAGTTGTCAATATTGCGTTGCTAGCTATATATATGGTAACCAGAAATTGTTTTCAAATATTAATGAACAAATGTATCACCAAGCACTGAATACCAAATAAGCCACTGTACAGCCAGCATGAGCATATTATATGGTCCAATCATACCAACAGCAAGCATTACCATGCCTGCGCTGGTATTTGCTGAGCATTGCATTGTTTACGTTTTTTTTGCACCTTTATTAAAATGTCACAAAATGGCATATTGTTTATCTTTCTGCACTGCTGAGTGCTGCGGTGCGAGGTAATGCGATGCAAGACGCTGTGCAAAAAAGAGTGCAGCATGTCCCACTTTTTTCAGTGCACGCCACCACAGCACAGTAGGGTGAACTGAACTAATAGGACATAAAGCAAATTGCCTTGTCTATGCATTTGAGACATATGATGTGAAAAAGCCCTTAGTGCACTAATATTAAACAAACAATATAGGAAAACACCTTGCTATAAAAGATCCTAATCTAAACACACAACGTAGTTTTAAATGCAGTGTACAATACGAACTACTGCTATAATTCCTAGAAGCGTTTAAAGACACAAAACAGTGGCTCGTAGTAAGATACACCAAGTTAGCATAGAAGTAGAGAAGAGTACGGAACAGGAAAATCCTCCTAGTCCATGTGAAATAAATACCTTAGTAAAGGATCCCTGCCCTGCTTGCCTTTTATCTGTACTGCTGTGGGTCAATGCAGTTACTTCCAATCATTCCCTGTTCTTATGATCTGTCTAATGAGGCCAGTCGATCTAGCTTTCCTTTCTTCTACTCTTCTTGCTCGGTTTGCTTCCTCATAGAAAGTCTGAATGCTAGTAATCACTGCACAGCACTGAGCGAAGACACCGTGCACGCACACAAAACAAGGCTTTCTTCTGCAGGCTGGTATTTCAAGTCTCCCATGTGATATCTTTGGCTGAGCTTGGTTAATTCATCCCTTCTTGTACTCAAAGGAAGTCAAACTTGGAGGATTGCCTTGCAGTACCTGTCTATCAGCGCACACAGTGAACAAGTAACAACAAATAATCCAGCAGTACCACTATGACTGTGTACTTAAAGAAATTTGTGCTGCCAGGACAGCACTTGAGACTTTACAAAGAATACTATTCTATGAACAGCCAATTCCAGGAAAATTAGACAACCTGCTGCAGGTTTCTCTCTGCCTCTCTATACATATTAATGGGGTCCCAACTATGTTTGTTTGTTTTTCAGACATTGCAATTAATTTCCAGGGAAACCTGGTCACTTGCTTAATTAAGTAACTTCAATACAAATTACAAAAAGATGGCTGTCCTCAATCACAAGTAAATGCCGAACAGAGAATTAATAAGAAGCATTTGCATTTTATTAGCATACTGAACTGTCCCTGTATTGAAAGAACATGATCTAGTACAGTGATGGCGAACCTTGGCACCTTAGATGTTTGCGAACTACATTTCCCATGATGCTCATGCACTCTGCAGTGTAGTTGAGCATCATGGGAAATGTAGTTCCATAACATTTGAGGTGCCAAGGTTTGCCATCACTGGTCTAGTATATAAATAAAACATACATACTCACAATGTTTGTACACAACTATAATGAGTCTTGGTGCTGGGACATAGTCCTGTAGCACCCAAAGCAAAGAAGCCAAAATCCCCCCCGCCCTCCTAACATGCCCATAATAAAACAGGGGGAAAATAAATTGAATTGCATTAACATAATGATAACCAAAATGTGTGGTTCCAGCTAGGAATAAAGTGTCACTAAACCCACATCCTAAAAAAACTATAAATAAATGGGGTATTCCATGTTGTTCATACTCACTCAGTCACTATGAGATTTATTTTCTGTATGCTGTAAAACATCTGGTTGATCCTGCTGTTCTCTATCTCCACCTCCTGTTTGTGTCCCTAATTCAGCTAGGGATTTTGCAGCTGTGGTGGCAACTCTACACATGCTCCGTTTTCAGTGAGTTTCTATACTGAGTATTTCCTCCCTATCACATCTGCGCAGCCCATGTGACTATAGAGTCATATACAGTATGTGGGAGTATACCCAGTGGTAAATGACAGCCCACTCCCTCCCTCTTCCTTTATGCCCAATAATCAGCTAAACACAGCCTGTGACTGGCAGAAATCTGCCTACATCATGTTATTTCCACAAAATACTGTATTTATTGGCGTATAACACTCACTTTTTCACCATGAAAATCGGGTGCAAATAGCGTGTGCGTGTTATATGCCAATATTTTAATTTTTGCTGCCTGGAGGGGACAGGGAGGGGGCAAGACGAGTGCCATCAGTTTACATACAGTGAGAATCTCCTGTTTACTTGGCGGCCTCTGTAATAGGAAATCCTGTCTCCTGGGCCGCCATTGGACCACTGTTCTGTCTATCATAGGAGATTCTCACTGTATGTAATCTGTCGGCGCTCGTCCCGCCCCCCTCCCTGTCCCCTCTAGGCTGCAGATGGGCATCGATCAGGCTGCACTGATGGCAATGGTGAAGCTGCTGCATTGAAGGCATTGGTTAGGCTGCATTGATGTGGACTGATGAGGCTGCATTGATGGCAATGGTGAGGCTGCAGATGGGCACTGAACCTTATTTTGCTACAAAGTTCCTTATTTAAAATTTAGGGGTTTTTTCCTGAAACTTCCCTCTTAAAATGAATGTGCGTGTTATACGCCCGTGCGTGTTATACACCGATAAATACGGTAATAAAGATTTAATTTCAAACATATATGTGTATGCCAATTTTAAATAGTTTATTGATATTATTTGTTTATTTTTCCTCTTTTTTTCCCATAGGGTCTTTTTTAATTTTGAACATGTGACCAGCAAAAGCTCCTTCTGCTTATGTTTCCCTGTAGAAAAGCTGGGAAAGATCTGGGTCATGTGACAGCTATATAGCGACTTGGAAAAAAGGTACTTTGATGTGTTTTTTATTAAAATAAATTAAAACAGTGTGTGTTTAGTATCACTTTAAGGTATCTTATACTTGTCCAAAGTAAAATTTGAGTCTGTGATTAGTCTTGGTTAAAGGTGCTAAAATTATGAAGCAACTTGCTACAACTATAGCTTTCATTTATAAATTAATTCAATAATAAATACACTATATTACCAAAAGTTATGGGACACCAGCCTTTACACGCACATGAACTTTAATGGCATCCCAGTCTTAGAGCGGAGACTGCAAGCCATGCCCTCTTGTCCACATCAGTGCCTGACCTCACAAATGAACTTTTGGAAGAATGGTCAAACATTCCCATAGACACACTCTTAAACCTTGTGGACAGCCTTCCCAGAGGAGTTGAAGCCGTTATAGCTGCAAAGGGTGGGCCAACTTAATATTGAACCCTACGGACTAAGACTGGGATGTCATTAAAGTTCATGTGCGTGTAAAGGCAGGTGTCCCAATAATTAGGGTATATATATATATATATATATATATATATATATATATATATATAATGGTGCCCGCTGCTGTGTCTCAGCCAATCAGGAGGGAGAATACCTGGTGGCCAAGGGATGCGTGGACATCGCTGGATCGAGATGGGGCTCAGGTAAGTATTAGGGGGGCTGCTGCACAGAGAAAGTTTTTAATCCTAATGCATACAATGCATTAAGATAAAAAAAACGTCTGCCTTTAGAATCACTTTAATTAAATAAATTAACGAAAAGCAGAAAAGAGTGGTCACATTGACAACTCAGCACTGCAGATTACACTAGGAGATCAGTTCCTCAATGGGACTCCAGTTAGCACCCTAGCTAGAATCTTCAGATAAAATGCAGAGGATAACTGTCAAATGGACAGTAGAGCCCTGTTGATTATACTGCGTGAGTTGCTCTCCTCGTGTACACAGTTAACAGTGCTAATCTAAATTTTGACAGGGTGGTCTTTTAGACAGCAAGAGACAAACAGAGTGCAGAGGCAGGAGAGGTTCCCACCCAAGCTGTGCACTCTCCTCCATAGCATCCTAAGTGGGTGCCTCTCCTTCCTCTAGGTTGGTCCAGCCCTGATGACTACATTGCGAGTCTAACCAATCTTTTGGAAATGAATGGTCCAGCCCAGGAGATATGCCACCTAAATCCAGCATGCACATACCCTACTGAGTGCAATACATGCTATGACTTCTCTAAGTAGTGATCAAATCCTCTGACAAACAATTTTTCCAAATTTTCCAACAACATACAGTACACAGCGAAAATCCAGTATAGGCAGCTTCAGACCAGACCATCAACATTTTACAATCAGCACAGTTTGTTGCTCAACTGTCTGCTTCCCACAATACAAAAAAAAAAAACAACATTGATGAATCTGGGAACATGACATTGCTAATATTAGAGTCAGTAAGTCATTTGTAAAAACCTAAATTTCTACTGTTATAACAGTGAACCTTTGCTGTTGAGAACTTGTATTCTCCCCAGAAGTGTCAGGCTGAATGTCATCTTGTAAAGCAGTTATATCTCCTGCCTGAGCTCAGTGTTGATAACAGACACTCATTTGTCTGTCATGTAACAAACATGATATCAGGAATACAGAAATGAAAATTAAGGGCTTTGTTATTTGACAGATTTGACGTTTCTGCTGAGAATGTAAAAAATATATAGCCTATGCCTTAGAAGCAAGACTGCACTTCATTAACAATGTAATAGTGGAGATTTAGATTCTTCCAATTGACCATACCTGGCTGGTTCTCTTGAAGTTGTTGTGTGAGGTATGAGTTCCAGTTTGTTATGGAGCAGTGCAGTCATCTATTCAATTACATTTTAATGTTGTACAATTAATTATAAGAACAGCATATTTAACTGTAACATGTGCACCGCAATTTGATGATTCCTAGATTTTTTTTTCTGGATAGCATACGGAAGGTATGAAACCTCTTTTAGGATTTTATTGCTATCTGTATCATTTTTGGGAGACTTCAGTGACAACAGCCACCTGTTGAATGGGAGCCGATTCTCCTCCCAGCGATCGACCAGGAAACTTTGGTGAAGGGAGAGGAGAGGAAGAAAAGAGCCGGCCGGATCACACAGAGAGGGGAACTTCTCCTGTGACACAGCTTGGATCTGAAATGCTGGCCACTGTCAAACAAAGTCCTGCCTCCTGCACCAGCTCCTATGATAGACAGTACACTGGTCCAATGCCGGGAAATTGAAGTAGTGTGACATCTATCATAGGAGCCAGTCCAGGAGGCAGGACTTTGTTTGACAGCAGCTGGCGTTTCAGATCCAAGCTGTGTCACAGCAGGAGATCCTTTCTCTGTGTGATCCAGCCAGCTCTCCTCCCGAGTGAGGCTGTACGGATGGGCACTGATAGGCTGCATTGTTGGGCACTGATGAGGCTGCGCTGATGGGCACTGATGAGGCTGCACTGATGGGCACTGATAAGGCTGCACTGATTGGTTGGCTGCACTTGTGGGCACTGATAGGCTGCACTTGTGGGCACTGATAGGCTGTGCTGATGGGTACTGATAGGCTGCGCTGATGGGCACTGATAGGCTGTATTGATGGGCACTGATGAGGCTGCACTGATGGGCACTGTTTAGGCTGTACTGATTGGCACTTATAGGCTGCATTGATGGGCACTGATGAGGCTGCACTGATGGGCACTGATAAAGTTTTTGTTGTTAATATTTATTTTTGTAACTTAATTCTGCATAAAATATTTAACAGGGTAGTTTCATGAGGTAATTTACGAGGGCGTGTTTAGGGGCAGAATTTTGGGCAGGGCAGGGTAGGGGTTGGGTAAGGCAACTGGTGGCGAGTAACTCTTAAGACTTGGCTAGTAGCTCAGGACTTGAAATTTGGAGCCTCGCCTTTTAAGAAAACATTCTGGGCCCTCTGGGGTAAAGTCAGAAAGTTCACTCAACTGATCTTAATTTGTGATTTATACAATCCAGTATAGACAGATTTATTAGTCTTCTCATTGAGATTCTGCATTTGTTACAACCCTTTAACACATGAGTATGTGCTATGCAACCTTATTGTAGTTAATCTGTAATGTCTGAAAAATGTCTAAAAAAAATTAATTACTGGTCTGCTATTCATATTAAACGCTGCTCAGGATTCTGGCAACCAATGAGAGATAGCTAGCAGGGCAGCCATTTGCAAAAAATTACTAGTGTCAGGATAGAAATGTGTGCAATTAAGTGGGTAGGCTGTGTACCCTAAGTTAATCTAGTTTAATAGCGACCTAAGCCAATGTCCTGATTTTGATCCGACGCATCCAAAATAGGTTAAACATTGTGATTACAATTGGATTTTATTGGGAACTAAACTCCAGTGCCGAGGTATTTAAAAGTCTGAACCACCTTTAATAAAGGTCAGAGGCAGGGGGGACATGCATGTCCTGCATTCCTCTTGCCATTGCTAATCTGGAAAGTGCTCACATCCGAGACAAGCTGCAGTTATGAATCAGCCATCTCCTTCACGGCCGTTGTCGGACTGGCAGGAAGGGAGGGGGCTAATCAGACCACATAACTATGTTTAGAAATTACTTGGACATGGGACAAAATACTACATGTACTATGCTCTATCAAGGACAAAGCACTTTTAAAAACAACTGTAGATTTCACCTTTGTTGAGAAAAAAACAATCCCCTCTCTGCAATCTATGTACATTGCAAAGATTTAAACAAATTTTGCTGCAGATTTCTGCCTGCTTCTGCTCTAAAGAAAAAGCTGTTTGTCCTTTGGATAATGATTCTAAATAGGATTGACTAATGAATTTTAATCAGCTTATGCACTTTCAATTTCCTGATGAGACAAGTTGCAGTGTCTGCATTCCTTTAGTTGCAGAGGATACCTAAAGCCTGACTTGTATCTTAGTTCAGAGTTCTTCATCCAAGCAGGAAAATACATTTTTGCTAGCGTTCTGTACACCAACTGTGTAGAGAACGCCCCAGGTCGCCTTAGTACATAACAATTTACAGAAAATGACAGTGCTGCAGTTTGAAAAGGAAATGTAATTTTTAATAGCAATAAATTACAATATGGCTCGCGTAGCATTTGTATATGCTATATTATTTTTTTCATTTGCTATATTTTTTTGTTTCACGAAAGCTGATTTTCTCCTAAAGTCAACGCTACATACTACTTTGGAGAATAATTAGGTAAGTGGGAATAAAGCATTTGAGGAGACTATACAGCTTAACTAGATCATTAAAATGGCAAAAGCAACAGTATGGTCATTAAAATGAAGTGCTTTTTCTGTCCTTTCAGTTTAATTGGGCTAGGGGCTTTTTTGTCATATTCAAAGCAAGCAGGACTACCTTGGTGGGCCATTTAGTGATGAATTTCAATTAATTATGTGACTTTCTTTATATTCTTCCAATGTCAAGTACATGCAATGTATTTGTACTTAGTAGTCACATACCCCTATGAATGAACTCCTGCAGATTTCCTATTAAGCATTCAGACAAATTAGGGAGACTTGAATAAAAGGAAATAAAAGTTGTACACTAATTAAACTCTGAACATACTTAATCTGGAGAGTGAAAAAAAAAGAAAAGAAAAAATATCAAGAGATCAAGGTATATTTTCTGTGCAATAATTTAAGCTTGCCATGCACTGTTATAGGGCGTACACACGGTCGGACTTTGTTCGGACATTCCGACAACAAAATCCTAGGATTTTTTCCGACGGATGTTGGCTCAAACTTGTCTTGCATCACACGGTCACACAAAGTTGTCGGAAAATCCGATTGTTCTGAACGCGGTGACGTAAAACACGTACGTCGGGACTATAAACGGGGCAGTGGCCAATAGCTTTCATCTCTTTATTTATTCTGAGCATGCGTGGCACTTTGTCCGTCGGATTTGTGTACACACGATCGGAATTTCCGACAACGGATTTTTCCTGCTCTCCAACTTTGTGTGTCGGAAAATCCGATGGAAAATGTCCGATGGAGCCCACACACGGTCGGAATTTCCGACAACACGCTCCGATCGGACATTTTCCATCGGAAAATCCGACCGTGTGTACGGGCCACTCGTTTTTTTTATTTGGACACACATGAGGTGGATGTAGGAATGCCCAATACCCCCCAGCCTGGACACTGTACCGTTCGAAAAAAGTTTTTCAACATGATCCTTTGACAGAAGATGATCAGTTGGAGATTGGATCAATTGATGATCAAGTGGAGCCACACACTGATCTAAATTTGGCTGGTTCAGCAAGGAATTTCGATTAATGTTTGGCCAGCTTAAAGTGGTTGTAAACCCTCCCACACAACTTTACTGTTTTGTAATCCTCATAAAAAACACTATTAATTGCTGCTGGCAAATGTCTCCTTACCTGTTTAGTTTTGCTGTAATCCGTCCTGTTAGGTTTTCTGACGTCACTGGTGCATGCGCTTCCCTTCCCCTCATTTACAGCATGCTCTGTGTGCGGTCCGTCCATTGACTGGCTGCCGTGAATGGGATTTCCTCTCTCAGCGGCACAGCGTTGACTGCCCTCTCCTCGCAAGACAACAGCGTTTCTCCTGCATCCTGGAACTCCCCCATGTGACCGCGTGACGTCACATGGGGAGTAAACCTACTGCATCCAAGAACGCGATGAGGAAAGGAGAGCTGGAGCAGGACTGACAGGCACGCATATACCCAGGACGGGTAAATATAAAAAGCACAAAAACAATGTAATATGCTGGGTATGAGTGGTGGTCCAGTAATGTCAGATCGCGCATGCGCAATATTATGGCGAGAAACAGGAAAGGGCAGAAATTATATTCTACACAGACTCAAGATGACAGTACTAAAGGTGGCGCCGCCTTACTGCGAAAGATAACATTTTTAAAAGTTTGAAAATAAAGTAAGTAATGGGCTATTCTGACTTGATTAGACCATGTAATGCTTGCTAAAAGGATAATTACATTGACATGGATGAAAAGCACCATAGGGACTGCAGAGTTTACTTCCTCTTTAAAGTGTTATTAAACTCAAGCTATGAAAAGCTCTAATTACATGTTATATAACAAAGTGTTTATACTCACAAAGCCACTAATGTATTTGCTTTGTATAGAGTGAAACATACCTGGTTGATCCGACTTTCAGCCGCCCCTCCTATCTTCTCTGCTGTGTCCCTATGCAGCCTGAGATTGTGTAGACCAGTTGGTGTCCTCTACAGAGCATCCTCCAATTTAAGTTACCTTCTAAGCTTTTCATTTCCTCCTTTTTCTTATCTGTGCAGCCCACATGACTATAGAGTCACACATGTGGGGGTTTACACAGTGGTAAACGACAATCCCCCCCCCCCCCCACTCCTCCATGTCCTCCTATTGCTAAACACTATGGGGATGGGATATAGTATGCTGACTGATTATATTCACTAAGAAACTCACAAAGATCTTAGTTTTAATATAAATTGGTGCTAAATATATCAACTGTAATTGCTAATACCTGTAAAGTAGAAAAAGGACCTTGGATGCAGATACTGTATGAACACAGTGAAAACTAATGCCAATCATCTCTGACTCTGCCTACACCACATTAATGCATAAAAATACACAATTGATGTTCAAAGTTTTATTGGGAGCTGTACACCAGTTATTTGATATTTATAATCTTATTTAAATTGCTCTTCTGAAAAAAAATTTTTTTTTTTGGTCATGTGACTGGCGCAGCACCAATCAGGGCTGACCACACACAGACGCATACAGTAGAGGGCATACACCTGCAGAGTGCAGAAGCCCCTTCTAAAGATCTTACTCTGCAGATGCAAAAGAACAGGGAAAGATCATGTGACTGAACAACAGTGCTGCAAGAGTAAGGTACGTATAGGATTTATATAAAAAAAATGTAGTGCCATAAAATATAAGATTTATGTGAATGGACTATGGCAATTAACACCTTATTTTTAGTATCAGCCTCTAGCACTACAGAAACAGCTCAAATAATTGTAAATAATGCTCAAAATTGGGATTATTACTGGCTTTCAGTACCATGACCATGGCAGAATGATGTGCTTTCAAAGGTTATTATTATTGGCATTACTATTTATAGTAAGTTTATAATATATTTATATGATATGTTAGTGCAATACAAAACAAACACTATACACAGATATCTACAATGCTACTAAAACAACACTTCGCTCTGCTATAGGAAAGTACAGAGCCTCTTTAACCTGCTGTGAGGCAAAGGGGAGGTGACATGCCTGAGCGACATACCAAGAGGGCACAGAAATATGTAAACGATTGAATTAAAAATATGTGAAGAATGCGTTTGTTAGATTTTATAGCTCTGGGTACTTAGCATAAAGAAAAGGGAGGATGCAGGAGGCCAAATAAGACAGCAATTGTAAGGGGGGGCAGGTTATTAGTGAATAAAAAGATTTATTTAGCAATTAAACCATTGTGGCGTGCAAGAAAGTTGAAAAACAAACTTGTCTTCATGCACCTTAGGGATACATTTTGTAAGAAAAATATCAATAAAAAAAGCAAAAACCTAAAAAAACTGCACAAACTGAGAGCAATAGAAGTCAACAATCGATAGAACAAAGAAGAACTACCAACTCCATAGTAAAATTCTGAACGTATAATTCAAGGAGTTTCCCCATTGCCCTCAAATCAATAATGGGCGAATAGAAAAAAACAAAAAACAAAACAAAAAAAACAGAATATCCAGGTTCATGAGGACAGAATGCCTTCTGTGAATTAGTTTAAAACCTACACAAGTAAACTAACCGGGACAATGGCAATCGGCCTAGGTCTATGATTAAAGGTTTGCAGGCACTGTACTGCTGACTAATAGAGACATGTGTTTTGGGTTTTAGACAAGGTAGCATTTTACAAGTCAGGTTACAGTATGCCCAAGGCCACACTGAGAGAAGAAGGCCAATGCTAGCCATACACAGCTCAAATTTAGGCTGATCTCTCCTGGGTCAGTCAAAATTAAACCAGTGCACCAACCCGCTCCACAAAAGTCAATTGAAAAATTAAAGGAGCTGAATGAAAAATTGTTGGCCAAAGAGTAAATGTATCCAATCAGACAGTGACTGCATCCAATAGGTGCTGTGGCTGTAAAAATACAACAACCAGAAGCAGAGATTCCTCTATCCACATTGTTCTGAATGAGAGAAATCTAAACATGTATGGCCTGCCGCCTGTCCAAGAAGCAGAAAAGCCATGCAAGCCAGACTAGCAAGAAGCAAGGCTACCTGAGTATTACTCATGGTAATTTAGCCAAGAGAGCTAAACACTTTCAAGCAGCAGAGATATTTTGACATATTGAAAAATTGCTGCTCTACATGGAACCAATAATATCTTTTCTATTAATAAAGGGAAAAGATCTTTCGTCAACTGAATTGCATATAATGTTAGAGCAGCATTTTATTTGTTCAGAATTGGCATTTCTCAGTGCCTGTCTCTCTTAATCAGTGCTCTCCAAACTGCAGCCTACAGGCCAGATGCCTTTTCTTCCTTTATCTGGCCCTTGGGGCACTATTCCTCCTACTGATACATGGCACTATTGCTACCACTGACATCAAAGGTGGAGCATTATTCCTCCTACCGATACCAACGACGGGGCACTAATCATTCAACTGACACCCACAATGAGGCAACATTTCTTCCACTGACACCAGCCATGGGGCACTATTCCTTCCACTGGCATCAACAATGGGAAACTGTTCCTCCCACTAATGCAAAATGATGGAGCACTATTCCTACCACTAATACCAATAATGGGGCACCATTCCTCCCATTGATACCAATGACTGGCAATTTTTCTACCAAAAAATACTAATGATGGGGCACTATTCCTTCTCCTACTCACCATGGGAACTTAATTGTGGGTAATTTTCTTACTCCCACTGACAACCAAGCCTGAGGCATTTTAGGCCAACTGATGCATTTTCTACTCCCACTGGCCACAGTTTGGCCACCAAAATTCTAAAAGGACCATAATCTGGCCCCTTGTTTAGAAAGTTTTGAGACCCCTGCTCTTGATGGAACCTCTAACGACTTTTTAAGCAGTTACAGGAATAGTTTTTTTCCTTTTGGGATAAAGGTTTTACATAATTAAATAAAAGCTGACCATCCATTGTAAACATCCCTGTCAATGGTAAATTATTTGTGTCAACCCTCTAACTGCTACGCTGTCTAGACAGCATGGTCTGTCAAAGTAAGTTGAAAAATATTGTACTGGCTGGTTTACTAAATAAAAGATAACTAATGGAGCCACCACATCTAAGAAATGGTGATGCAGTATATTATATATTTTTGTGATCAATATTAGTTAGCAAAACAAAACTCAGTTCCTCAGCTATAGAAATACTTTTATTACTTGTCATAAGAATACTTAGTTTGTGCTCATGTCAAGCACACGATAAAATGGGGGACATTTTATCTACTTTTGATGTTTCTTCTATGGCAGCCTTCTGTGTAATAGAGCTGTTAGTTGGTGATTGGTGACTCAGACATCCAGCACTAACACATGGGGGCTGGATAGAATCCTTTACAAGCTTCAAGTCAAAACTTGGAACTTACACAGGGCTTCCTCACCTTTGCACCTGGTAGCTGAACAGAGCTGGGGGGAGTATTTTGAATATAAAAGGCTGGTATAAATATTAATAAAAGGAATCTGTGGCTTTGCATTGTTGTAAACTCAAAAAAGAACAACTGAAATGTTTAATGCCTGTACAATATTAACTCCCTATGAAAAGTAAGCTGCAGAAATACCAATTCATGCTTCTATTTATTATTAGTACACGCCCAGGATAGGCAATCTACACTTTGCTTTTGATTCATATTTATTTATTAAGCTACACTCTTGAGATGAACGTGTTTCTACATGAAACAAAAATTACAAAGCAACACCTGAAGCATATATAGTTGTAAAATAAATACATATGTACATAACAGAAAGTGGTAAAATACTGGACTGTTGTCACTCAATTGTGCAGAACTTCATCTTACCTTGTGTACATTTGGCTTAATGCAGCGAACAAAGAATGGATTTGATGTGCTCAGTGTTGCCATTAGGGAATGCAGAGAATCCTAAAATAAAGAATAGATTTATGAATAATCTTTAACTAAACTTAGTAAACTTTACCATTAGGCTTTTACCACGGTCAATAGGTGGAATGACTTGACTGGTTTTCTCATATTGCCCTCTAGTGGCTAATGTGCTAGTAGCATGGGTAAAAAATTTATGAAATAAAACGTTACATGATTTTCCTGAAGTCCAGAAGAGAGACTCAACTATTTTAGGTATCATATCTCAAGCATATTTTAATTTTTGCAGCCAAATGTGAGAAAACCCCACTATATGTTTGCTATGGGTTCCCATTCGTAAACTCTGTGGAATGCTCCTAGCGTGATGACCTCACACTTGCGTCATTCCCAGGAGTTTGAGGAAGCAGGACTGATTGATCTGTATTAGCTGCAGAGAGAGAGCGTATATGGTAATTTGATAAGCAATCCATCTGCCTAAGTGAAGGTGAGTGTTCTTAATCTTTTATTGTAATAAACCTGTGTTTTATGGAAAGCACAATGATATGTCTTTGTTTTATGGAGCTGTACTGGGACTGTTGCTAAACCTGTGCAGAAGGAGTAACACTTGAGAGGCTGGTGCGACTACAGTCCTAAGAACTGTACCTAGAGACAGTCTGAAGGAGAGTTAAGAAAGGATTAACCCCTGTCGGGTATATTACTTATGTAACCTCCTTTAATTTAAAAGGTCCAATATTCCAGATGAGAGCGCACCCAAAGGGCATAATTGGTGGAAGTGTTTCACCATGTGGCACACATGCAGTTATGGGAAGATTTCACTGATAATAAAATAAAGATATATAGGACTGATGGATACATGTTATAAGTGACTTTTGAACCACATTGATTGCACTTCATTCTTTATGCACCATTAGTGATCTATTAAACATGGGTGTTCTAGCATTAATTATGTATATGTGTGGTCACTATTGATAATATTATATTATTTGTTAACATATTTATCACTTTATGTTATGTAGAGGGGTTGTGGTAAATAATTTGTTTGGATGTAAAGATTGTGTATTTAGGAGAGCTGCACTTTTTTTATTATTATTTATTTATTGATTTGGTATTTAGATGTGAATCACTATTAGTATTAGCTGCCCTTGGGTGTTAGGCCCCTTTCACACTAGAGGACCGTTCGGGTCCGCTTGTTTTTCAGGACCCTCCAGTCTCTTTTATGGAGTGGCAGGTGTCAACGGACATGTGTTCGCTTCCACTTCAGCTCTGTATGGAAGGGGCCTTAGGGTTTAAGATTGAAATTTTGTTTGCTGTGTGGGGATTAGTGGTTTGTTCATAGTTTTGTCATAGAGCAGTACACATGACCACAAATAACGTGCATTGCTGATTCCAAACAAATGGAAGTGAGAAGGAATAGCTGAAGTTCGAGGGCTCACGGAGGATGTTAGGAGACAGAAAAACACAGTAAGAATTTTTTTTAATGAAAAAGTAGTTTACAGGGCAAACAAATAGTGTATGTGTATAGATTATTTTTTTGAGAACACGGACATCACATATTGTCACATTAACTGTGATTTGAGTAATTTTTTTCAGCATCTCTGTAACAGTTGAGATCACTAAAACCATTCTCTCTTCTATGTGTAGGTCCTGTAAATATGACTGTATTAAACTACAGAAAAGCTGTTCGTTTAATGCAGTTTTAGTTGCTCTGCATGCACTATTAATAATGTCTTGGGAATAATTACACACCTTAAACTGTAGGCTGACTGCAGGTTTCCTGTGCTTAGTTCCAGACTTTAATGTGTCTTGATTATTCCGACTTTGATCGTGTTCAAATAGATCATATATGAAATCAAGCCTGAATAAAGAAGTAGAAAGAAACATACATTTTGGTTTGTTAGCTGACTACATATAATTGTGGCAACTCATTACAAATGTCATGTTAGTATTTCCACAAAAAATGCAACAAATGACAGGTCAAAAAAAGAAAATATGAATGTGGACCATTAAATAATACACTACAATTTTAGTCAAAACGTGCTTATTTCTTGCCATTAAAAATATCCTGCTGTGTCATAGCTTACATCCTAATCACATTGGGACTGTTTTACTAAAGGAGTTCACTTATTCCTCAAATTTTTTGTTTACTTAAACATCCAACTGATATTTAAAAATTCTTCTAGGCAGCCGATCCGACTTCTTTGGAGGAATTAGAAAGACTTTTTTTTACTTCTGGTGCAGCTGCTGCTGTCTGTCAGGTCTGGCACAGGCAGCTGAAGTTCAGAACGAGGGAAAATTTCCTTATACATTCCTCAGGCAAGACATGACAGAGTCAAGGGAGGACTACCACTCACTCTGAATTGCGTGGTTTGACTGATGAGTTCGTTTTGTGGAGGGGGGAGATCTGTACTAAGAGTTGGGGGAGATCTGTCTGTACCAAGAGGGATCTGTACTGGGGGTGAGCTGTACTAAGGGGGGATCTAATACATAGAATATTCCCCATTGAGAGGGACTTTAATGGCTTGAAAACAATTATGTTATCTCAAAAATGTATACATTTTATCCATAAAATGAACAATTTTATTCAAGTTGCATTGAAAATTTACATAATGGACTGGTACACAATCACAAGGGTAAGATATACATAAACATAATATTGCATCATCATTATACATGCAGAGATAACATAAAGGAAACTGATGCGTTTCAGAATCAAATAGCTCCTTCTTCAGGGAGCTGTACTAAGGGTGATCTGTATTGGTGGAGCTGTACTAAGGTGGAAGATTTATGCTGGAGGAGTAATAAGGATTGGGGACATCTGTACTGAAGGGGGGGGGGGTTCTGTACAGGAAGGACTTTGCATGGGTAGAGCTGTACTGGGGAGGGGGATTTGTATTGGGGGAAAGATGTACTGGGATATGCAATGGAGGGAGCAGTACTAAAAGGAAGAGATTTGTACTGGGGGAGGTTTACTTTGCAAGGGGGGTAACTGGGAGTTCTGTACTAGTTCTGCACTCCCAACCCCTGCGCTCTGAGCAATATGCACTCCAAACCAAGCTGATAGTCTGGCATCTAGACGGATCTGGACATTATTGTAAGGATCCCTACAGAGCCTGGACTGGCTCTGTGACATTAGCTGACCTCAGGATTTAGCCTGCTGTTGGCTGAATCTGAGTCACAAGAGTGCAGAAATAAGTACACCTGTGACCTACAGGAGAAGTATGGCCAATAGAGCTTTGCCCATACTTATCCTTTAAAGCAGAGTTCCACTCTCTTTTGAAAGGTGGTCTTAAACGAAAGACCACCTCTCCATCCCTCGTTTTTGGCTATTAAAAAAAAAAAATTTCTTCTATCGTACCTTTTGATGAAGTACATTGGGGGTTATTTACGAAAGGCAAATCCACTTTGCACTACAAGTGCACTACAAGTGCACTTGGAAGTGCACTGAAAGTGCACTTGGAAGTGCAGTCGCTGTAAATCTGAGGGGTAGATCTGAAATGAGGGGAAGCTCTGCTGATTTTATCATCCAAGCATGTGCAAGCTAAAATGCTGTTTTTTATTTTCCTTGCATGTCCCCCTCGGATCTGCAGTGACTGCACTTGTAGTGTAAAGTGGATTTGCCTTTTGTAAATAACCCCCATAGTGTACTTCCGATCTATCCGGTCCGCGACGCAGGACGTCATATCCTTTTGTGCGGCGAGCCCCCCCGCAGAAGACAGCTGGCCATTCACAAAGTGCCGCGCGACTCGGGTCGACCTCCGGGGGCCGACATTGTGGCCTCCCTGGACAGGTAAGTGTACTTATTAAAAGTCAGCAGCTACAGTTTTTGTAGCTGCTGACTTTAAAAAAGAAGAAAATTTGCAGAAACACCGCTTCAAGGTATGCAACCTTTCAAACGACTCCGGCTGCTGTCAATCAAATCCATTGGAAAGTGGGGCTGAGCTGTGTTATGTGTGTTTATAGAGATGTCTACCCCCATAGCAAGGGCTTGCTATGGGGCAGACACTGAAGGGGGGGAAAGGACAGTGCTGGCGGGGGACCCAAGAAAAGGAGGTTTGGGGCTGCTCTGTGCAATACAATTTTAAATGAAAAAAAATAGCTTTATTTAATGCTTTAACAAATAGGTAAAACTTATTCTCTGATTTTGCTGGCACATAAAAAATTACTGTATATCCTAGGTATTAAGGGATGTTGAATAAGTAAAACAAGGAATCACAGCAGTGGCGGCCTGTCCCTTAGGGGCACAGGGGTGCATCCCCCCTATCCATGCGTCCCGGCAATGGAATCTACATGTAGGGCACCGGCGCATGGATTCCAATTGGGGGGTGGGGGGTGTTTGAAGCACGTGATTAGAGCCAGAGGCTCTAATAGGCTTCAAAAAAGGAAAAAAGGGTGGGCGCAGAGCACTGCGTTCCGACTCCACGCAGTTGTGTGATAATAGCGAATGAACATTTGCTATTCTCTCACTGATTCTCCTCTCGGCCAATCAGGAAGCGGGTTGTGAGACCCGTTTCCTGATTGGCCAAAAGGAGAAGCGATCCTATTGGCCTACAGGGTGGAAGAGGGAGGAGGCGCACGGCCAGAGGAGGCACAACAGAAGCCTGACCCACCAGCCTCCGCTGCTCCCAGATGCAGGCAGGGAACATATCATCCATGGTCCCGCCATCCGGGTCCTTCTTGGAAATCCCGGGGCCCCTGAACGATCCTTGCCCCTTCGAGCTGGCCGAGGACAGCGGAGAGTCCGATTGGTGTCCGAAACGTGGAACATTATTCCACAAGGAGAAGCCCGACCCACCAGCCGCCACTGCATTTCCAGGACTTCCCGGCTCGGACAGGGGAGATCGGAGTGTCATCCCGTGAGGTAAGGAGGTCTTCTGCCTTCCCATTGGTCTGTCTCCTGCAAGGGGGGGTGTTGCTGGTGTTCCCTGCCTCCATGTCGGTCTCCCGCAGGGGAGACCAGTCGCCACTGAGTTACAGTATAGTGAGATCAGGGACAGGACTGTGCCTGTAATATGGGCACCCATTCCTGCGTGCCGTTGAAAATTTGTTTCCTACCTGAAAGAAATATGTATGCCACCTGAGCCTCTCTTCGGAAAATTATAGTTTCCTGGCTGCCATGCTGATCCTCTTAGCTTTAATGTATTCTGAGTCAATGCCCAAATACAGTCACAAAAGTGAGTACACCCCTCACATTTTGTAAATATTTTATTATAACTTTTCATGTGACAACACTGAAGAAATTACACTTTGCTACAATGTAAAGTAGTGAGTGTACAGCTTGTATAACAGTGTAAATTTGCTGTCCCCTCAAAATAACTCAACATAAGCCATTAATGTCTAAACTGCTGGCAACAAAAGTGAGTACACCCCTAAGTGAAAATGTCTAAATTGGGCCCAAAGTGTCAATATTTTGTGTGGCCACCATTATTTTCCAGCACTGCCTTAACCCTCTTGGGCATGGAGTTCACCAGAGCTTGACAGGTTGCCACTGGAGTCCTCTTCCACTCCTCCATGATGACATCACAGAGCTGGTGGATGTTAGAGACCTTGCGCTGCTCCACCTTCCATTTAAGGATGCCCCACAGATGCTTAATAGGGTTTAGGTCTGGAGGCATGCTTGGCCAGTCCATCACCTTTACCCTCAGCTTCTTTAGCAAGGCAATGGTCGTCTTGGAGGTGTGTTTGGGGTCGTTATCATGTTGGAATACTGCCCTGCGGCCCAGTCTCCAAAGGTAGGGGATCATGCTCTGCTTCAGTATGTCACAGTACATGTTGGCATTCATGGTTGCCTCAATGAACTGTAGCTCCTCAGTGCTGGCAGCACTCATGTAGCCCCAGACTATGACACTTCCACCAACATGCTTGACTGTAGGCAAGACACACTTGTCTGTACTCTTCACCTGGTTGCTGCCACACACGCTTGACACCATCTGAACCAAATATGTTTTTCTTGGTCTCATCAGACCACAGGACATGGTTCCAGTAATCCATGTCCTTAGTCTGCTTGTCTTTAACTGTTGTGGGCTTTCTTGTGCATCATTTTTAGAAGAGGCTTCCTTCTGCGAGGACAGCCATGCAAACCAATTTGATGCAGTGTGCAGCATATGGTCCGAGCACTGACAGGCTGACCCCCCCCCCCCTCCACCCTTTAAACCTTTGCAGCAATGCTGCCAGCACTCATACATCTATTTCCCAAAGACAACCTCTGGATATGACGCTGAACACATGCACTCAACTTCTTTGGTCAACCATGGCGAGGCCTGTTCTGAGTGGAACCTGTCCTGTTAAAACGCTGTATGGTCTTGGCCACCATGCTGCAGCTCAGTTTCAGGGTCTTGACAACCTTCTTATAGCCTAGGCCAGCTTTATGTAGAGCAACAATTCTTTTTTCAGATCCTCAGTTATTTGCCATGAGGTGCCATGTTGAACTTCCAGTGACCAGTATGAAAGAGTGAGAGCGATAACACCAAATTTAACACACCTGCTCCCCATTCACACCTTAGACCTTGTAACACTAACGAGTCACTTGACATCGGGGAGAGAAAATGGCTAATTGGGCCCAATTTTGGACATTTTCACTTAGGGGCGTACTCACTTTTGTTGCCAGTGGTTTATTCATTAATGGCTGTGTGTTGAGTTATTTTGAGGGGACAGCAGATTTACACCATTATACAAGCTGTACACTCACCACTTTACATTGTAGCGAAATGTCATTTCTTCATTGTTGTCACATGAAAAGATATAATAAAATATTTACAAAAATGTGAGGGGTGTACTCACTTTTGTGAGATACTGTATAAGCATGTAGCAAGTGACATCAGAACTCCAGATTTGCATAATAAATTTGGTCCAGATTTCTTTGGGCAACTATGTGTATGCAAGTTGGGCCTCTAGGCCCAACTTAGGTTCTGGTACAGATAACCAAAGATGATTTAGTTACCATGAAGATTGACGAATCTGGTCAATTAAGATTAACTCTATGACATATACATTATTTAAAATTTTCTTTTAATAACTTGCAGATATATCAAGTAGCGGTTAAAGTTTACTTTACCTGCTTTCACGCAATAAATTATGAAGGTCATCTCTGAATGTGTCTCGGTTCTTCTCCAAGGTACCTCTTACATCATACAAGACCTTTACATGAGCACAAAGGACAAGATTGTGAAACTAGATAACCTTTCTTTAATGTCAGTGAGTGAAAAATACCATATAATGTGTGTCTGACAGTGAATTACACATAACCTGTCAGTATAAGGCAGTCTTGTATGTATGATATGATAAACATAAAAAAAATACCTCTCCAGCATAGTGTTTTACACCAAAGTTGTGGACAGCAACTCTTGGCTTTACATAGAAAGGGTTGTTCTGGAAAGAAATACATACCGTATTAAAGCTTGAACGAATAGAAATTACTAACATTATTACAATTGTTAAAGCTGAATTTCAAGTATGTTTGGTTTTATAAAGGTAAATTGGTGGCATTGGACCAATGTACGTATGTTTGGACCTTACCTGTAGGATCCCTGTGGAAACAGAAAATCACGGTAATAGTACTACTAGCTTCATAAGCTCATGCCAAGTGACTGCCCTGCTGCTTAATGAACACAGGAGGTCATCTGCTCAGCATGAGCACAATTTTCTCAGTGAAGGATAAGTGCTTTCTGATTCGACAAAGTGGAGAATGTGACGTCACTGCCCTGCCTCTCCAATCAGAGCCCATTTAAGAATGTTGCATTATCAAAATAGTCTTTGTGTCTTCAGGGTTTGGTTATTAATTGTTACCACATTCTTTAGTGTCACAAGCCTTGATACACAGAGACTACCTGTTCTGATTAACATTTCCCCATTATTTCTGTATCTCTATCAACTGGAATGATAAGACTGCAAACAGAAGCATTCCAAAAACATTTTGTTAAATTCTTCATTGCCAATAGTACAGCTATAATAAATATATAATATATAAAAATAGATGAAACAAAGAGGCAAAGAAAACACCTACCGCATGCTGGTTATGCAACTTCTCCAATAAGGTGCTATCAGTAGCTCGAGGAAAGTAACTTTCTTCATTGATCAATGCTAGCAAGCCAAGTTTCTAAAAAAAATTACAAACTGTTATTTTACATTGTCAATTTTCCTACATCTATTCTATCTGACTTTAGGAAATGTCAACATTTTTTAATATAGATTCCAATATAATTGGAAAAAATATTTTATATGCGTTTGAAGCCCATCATTTGATCGAATTGTATTGAAGGATATGCTGGAAAATGTTTCTCAATCAGGCTGCAGTCCCTTTATCAGTGTATTCCTACACCAGTGGTTGGGTTGCCTCTTTTTAAAATGCATTTCCATGTGGGAGGGAAGAGAGTGGGTGGAATCCTCTATCCAGCTCATTTGCGTGGATGGAGGAATATTTTTTTTTGTTTGTTTACGTTCAGCATGCTGGCTAATAAAATTTAAAAAAATGCATGGCCAGCCTAACATACTATATACTGTTAACATACCTCTGACTCAATAGACTGGTAAACATATAGTTCATTACCTCTTAGGGAAGATAAAAGAGTGATTATCTGTTAGGTTCTATAACTTTAAGCCAAGTTGAAACTTTTTTTTCTAAAAATGTATCCTTTTTAAGTAAAATAAGAAATATAAAAAATAATAAAATTGTAGAATATTTTATCTTCTATCCACTCAATAATTGGTTATTTAGGGTTGGAACGTCTGTCAGATTTTCTTGCCATCTACACCTTCCTGTTTTGGTGACAGTTATTCTCCTATTTTTTTATCTTGGTGGCACAGGGATAGGAAGTGAAAAGAAAAGCCCCATAATGGGGTCACAGACCGCAATAAAGACCTAACAAAAAAAAACGATATACCTTCACCTTCCTACCCAACACAACAAAACCTTAAAAACATTAGACTGAGTTTAGGCTTCAAGTTGTATATTTTATCATATTTATTTTCAACCTATTGCCAGCCACAAGATTCATATATGTGGTGGCAAAGAGGGTAAGCTTTAAAGCCCAACCGCAGCACCTAAGCATCCACGTCGGGCTGAGGTTGTATGTGCTCCCAGCACTCTGCCTGAGATGTTCTCCATCACAGCTTCTGATCAGGAACTAGCAGCACAGGCTCCCAATCATGTGACCACTGTGAGAGCCAGTGACAGCAGTCACATAATAGAGAGGTCATGCCACCTACCAGGCATCATAGGCCACTTAAGGGCCCACCAGGAGGCAGCGTGAAGGGCTTAAAGATATTTGCAATTGTTTTTGTGGGTTGTGAGCTCAAACTTTACACATTTATAGGTGTATTCTAAAGTATTTGCAAGAATACTTGTTGCCTGCCTGTCTTAACGTTCAACTTTCTGACATTGAACTAGCATGTAGATTACACAGTGAAGTCAGGCACCCTGCTCAACACGCTTGTTTCAAGACTGTAGGGTTAATTTAGTTAAACTGGAGAGTGCAAAATCTGGCGCATCTCTGCATAGAAAACAATCAGCTTCCAGGTTTGTTTGTTTTTTTGTCAAAGCTTGATTGAACAAGCCAAAGAAGGAAGCTGGCTGGCTACCATGCACAGCTGCATCAGATTTTGCACTCTCCAGTTTTAGTGAATCAACCCATGTATCTCTGAAAGTACTAAGGTCATCAGACATCTAGCATTTTCAGAGTTGGCAGTGGCAACCTGTATAATATTTCAGTACAGGGCAAAAGGACCACAAACCTGCAAAAGTCTTTTTTTTTTTAAAGAAACTAAAACTACTAACATCAATATGTTTTAAAGGTGGCTTTAGTATATTTAGCTGAGATTACACATCAGGAAAGGTGTTTCCTGTTACTAGTGATACCATCCTTATTTTCATAATTTTTTAGAGGCGCCTAGACCTTTTTTTAAAACAAAAATTCTACAAGTGGCATTCATAAAGCTTTTATATAGCCAGCATGGCTTTTAAATTGCCCAGCTATTTATACCATTTAAAAAGAAAAAAATCGCTGTGACAATATTTTGTAAAATCATTTAATTGTATAACATCTGACCTGAATTGTTTAACCTTTTGTTAACTCATTACCTTCCAATTTGTTCTGCATTATCTGGTATGTATGAAGCATATCTGATTATACCAAAGCCCCTGATGAGTGCTGGTGGAGCATATTTTATGTCAGATGTGTTTTAGTGAAATTATATAATTATTATGTTGAATCTGATCTTACCTTTTCTATCAAATCCAAGCATTCTCCATTGTCTGTCCAGTCTATGGCTTCCCACACCAGACCCTCTCTAAAAGAAACACATTGTACAAGTTAATATATATTATTTATTTGAAGAAAATCTATGTTTTCAATTTTTTTTAAATAAATGAGTGAATACAGTCTAATAGTGTTGTTTTTTGTAAACATTAATTAAAATCGTTGCTGCTATGTTAGAACATTAACCACTTTTGTACACAGTGTCAGCCATACAAGCTCTTTATATATGCAGACTGTAGTAGTGCAACACATTGATGAAGATTCACTGTTCTTTTCTCTCAATTCCTATTAGACAGCTCAGACCGAGAGAAGACAGATTATCTCCTTCTCATCTCAGCACGGAATCAGGAAGGCTGCACAGCTTATGTTAGATATTCGATTTTCAGATAAGACAGTAGAGGGCAAACCTATTCTGTATATGAAATAGAACCATGAAACATATGGAATAGCAAGTACATGAAAACATTTAACATATATATATATATATATACACAATATACAGAAAAACACAGAATTGTTGACATTTTTGCAGATTTATTAAAAAAGAAAAACTGAAATATCACATGGTCCTAAGTATTCAGACCCTTTGCTGTGACACTCATATATTTAACTCAGGTGCTGTCCATTTCTTCTGATCATCCTTGAGATGGTTCTACATCTTCATTTGAGCCCAGCTGTGTTTGATTATACTGATTGGACTTAATTAGGAAAGCCAAACACCCATCTATATAAGACCTTACAGCTCACAGTGCATGTCAGAACAAATGAGAATCATGAGGTCAAAGGAACTGCCTGAAGAGCTCAGAGACAGAATTGTGGCAAGGCACAGATCTGGCCAAGGGTACAAAAAAATTTGGGCTGCAATTAAGGTTCCTAAGAACACAGTGGCCTCCATAATCCTTAAATGGAAGACGTTTGGGACGACCAGAACCCTTCCTAGAGTTGGCCGTCCAGCCAAACTGAGCTATCGGGGGAGAAGAGCCTTGGTGAGAGAAGTAAAGAACTCAAAGATCACTGTGCTCCAGAGATGCAGCTCCAGAGATGCAGTCGGGAGATGGGAGAAAGTTGTAGACAGTCAACCATCACTGCAGCCCTCCACCAGTCGGAGCTTTATGGCAGAGTGGCCCGACGGAAGCCTCTCCTCAGTGCAAGACGCATGAAAGACCGCATCGAGTTTGCTAAAAAACACCTGAAGGACTCCAAGATGGTGAGAAATAAGATTCTCTGGTCTGATGAGACCAAGATAGAACTTTTTAGCCTTAATTCTAAGCGATATGTGTGGAGAAAACCAGGTAATGCTCATCCCCTGTCCAATACAGTCCCAACAATGAAGCATGGTGGTGGCAGCATCATGCAGTGGGGGGGTGTTTTTCAGCTGCAGGGACAGGACAACTGGTTGCAATTGAGGGAAAGATGAATGCAGCCAAGTACAGAGATATCCTGGATGAAAACCTTCTCCAGAGTGCTCTGGACCTCAGACTGGGCCGAAGGTTTACCTTCCAACAAGACAATGACCCTAAGCACACAGCTAAAATAACGAAGGAGTGGCTTCACAACAACTCTGGGACTGTTCTTGAATGGCCCAGCCAGAGCCCTGACTTAAACCCAATTGAGCATCTCTGGAGAGACCTAAAAATGGCTGTCCACCAACGTTTACCATCCAACCTGACAGAACTGGAGAGGATCTGCAAGGAGGAATGGCAGAGGATCCCCAAATCAAGGTGTGAAAAACTTGTTGCATCTTTCCCAAAAAGACTCTTTCCCAAAAAGATGGCTGTATTAGATCAAAAGGGTTCTGCTATTAAATACTGAGCAAAGTGTCTGAATACTTAGGACCATGTAATATTTCAGTTTTTCTTTTTTAATAAATCTGCAAAAATGTCAACAATGTGTTTTTCTGTCAATATGGGGTGCTGTGTGTACATTAATGAGGAAAAAAAATGATTTTAGCAAATGGCTGCAATATAACAAAGAGTGAAAAATTTAAGGGGGTCTGAATACTTTCTGTCCCCACTGTATCTCTCTCTCTCTCTCTCTCTTTCTATATATATATATATATATATATATATATTAACCTTGGACCAATCTGACTATGTATATACCATACCTGGCTGATGCTCCTGGAAGCTGGAAATCACTAGACACCGCTACTCAAGTGATCTCCACTTGCTTCCAAGTCACGCATGGCTGCCATACTGCATTTTAAATAGAAGAGGTTGGTTGCCTGGCACGGGCGCCATTCACAGAATGCTTTGAATTTACTGAATGAATGTAAAACATTCTCTGAGGTGTTGGGGTGGGATGGTGACTGAACAGGAATCGAATCCCTGCTGTACCCACATAGTTTATCGAAATTAGATTTGTGTTCTTTACATTAAAAGTATTTTTATGATTTAATCAGTTTCAGGTTTTATGTATACAGTGTACTGTACTTTCCATTTCCTTGAACTACCATGGGTGTATGCTGTACATCCTGGTCCTTCTTTACTGTCATGGCTGTTCAGGCGCTATTGTTGGCAAGACCCATAATGAATTAGGATGCAGCAATAAGCATTATGTCTAAAATGTGTTCCCTATCTCATCTTTTGAGTTCTTCTGAACTTTAAAGTAACCGTTTTCATCTCCCTGAACTCACAATAAAAATGGTTTGCTCAACTTTTCATTCAAGTCATTATTTGTGTTAAATTTCCCTGGGACCTGGGGCTCCCTGGGTGCTTTGGAAAATGTTAAAAGGAGCTTGTACTTAATTCAGACTGCCATTTTACTTACTCTGGTGGATTGAAAGGGTCAATTTAATATTCAGTTGATGTGAACACAAATTGGTGCAAAAAAGACTTCTTAAAGGGGAACAAAGAAAGAGGACAGAGGGCAGAGGACAAAAAATAGTCATCAGTATTGTCTGTGCTTTCCCAGCAGCTGACTTACCCTGCCTTGTTCTGTCTCTATCCGTGGAGGCAGACATCTTGGTAGAAGCAGAGCATTACTTCCTCATGTCAGAGCCTCCAGAAAGGAGAACAGTAAACAGCACAGTAGTGACATAAACAAATATCACCCCAAATTTCCTGACACTGCCAGTCAGAAGCAGCAGTGCCTCAGATCTCACACTGCAGATATAGAGTTAGGAGGCTGTATGCACAAGAGTGCCTAGGCACCTTCACATACCAGGAAATACACTGCTTTTTTTAGGAGGAATATCATATAAAGGATACATTTTTAGGGTATTGCTTAGGTATAATTAACGTTTCTATTAATTTAATATAACATAACAAATCTTCACCTTTTTCAGTTTCACTTTAAAATAATCAGTCTTATATTGCACTCACCTGCTGTACTCTAGCTGCTCTAATGAAAAAATGTGCTTATTAAAATATTCCTGCAACTTCTCATTGGCATAGTTTATGCTGAATTGCTCAAAGCGATTGACCTACAACAGAAAGGGAACATGTAAATCAAATAAATGAAAAAGTAGTAACAAGATTTCACTTGTATAAACATGTGTTAACTATAAATGCATGTACATACATTATATTTATCTAACTAGGCAGACTAAGCCAGGCCTTATAGTAGAACTAAAGGCAAACTTTTTTTTTTTTTCATTTAGGATAGAGTAAAGCTAGGTTCACACTTCTGCAGGTGCAAAAGTGGCAGTGTGTAAACTGCACGCTTTCCTGCACCCACAGCAAAAACACACTGCTGTTAGCAGAAGCGTTTTCCTGTGCTGGCAACCGCATAGTGCTATGCAGTTTCCCTGCAGCAACATATTTGGAAACATTAACTTTTCACTGCATTTTCCATAGGCATAGCAGCCAATTAAAAAGAATGGGCTGCTGAGCCTGTGCAAACGTGGATGTTGGGAAACCTGCATAGTGTGAACCTAGTCCTTGGTAGGGTTATAGCCCCTGTCATGTTTTATTTTTGCCATCTTTGCCCATTATGGAGATTTCCTTTTACTTCCTGTCTTATAGTCAAAACCAGAAGTGGGAGGAACTCCCTTAGAAGGGAGGAAATCCCAGGGTCACTAAAGTTCTCAATTGAAGATTTCCCATCTATTTCTGTTCTGGGTACAACTCTTTATTTGTTTTTTTTTTCGTTGTTTTCACTTTCACTTTCAGTGCTGGTAAACATGACAAATAGAGACGGTGAATCTCGGCACAAACAGCAATAAAAGCTGACAGGTGTTCTAATCCCTCTCCCCTCTATCCAAAACAAAAAATTACATTTTGCCTTTAGTCATAAGTTAAGCTTACCTTTTTACTACTTTTAAGGTAAAGGCAAGGTATAATATTACTAAGGATGGTTGTGGAGAGTATAAAATTATTAATGATGAAGAAAAATAAAGGCAATGTTAGCAAGCAATAGTTAACTGTATTAGTGCTTTGAAAGTTATTATATTATGTATCACCCTGTAACATCAAATGTGGGATTATTTATTTCTGCTGTATAAAATCATATCCTGAAAAGATTGTGCATTTATCACTACAATCCTCTAACATATGTTTAATAGCCCCCCTTTTCACCATTAACATACAAAATGTACCTACTAACGTAGAATCTGTTTAACATGTATTATTGTATAAAATACCCATTATTGTTATTTGCAAAACCTTTTAAATGTTATTTTTATTTTTATGTATCTGTTAAAAGCCTTCATTGATTAAGAACTTCTGAACTATATGATACTGAATGCCCATATGGCATCATGCAGGAACACTGCAAATAAGGAAATGTGAAAATGTTGCCCTTGGCAGCCAATCAGGTGTTTGAAGATGCATTTATAACTTTTTTTTTTTATGACAGGTGAAATGTGACCAGTTGTCACCTTGTTTTTCACTCAGTCACTGGGCTGAAAGAATAAAACAAATTGGTTTCTCCTTTCACCCCATTTGTATGTGAATTCCCCCACTGGGGCATTGTATTCTGACAGCGGCTTCTGGTCTCTTTTGACATAAGTTAATGAAACGATTGATTTCTGTTGAGCAGGGGCAGCCATACACTGTAAAAAACTTGGCTGTTCCCTGCTGAACCAGCCAAAGTTTGATCCATTTATGGCCAGCTTAGGTAGAAGATATAGAGGAAGCAGCATTGAATCCTGAAGACTAAAGAACTGGTGTCTAGAGACAGAGATAAAGCATTTAATTTACCAAAGGCAAACAGACTCTGCAAGTGCAGTTGCTACAGAGCTTAGTAAGTGAGGTAAAGCTTCACTTTGCAAAGAATACCCAATTACGTACAAGGTAAAGAGAAACAAAATTGCATTTTTGCTAGCACATGATTGGATGCTGGTAGTCAGCAGAGCTTCTGCTCATTTACTAAGCTCTGGAGCAACTTCACTTGCAGAGTGCATCTGCACTTTGCAAAATGCACAGTCTTTTTTGCCTTTAGTAAATCAATCTCAAAATGTTTTCACTCTTGTAAATGCATTGTTAATATTTAAAGCTAACACTGGACGAAGCAGATATTGCCTAAATACAAAGGCCATGTGTTTTCTTACTTGAATGCTAATGTCCGTTGTGTATTTCATCCAGAACTGTACAGAAATCCAGCATGAAACAACCCTTGCACTATGCCTCTGTGCAGGAGTTTAATAAGATAAAAACAATCACTGCTGCTCACTCTCTTTCTGTAGGGTGACTGATCTTGTATTAGCCCCCCTGTAATTTTCTTCAGACTGCCTGTAGTGGGGGGGAGCTGCTGGGTCACTCACACAGCTCCATGCACAGGCTATATGCAGCACAGTGATAATGTCACACTTTTACATGGTAACAGTGGGGTTTGCAAAAGCAAATGGTGCCCACAAAGTGGTTTGTATTTGTCATGGCTATTGAGGAACACATTTTTATGATTTTTTTTCTGCGCACAGTTGGGCTGTAAAGATGTCAAATATATAATTCACAGGCATGCATTACCTCAAAATTTTCAAATCCAAAGATATCCAGAACGCCAATTGATTTAAAATCATCTTTTCCTTTTATCCGGCTGTTAATCTTCTTTATTACCCATGCAAAACACTGTGAGTAGAGTGCCATAGCCACAGAATCTCTGCTATCTAAAGCCTGGGATGGAAAATCAAAGAACATGTAAAGTTAATTATTTTCCCACTTAGTTGGGTTTAGAAGTAAAATACAGACATACCCCACTTTTAAGTACACAATGGGGTTTATTTACTAAAGATGGAAAGTGCAAACTAAGGCTCACTTTTACATAGAAACCAATGAGCTTCTAACCCCAGCTTGTTCAATTAAGCTTTGGTAATAAAACCTGGAAGCTCACTGGTTTATATGCTGAAGTGAGCCTGATTTTGCACTTTCCAGCTTTAATAAATAAACCCCATTGTGTACTTAAAAGTGGGGTATGCCTGTACCAAAATAATTTTAGAGGGAGTAAATAACATTTTAGAGTCAGACTGCAAATTAAGTGTTGATTTTCAGGGTTAAGGTGGATGTTACATTGTTCATGCATGAAATAAATAAAGGAAAACTGCATTCCTTACCCACAACTATTTCTATGGAGACAGTTAATCTGGGCAACAGCAAAGGTAATCAATTCTAGACAGAAAAAGTCTGCATAATGTCAGCCTATGAAAACCACTATTTAGATACCCTTTCTGGAAAGGGTTAAGTTTAAGTGTTGGGGAGCAGGTTAAGATTCAGGGTTTATTTTAGGAGTTCGGTTAAGTGCTAAGATATGGGGTGTGGGTGGTTTAAGTACTACAATAGTCTTAACAGTTAGGGATAGGTTAGAACAAATTAAGATGACAGCATAGCTCAAATAAACCATAATAAAGATCTGCATTATATAAGCTGAGCTCTTTTTTATCTGGTTTGGGCCAACTCAGCTATTGTATGCTGAGGAGGAAGAGGAGTGGACACAGGCACAGAACAATTCTTAAAATATTTCTATGTGGGTTCTTACAGGTAGAATTATGGGGACACCATAAAAGATGTGTTTATTTCACATTAAGGGTTGCAAGATTCTAAGGGTTTTGAGGATACTTTACATACAAAACACTTGAATTAGCGATTTAGCAAAATAGTATGGGCTCCCATTTTCATATTCAAGCTGCAATTTTTTTCTCTATTCAATTTGATTACTTTTTTTTCTGACACTATGGTAGAGGGTGCTGTGCACTTGCCTGCTCTACGCTGAGTGGTGTGGAGATCTCTTCTCCCCTGAGGATCATGGATCTATGGGTCAGTGCTTCTGTTAGCTGCTCTGGGTCCAGCCCCAGCAACTCAGCAGTTCTCCCCAGTGCTGAAAACATAAAAAAAGCTGATTGTAATCATATATGGTTCACAGATACACAAGCCAAAAGCAAATACGTTTCAAATTAAATTTCTCCCTACTACATCCATGCTAAAAAGATCAGTTTGTTTACTCATTTAGGTGGGGGGAGGTACAATTCAGCAAAGAACTATCGTGTTTCCCCGAAAATAAGACCTATTTCGATTTTCTAGGATGGCTGCAATATAAGCCCTACCCCGAAAATAGGCCCTAGTTAAAGTCCTTGTAAAATCATGTAATCCACGCTGTAAAAGGATTATGTAATGTCTAGTGTGTGTCTTTATGTAAAATTATTGTAGAAAATGTCTTATTTACAGCGCAGCTGGGCACTCATGTGACCCGCCGGAGCTCTCCACTTCTCCTCCCGGCTGACGTCAGCGGCCCCTCCCTCTGCAGTGCTCGGAGCGGGGAAGAAGAGCTCCGGCAGGTCATGTGAGCACCCAGCGACTCTGTAAATAAGGTATTTTCTACAATGTTACATAAAGACACACACTGGACATTATATAATCTATTTACAGAGCGGATTAAATGTTTTTTTTAAAGGTCTTTATTAACTAGGGTTTATTTTGGGGATTATATAGATGCTGACTCTTGAGCTAAATGCCTATTGCATTTTTTGTAGCCAAAATTATTATAAGATCTGGTTTTATTTTTGGGAAAACACGATATTGGCCATAAATGTTAAACATATTTATTATATAATCACATTCATTTTACATGCTAAACATTTTTAATCAGTTTATTATGATAATATCATAAGCCACTATTTATAAAAAAAACATTTAATCTCAACTTAAAGCAGAGGTCCGCCCACCCCTGCAAAAATTAAAAGCCAGCAGCTACACATACTGTAGCTGCTGACTTTTAATAATAGGACACTTACCTGTCCTAGAGTCCAGCGATGTCAGCACCGCAGCTGATGTATCCATCAGCTGTCGGGTGCTGTCGCCGCCATTGCGGGTAAGGGAACCCAGCAGTGAAGCATTACGGCTTCATGCCAGATCCCTACTGCGCATGCGCGAGGCACCGCTGCGCTCTCCTACTGGCCCGGTGACGGGGAAAGGAGGAGGGAGCCGAGCTGCTGACGTAATTCTCAGTGGCCGGGGCTCCCGGAAGTGGGGACAGGGTATCTGTCAAAGACAGGTATCCGCTCCCCCCTCCCCTGCGAAAGGTGCCAAATGTGGCACCGGAGGAGGGGAGGAGACTTTTGGGTGGAACTTCCTCTTTAAAGCCAAAGCAGGGCAAAGTGCCAGAAAAAGTTGTACTAGCTTTACCAGTGCTCCCTTGCAAAGTCCAGTCTTTAATGCGGGAGGCACTGAAATCTAAGGTATTGAATGCTAAGCTGAATAGTAATCACCCCCCTGACTGTGTAACAATGCTGGTAAAGGGAGTATAGCTGGTGTGAAATCACGTTTTTGCATTTAGCTTTGGATTGAATAGGGAAGAGTTTGTCCATGCTAGGAAGATTTACTCTAAAGCCTCGTACACACGATCGGATTTTCGTCCGGGAATTGTGTGATGACAGACTGCTTAAAATCCGACCGTTAGTATGCTCCATCAGACAATTGCTAGCCAACTTTCCGCAAACAAATGTTGGATGGCAGGCTAGTAAATTTTCAGCAGACAACGGTCTGTTGTCAGATTTTCGTATTGTGTGTACACAAGTCCGTCACACAAAAGTCCAAAGTACAAACACGCATGCTCTGAATCAATGCTCACCAAACACGACATTAGCAGAAGGTGCTCAAGAGCTGAAATTTCACGTAGTACGTCACTACATTTGTATTTGTTGGCCGACAATTGTGTACCGTTTGTATGCAAGACAGGTTCACGGCACACACCCTTCGGACAAAAGTCTGATGCTTTTTCTGCGAAAAAATCGATTGTGTGTATGAGGCTTTAGTCTGTCCCGGTGAGCATTTCCACTTGGACAGAAGGTGAGGGAAAATCCAACATTGTGAGCAGGTCAGAAATCTTCCGATAGGGACACTTTTTTTCTAGTGGGAACTGCCCAACAAGAGATTTCCTCAATCTCCAAAATGAAAAAAAGTTTCAGCTTTACATGTAATTTACTGTAATAAATATCTCAGCTAATGTTCTCCTGAAAGCTTACTGGATTATAGCTAGAAACCAATTTGTTCATGCAAGATTTGCATCTGATTCTATATTGACAATAATGCACAATGTTAAGCTTTAGTATATATTATAACCAATCTCTATCAGGTGCAGTTCTTATAATTATTTTTTATACGTACAGAATCTGGTATCTGAATGAATATTCTGAACCCAAATTCCTAGGCCTAAGTCTGTTTTACTTTTTGCAGCTTTTCATTCCTGGTGTTGTTACTTTGTGCTTTTCTAATACAGTGATGAATTAGAACACTAGAGGTTTGGGATAAAGCACAGGATATACTCATTATAGCTAAAACAGTACACAGGTCATTTAATTTAAAATGGTAGGATGTGTGTTTACCCGTCTTTTTGCAGATCTGAGCACCACCAGCCGTTATGAATTCTATGTTTCCCAGGTGCAAAATTCCAGCAAGCAACCTAAGAACTTCCCGGACATTCTCAGAGGTAAACTTCATAACTTTCATGGCGGTCTGCAAGCAAATGGAATGCAAGGAATAGTATAAAGACAGTTCCAAAAACTTTGACTTGCTTTTTTCGTTATCCATCTTTTAAACATTTATGAAGCCTTGGTTAGAAAACATTTAGTTGCACGATTTAATATATATTTAAAATGCATAAGATAAAATTCACCGATGAACTCTCTCTGTAATGCCACAATTGTGAACCACAGTCTTTTAGACGCCCAATTTTAGACACATTACAAAAATGGATATTATATGTTCTTCTTAAAGAAGCAAAATTAGTTGCTTTGCTTAACATGAATGTGTCCATAAATCATATGTGTAATATTTCATTAATATGTAATAATACAGCAGGCATCCAAAGGTTTTCTCTGTGCTAAATGTAAATCTTCAACCCCCCTTCACACACACACACACACACACACACACACACACACACACACACACACACACACACACACACACACACACACTGCCTCTAATTTCAAGGGGTGTACCACAGCCAGGGACTTATACAGTTAAAATAAATAGTAATACTTTTGATTTACTAAGGGTCACTTTGAGGTTCATACCTTTCATATCCATGTTAAAAGAAAAAAAACTTACAAAGCAGTAAAAGTGGATTGTAAGCATATCAGCATTGGTTGATGGATTGTTCACACTTTTATGATACATAATTTCTTTCTTTATTATGGGCAGGATTTAAACTGGAAATACATTATACAATTTTCTTATTCAATTACCTTCACCTTCAACTATGCAGTGCAAGGGACTGCCTGATTGCATACAAATTGAAAGTGTTAGTTTTGGTTTGAACTCATGTTAAGGAAAATTGTACAATATGTGGCCAGCTTTAAAAAAAATCTGATGGTCTGGTTAATATAGCCTGTTTACACAGAACAGTGACACATGACAGTGCCTGATCTCTTCCTTTGTGTTTTCTTTTAAACAACCCATAGTGTTCCTTTTTCTTGTCTTGTCAAATTTGTTTATTGAAATTTAACAAAATATAAAGACAAAGACAAGTTCAAAAGCAGTACATGAAAGTAACATGTCAGTGTATAAGAGATAATAGCTCCACTGTATAACTAAAGATGGCATATTTTGCACAACTTGTAGTAGCATTAGTAATGTCAAAGATAATTCTATTCAATTATTCAAGTAAGGCTAGAATCAAGTATGAATAATAAAAAAACACAGCCTCAGCTACTTGAAAATCTGACATTATGATCAATCTCTAGTAATGAATCTTAAATTCTCCCCTCTAACTGAGTTTGAAAAATTATGCTTGGAGGGCTCGTCCACTAAGGGTATGATTTTGCGCACCTATCAGTTTTTGACCATGGGCCTATCGTCGGTTGGACCACGACATGCCTACATGAATAAATGGGAGCGAGCCCTGGGTGTAGACATACACATGAACACATGGCAGCTCATATGGTCTCAGGCCTCTAAGAGCTCCATATGTACGCTCTATAAAGAGAATCAATACAAAATTTTATTTCATTGGTATCAGACCCCGGACTTGCTCCGCTCCATACACCCCTCAGCTGACCCCCGATGCTGGCGATGCTGTAAAGATAGAGGGACGCTATTTCATATCTATTGGACCTGCCCTCTAATCATTCCCTATTGGCATATGGTACATTCCTTGCTCCAATCCATCTTTGATACTGATTTGCCCTTGGATCCGAAGTCCTTCCTTTTAGGTCTCCCACCGATCTCTCTCTCTAAAGTGTCAAAAAAACTCATGTCACATATCTTAACAGCAGCGCAATGTTTGGTGGCCCTAAAGTGGAAGCAGAGAGAACCCCCCTCGATATCCAAACTGCACTCCAGAATCAGAGATGTCAAGGGAATGGAGTACCTGACAGCCTCTCTAAATGACGCTCTTGAAAAGTATAACCGAATATGGGAACCCTGGGTCCTCTTGGAGAACCCCATATCCTAATGATATGTCCCCCTTGACAACTTCTGGTGGGTCCTTGTTGGGGAGGTCCCGGCTCTAGAGGCGGTTGGTTGGTTGCCCTTTTTTCCTCTTTACCTTATACTACTTTTCTATTCTTCTCTATTTTTCTATTTTACCCTACCCCTCTCCTATTCTATTTTGTTTGTTTTTTTCCTATACAGAGATCACGATGCTGTGTTGTCTGAATAACATTATGATTTTGTATGCATCCTATGGTATTAAGTCAAGATAGTTATGCATTGATCTGTACCTTTATCCATCTGTCTGCTGATGGTATAACAGACGTACCTGTTCTACTACATATTGTACTCTCCTGTATTTTATGTTGTCAAATTGTGTTTTTATTTTTCTTATTTCTTAAAAATCAATAAAAATTGTCAGTTATTAAATAAAAAAAAAAAACACAGCCAAGCCTCCGGCTTATGGTAGTTTACAATTATCAAGAATATTCATATAAGAAAAAAAAAGTGATAAGGAATTATCACTATTATAAAACATATAGGAACTTATACCAATAATGTTGTAGAATCATAAAGCGTAAAATAAAGGTATTGCTAATTGAACCTGAAGAAAAGAGATAAAGGAAAGAAGAAAAGGATAAATGGAAGATATAAGAGAGAGGAAGATAAAAAGAGAAGAAAGTGTTCAATTTTCATGTATTAAATGCTTACATGTAAAATAAATATTTTAATAAACAGATAAAAAAAATCCATTAAAATGCATGTAAATTAAAATGAAATCAGACTATAATAGTTTTCCTTTAATGGCAACTTTTGTAATAAACTTATAAAGGGAAAAAAGGAAACATACATTCTATGTACAGTTCTACAACCATCAAATAAAGCGCAATCTCTTTTGAAACCCCCACAATCTGAAACACTACTTTAAATAAAGTTGTAGCACACCATGTACAATGTGTAATTATTTATTATCATACTTTTGCTGGATTTCATTATTTGTCCTTAATGGATATAAGAAGCGTGGATGTCTCCAAACATTTTTTTTATACTATATATATTTTCTCCCAGATAAATGTCTCACATATTTAACATTCCAAGGCACTAAGCAAGGCATTTACAGAACACACTGTCCTGCTAAACAAGTATACACTGAAACAAGTTAGGAAACAGTCTTGTGAAATTTAGTAAACTACAACTCAAGCATTTTTAGACAGAGTGACTAAACAAAAATAGATCCAAAAAGCTGATTCAGCGGAAAGTGTAGTTAAAAGTATGGGCTGGATATGCTTTCTGACAGTTGTTTGTTTGATACAGATACGGTATTCATTTTCTGCACATTTATGTATTTACTTTCATAACGCAGTGGCCTTGGAAATTTATTTCTGTACTCTTTTTTTTCAAAACTGAAAAAAATATATTCAATAATAAAAGTGCTGAAAGAGCTAAAAAGGCTGGATTTTACTAACCTTCTAAACTTGTTAAATAATGAATCCCTAAGTCATTTATTATGTTTTGTTATTTAATTTATATAATTTCACGTATCCCCTGGTCCTTCTGTAGCTGCTCCTAGAATGGACAAGCAAGTTCACAAATTGTGCATACATTTGCCCAGTCCTGGTATGATAGTTTGGGATATTTTCATTATGCCTATTTTATATAATTTTTGGCTCCTCTTGAATTGTAAACTACAACAAATCAATACTGCCCTCTCTGAATTGTTCTTTCTGCTAATGATTTCAGATGTAGGGGTTGAATATAAAGTACATATCTTGTTTATGACAACTCATCTATGAAAGTACCAAATCTTGAGAGTCAGACTTTCATCATAGGGCGTTTTATACATTCTGACATGAATGACACTTTATTTAAACTACTCTACTACAGCAAGAAGCCTAAATTCTAAAAGCCTGTCTGGTTCAGACAACACTTCACACATCTGCCAGTCAGGAAGACCTGTCTATTTCCCAACAAAGCCAAGTTTATTCTTTCTGATGTATTGTGACAGACTTTGGCAAAGGTCCCACCATAGCATACCCGGGATAAATGAACAAATTAGCCTTCCAGCTGACAAAAGTAGAAACAATGGGTTATATACTTCATGTGCTCACAGTAACAGAAACGGTCTTACTTTAACTTCTTGAAATGTTTCCTCATCACTGATGGTCTCATCTGTGATACATCCAGATTGGTTCAAGTAGTGGTATTTTTCTGTTTGCAATAAATAAAATGCCTCTGTGGAATAGACATAAAAAAATTTCCAATTTAAGGTGAAAAGTAAAACCGGTTGTACAAATGACTGTGATGTTAATGTTAGACTTCAGAACAAATACACATGAACATGCCTCACACATGAACAATGATTTATTAAAGTGGAAGTTAACTTCCACAACTGACTTTTACGTATAAATAAGCCTATAATAAGGCTTACCTATAGGTAGTGTAAATATCTCCCAAACGTGCACCATTTAGGAGCTATTTACTGTACTTGCAGTCGATAACGTCACCGGCGCATGCGCTCTAAAGGAATGGCCACCCATTCTGTACCTTAGGAGCCCTGTGCCATAAACAGTGGCCCTAGCATGCATGCGCCGGACTGCCGTTATCGCGTCTCAGGCCAGTCACAGAGCCTCAGTCCGTGAACCCGGAAGCAAGACGGGTGAAGATGGAAGCGGCCTCCAGCTCTGACATCTTGGCACGGAAAGGGTTTGTTTTAAGATAATTTTAACATAATGTGCTAGTATGCGATGCAGTCATGAATAACTGGTCAGCCAGGGCAATCTGGTTTCATCCGTAGCAACCCTAAACTAAAAATAATGTGCATTACTTTACATGGTTGCTCCTCATTCAATAATCTTGATATTACTTAAAGGAGTTGTAAAGGCAGAAGGTTTTTTTACCTTAATAAATTCTATGCATTAAGATAAAAAGCCTTCTGTGTGTAGCAGCTGCCCCAGCACCCACTAATACTTATCTGAGCCCCATCTCTGTCCAGCGATGTCCACGAGTCCCTTGACCATGCCTGACTCTCCCTCCTGATTGGCTGAGAAACAGCAGCGGGGCCATTGGCCTGATTGGCTGAGACACAGCAGTGGGGCCATTGGCTTCCGCGGATGTTAACCTCCCTTGGGGTAATCCCGAGTGTGGCTTGGGGTTAAATTTCATTACCAACAGCGGTAACCCTGAGCCTCGGGATTGCATTGCTGGATCCTGGTGCAGGTTACTTACCTTGTCCCCAGGATTCTGCAATGTCCCCCGCTGTGTCTGCGGGCTGTGTCCTCCACCCGATGCTCTGTGTTCCAGGCTCCAGTTCCCTGCGAGCATCGCGACGCATGGGGGCAGAGCCCGGCGGCAAATTCAAAAAGTGCAAAATTCATAACACATACAGTACACTGTAATCTTACAGATTACATTACTGTATCAAATCATTTCACATCCCTTTTGTCCCCAGTGCTTTGTCCAGTGCCCTGCATGCAGTTTTATATTATATATACTGTTCTTTCTGCCTGGAAACTTGAGATTGTCCATAGCAACCACAAAGTGTCCCTTTACGTCAAAAGTGGTTTTAGACCAGCTAGAAAACAGAGATAGTAAATTAGAACACTTGCAGAATTGAGCGATAGTGAATCGTGGGGAAATTAATTTTATTATTATTATATTAATATTTTTTATAATTATTTATGGTTATTTATTATATTATAATTTATGATTTCGTTTTTCAAACGTTATCATACTTGGGATGTCTACTAGACTCTTATTTGGACAGATTTAAGTGTGTTATCACCAAGAATTACAGGCCTACAATATAAAAAGCCAAATTTCTATGCAAAACAATTGTACCGCTTTGAGACACAAAAATCTGACATAATCATACTGCCAGGGTGGTTAATCAAAGTCGGGGAAGAGAGGGGGTGGCGGGGCCAAATGGCAGCTCTGTCTGAATGAACACACAGAGCTGCAGCTCGGCTCGGGTGCCTCATAGCAAGCTGCTTGCTGTGAGGGCACTCGACAGGAGGGAGGGGCCAGGAGCAGTGAAGAGGGACCCGATAAGAGGAGGATCTGGGCTGCCCTGTGCAAATAAACTGCACATAGGAGGTAAGTATAACATGTTTGTTATAAAAAAAAAAAAAAATCGAGACTTTACATTTACGTTAACCTTTAAGGATGCTGCTTTGCAATGAACCATTTCATTTGCCTATTGGGGAAGATGTGCTACATCCTACACAATCCACTAAACACCCTCATGTTCACCTGTGCAACCACTTAGGCCTCCATGAGAACATGCACCAGTAAGTGATGATGGGTGGGAGTTTCACTTGAAAAGTAAATCCAGTCAAAATCTAACTCAGCTAAATCTTAAGCCTATGGGTGACGTCATTGTCCAGGCTCTGCAGCTGTTGTTGCTCCTTTCTCCTCTACATTGAAGCCACTCCTGGAGGGAATAGGTAAGTATAAACATATTTCCTTTAACGGGGAAGATAGAATAGGCTTAAATATGGGGGTGGAAGTAGATTTAAAGTCTTACTAAACCCACAATAGTAAAATCAGTCTGTGTATGCAGTAAAGCATGCTTGTTATACTCACTGTGGAATCTAAAGGGTTAATCATCCGCCGTTTGATCCTGTCTTCTCTGATCATGCCCTTCTTCCAGTCCCCAAATTGTCTCCTGATAGAACAGAGCCTTAGCGGCAAGCTGCACATGCTCAGTTTGGTGTGTATTGCTAGAGGGTTTTTTTTTTTTTTCTTGGGAGAGTGCATGTGATCAGCACCGGGCCAATCAGCGCTGTCTAGACAAAGGGTCAGGGGTCCTAAAGTCTCATAGGACAATCAGAGGAGAATGAAAACTCATCCTACATGCTTTAACCAGAATCTGATAAAAGTCACAAGACTGCTCTAACTGCTGGTGAGAAAAGGTATTTAGCAGTTTATAGTTACTAAAACTATTGCATTTCCATGTTCTGTGTACTGTGGGAGACCAGATATAGTGAATGCAGGGTCCTGGGTTTAATAACACTTTAAGCATAGTTAGGTTTTGACTGGAATTACACTTTAGGGAAACAGTTTGATATGTATCACTGGCAAGATATCAAGCCACCGCAGGGAGTTCAATTTCCCAAACACAGCGATGAGCAAAAAAGCCAATGATAAGAAAAATAGTCCCTTGAGAGAACCACTTTAACGCTGCCATATGAAGAACATTTCATGTTTCTCACTACTGTACCCAGCATAGAAGCAATTTGGAGCTTTTCTTTTCCTGTTTATCTGCATTTACTTAAAATGTATTGCTTCCTACAGAGAAGAGAATTTAAGTTTATTTTTACTTTAAAGAAGAAGGAACAAAAATCCTGTAACAAAACTATATGCATTTCTTGAAGACCATACTTTTTTAAAGTTGATAATATATAACAATTGTGAGCAGCTTGTTATAAATGAATTACTGCAGTTGTCTATACTTCATGAAGTAAAAAGAAAGTGTTTATGAAATTTGGACTGTAATAATTATGTAATTGTTTACAGAATTGAAGAAAAGGAATTCTGAATCATGAATACACTAAACATTAACTGCCATATTAGCATAACAGCTGGCTAGATGCTGGCATACAGGAAAATTGTGTATAAAAAATAGTGTGATAAACTGAATTAGTTGCGGAGTAAAATTTTACATCCATAATAGGTAGAATCAAAGGACAACCCTTTCTTTTTTACATCTTCCTAAAGGACGACTGTACTAATGTGGTGGCTCACATTTCTGACCTCCATTTCTGAAAGATCCAATTGCTTGGACTTAAACAAGTATGATGGTAAAAGCTATGACCTGGCTCTGGCATTCCTGATTTGGCTTGCATGCTTGTCATTTACTGCCCCTTTAAGGGTGAACCTTTCTCAGAATCTTCTCGGAAAGTGAGGTGAGCTCATATACCCTTCCTGGCAGGAACATATATAAATCATGGTTTGAGCTTAACCAGTGGTCAGAGGGCCTGTGGTAAGAGAAGCCTGGTTAGAGAGATGGACTAATTTAATCAAATTCGTGTTATCCCAAGATAGGCACCCCTATACCAGCTTATGAAAGGTACACTGCCATATCAAGAGGACATGTTATATTTATGAACTGAAGAGTATTTGTTTATTATTGACTGTTATTACTAATTACCTCAAGGACATTAAAATGGAGCTGTACCAAACCTCTGGCTGAACTGGAGTGATTGAAGTGGATGCCTGCAATCACTAAAGGTGACAGTACATCATTAGGCGATAGTGCTGGACAGGTGCATCTCATCGAGGAACACACTGTGGGATACAAGAACCTTGAGAAGATAACTCTTGTGCAAACCTGGTTGAGTTGGAGCAGGTGGTAGATAGGAGATGATGTTTCCCCCAAATGACAAAGACCCCCATATCACATGGCCCTCATGTGCATGGCAGACTCTCTGAGTCCTATCTTGTAACCACAAGGAAGACTCAAGGTCTTGCAAAAGTAGTGTCCTTGTCCACTTGGTGATCTGGCCAGTAACACATTTTCTGTCTTAGGGTTTCCACTCTGAATGGAAGAGCAATAGAGACACCTTTGGACAGCAGCATTGTCAGTCTGGGGAGAGGCTAGTGTTAGATGCACTAGCAGACCTGATCGCCAGGTGGAAATAAAGGGAAAAAATAAAAATAAAAAAAACAAATGCAGCCATCACATCTAAAAACTGGCAAGCTGCAATATAATATTTAGTTTTTGCGCTTATTAACACTTTACAGTTATGCCCCGTACACACGGTCGGACTTTGTTCGGACATTCCGACAACAAAATCCTAGGATTTTTTCCGACGGATGTTGGCTCAAACTTGTCTTGCATACACACGGTCACACAAAGTTGTCGGAAAATCCGATCGTTTTAAACGCGGTGACGTAAAACATGTACGTCGGGACTATAAACGGGGCAGTGGCCAATAGCTTTCATCTCTTTATTTATTCTGAGCATGCGTGGCACTTTGTCCGTCGGATTTGTGTACACACGATCAGAATTTCCGACAACGGATTTTGTTGTCGGAAAATTTTATCTCCTGCTCTCCAACTTTGTGTGTCGGAAAATCCGATGGAAAATGTCCGATGGAGCCCACACACGGTCGGAATTTCCGACAACACGCTCCGATCAGACATTTTCCATCGGAAAATCCGACCGTGTGTATGGGGCATAAAGCTGCAATGCACTGGACATGTAATAAACTTACCTCTCTCCTCTTTCCCTGCCCCCTCCAGCAGTGCATAGAATATGTGGTAATTCCTCTCCTTGGGATTCTGTCGTACTACACGATTCTACAAAAAAAAAACAATCAAAAAACAAAATCTGCGTTTAATCTCTGGTATGTTAGAATCTGGGGGGGGAGGTGACATATGAAGAATGAAAATAGTTCACTAACCTTTTCTAATAAATCTTTATTAGAAAGATGCTGGAGTTAAAGATGAATAACATATGATCCAAAATGAAAAGTCATGCTTTAACAAGGTGCACATACATTTCGAGTGATTTACACAGGCATTGCTATATCATGAAAAAAAAAAATCTTTAAAATCAATCAAACCCTGAAATACTGGCAGCTGCAAGAACACCCAAATCGTGTATTAAACATGTGCAGCCTATCTGCTTTTATTTATCAAGTAGCCCATATAGATATATACCATTGCCCATATTCACATATGAAAACATCCACCACCTTCCAGTGTGAGTTCACTCTTCTAAAATCACTATCTCCGTGTGAAGTCAAAACTCACCAAAACAAAGGGCTGCCATTACAACAGCAAGAGCCCCGTGACACACGTCAGATCTCCCCAGGTCACATGCAATAGTCCCCAGTGTCCTGCATTCAATGCCCCCTCCCTCCCAAATGGTGGAGTTTCTGTTGCTGATGTCAAGCCGTTGTGCAATCCCGAGTCGGCAGCAGCTATCATTGTGAGTGCTTTTGTTTGATTACTATTTGTAATGCTCTTTTATGATATTTTAATTAAAAACTACACTATTGAAGATTATCCTTGGATCCTGGCATGCTTTATTTGTCCTAGTTCAAGTCTATCTGGAGGTTTCATTGAATCAGGACACTAGGGACTGTTGCACGTGACCCGGAGAGATCTGACGTGTCATAGGGGCTCTTGCTGTTAAAAATGGCAGCCCTTTGTTCTGGTGAGTTTTGACTTCACATGGAGATGGTGATTGGTCCCTTAAGCACTTTGGAAGAGTGAACTCACACTGGAAGGCGGTGGATGTTTTTATCTGTTTCTATCTTCTGATTCTTTTTAAAACAAAATAATGCAGGGGACTAATCAATTGCCACCATTCAGTCATGTCCTTTCATCTGAAAATTGGCACCTATCACTATGTAGTGACTGTAGTCACTGTAGTTCTTTAACCAGTTGTGAACACTGGGTATGCTACACACACACACACACACACACACAAAAACCATAATCAAAGTATGCCCTGTTCTTGCTGCTCCCCCTCTCATACTTGCTGGCAACTTGCGGCTTTTAGAAAGAAAGCCAGGAGCTGCTGTGTAAATACAATAGCTGTAGAAACCACTGCTCTCCAAAAAGGAACCTTGGTACAGTGTTTACAAACACTTTTCAGATGTGAGATAGATTCATATTACTTTTGTATCTACTCTTCTTTATTAACCTGCAAATCAAAAGGATGAGCTTCAACCTGCCAATGGCAATTGAACAATCTAGCAAGATTTTTTTTTATAAAATGTATCTCTACTTAACCCCTTATAAACCTTCAGTCTATCCTTTTTGGCTTCAGTTGATTCCGTCTCTCTTTATTATTTTCCTGATGATTGCTTTTGTTTATTTCTATTTTAATAACCATTAATATTTAAACTTTTTTTGTTTGTTTTTATTTTTTTTTAACAGATGTCTTAAAAATGCTGACGCGTTGGGTGAGTTTTCTCTTGCTATTTTTTTATTGTAGCTTGGTTCTCAGAAATATCTACAACATTAAAAAAAACTGTAAAGATGACTTGCAGTTAAAAAGGAGAAACTTGGGAAGTATTTTTTCTTATAAATGCAGGCTGGGTTACTAAAGAAGTACAGAATATTAACTTAGAAAATAGCCAAACTGAATATGATGAGTCAATGAAGTGAATACTTTGAATGACCAATCATGGGCATTAAAAAAACATACTTTGACTTCCACATGACCAGACAATTGAATTGAATAGTGTACGCCTGTGCGAGAGCCATGTTTCCCCACACAGGGATGCACAGGTGTTTTGCATCCCTGTGCAGGCAGTCCTATTTGTTTCAATAGGGAAGCAACAGCTGCACATACACAGGAAATTTGACATCTGTGTGGGTGCAGGTACCCGACCCCAAATGCACGGCCATGCATTCTGTAATATTGAGAACAGCTGATGTTTCCCTGCAGCTGCTGCACCCCAATTAACATGAATGGTGCTGCCTGCACGGTAATGCTCAAAACATCTGTGCCCCCCCCCCCCCATGCCAACATATACAGTACTCGCATGGGTATACCCTATAGTACACATGTGAAGGAGGCCTTATTCAGTAAGTGAAGGTTCAGCTTGCTATATGAACATTATCTACCCCTTTTTAGATCAGTCCTACACTGTACAGGCATTACATTTCAGGTGTGCAATGTTCTCTTCAACAATTGCTGCATTTAACAAAGGGAGTATGGCCTTGAAGCAATACCTGTACTCCAGGTCTAAGAATAACTTATTTGGTTGCTGCCAATAGTTAGATCACTAATGCACCTATAACAGATATGAGACATAGTTACAGATTCCATCTTAATAAGCAACACTCTCTGTTGCTGTAATGAAAAAGGATACAATCTACAATTCTTCCTCCCTGAATATGACCTTTCTGGCATATATTCAGTTGAATGAATTTTCCAAAACGGCTTGAATTATTATTGTAAACAGTCTTTGCATTCCCAAAGGCCTCCATGATAGGACTGTGAAAGGAAACACAAAAACATGGTAAATTGATGTCACATTAGTTGTAGAAAGTAACCAGATCTGTGAAAGGAAACACAAAAATGTGGTAAATTGATGTCACATTAGTTGTAGAAAGTAACCAGATCTGTGAAAGGAAACACAAAAACGTGGTGAATTGATGTCACATTAGTTGTAGAAAGTAACCAAATTCCTCTTGTAAATCTACTGTAAAATTATGTTTTTGTGTTGCAGTTTTTTTAGTTACCCAACATTTAGCCTTTTGCCCATTGCATTATCTATGCGATAACATTCTTTACTGACTATAATTTCTATTTCTACAGCTAGTTTCCTGCATTCCATCTTACTGCCTGTCTCCTACTTACTTCCCTAAGGTTAACAGTGCATCACAGTTAGGAAAAGCTGCAAAAACAACATTCACTGATCAGCTAGATTGTGAATTCAATCTCAGTGTTTCAAAAACAAAGATCTGACTCTTGCTAATGTTTCTTTAAAAAGTTCAGCAGCAGATAAACATCTAGGGGTGAAAAATGTATTGGTATAATATCTAAAAATATAATGGATATTGGGTAAAATCATTAGCACGAAAAGTAAACCCCATTCCACTAGGATAGCACTTTAACACATGCATAATAAATTCTTTGATAATAACAGTGAATATTTCATATTAAATTGTAGTAGAAGCTGACAGTGTACAGTGTAACATGGAAGAAATGAGTCCAAAGAGTCCAAATCTGTCCATCAGCAACTGCTTCCAGCTTAGGCCTCATGTACACTGCTGCTGGTAAACGGACATTTAGGAGCAGTTGGGTGTCTTTTTCAACTGCTCCTGAACTCTCCTCTGTTATCTTATCAGTATATGCACACAGGGTCATTTATAGCTGTTTCTAGGCAGTTGAGTTTAGAGACATTTTTTGGAACGCAAAAATATGCGTTCAGAAGCTGAGTTTACAGGCAAAACGGACCTTTTAAACTATCTGTCAAGTTAAATCATTCAGGAGAGGTTGTAAAAACGTCCTGTGTACATTAAGCCTTAAAGAAAAAAAACCTATAAGTGTATATACAGCAAGTATATAGTTTTGGATAGAGTAGGGAAGGGTTAAAAACCCTGCTGGGTTATTTTTTGCTTTCTGTGTACCCCTGGGGGAAACTATCTTTGATTTACTGTCCAAGAGACAAAACAGCAAGTTATGGTAAATATCCCAAAGGGGGGGAACTACTCTCTTAGACACATATACAGTACTCGTTGGAAGATTTCCTCTCACTTCTTGTTCTGGAGACAACTCTAAAATGTCGTATTTCCCTTCACTTTCTGTCTCAATGACAATGGTCACCCAAACAAATAAAGGGGTGAATCTCCCCAGTGGAGACACAGAAAGAAATAAAAAAATGAACACTTTTCCACTTTATCCAAAACTGAAAAAAAGTTTGACCCATAGATGCACGTTGACTATTTTTGATAAATAATGTGGACTAGTTGCCCACAGCTCTCGCTCAGATTTATTAATAGAAAATCAAGGATTGCCAAAAGGCACCTACATCCTATATAACATATAAGAAAGAAAAAGGAGCAAGATGGACTTTTGAGGTGCCAACAAACAACTATTCAATAAAATCAATATATTTTATTATTCCAAATAGGTCTAAAATCATTATACACAAAAGGCAAAAGCAAAAAAATAGTCCTCCCTTAAGACCCTCCCACAGCAATAACAATACCAAGTATATCAATAAGGCAAGTAATTGGCCATGCATTAAAGAAGTAACAACTAAGGTGTCTTTTGTGGGTAGGCAATCTTGCTTAATCTTGATGCGTTTCACAGGAGTTCCCCGCTTCTTCAAGAGGTAAGAGAAGCAAGCTGTGTGGGTCCAAACAAATCAAGAGGGAGGGTGCAACATGGTCAGAGGCAATTCATATCTCTCCCTGGGACCAGGTGTGGGGGTCTAAACAAGGTGGCAAAGCTCTAAACCTACAGTGTATTTGTCTAAGCGCATAATTGGTCTGGAAACGGGTGCAGTAAAAATGTAAATTTACATATCATTAAGCACAATAAGAGGAATGACTATTGGACAGCCAAATATCATCTACTTAACAGTAATAAAGCACCAGTCATCTAGATGTCAAGGTATAGATTTGATATCACATACGGCTGCCAGCACTAATGATATTCAAAGTATATTAATACCAGCCTCAAAGTGTACAGCCTGCACCCCAATGCCTCACTTGAGTTTAATTTTATTATACACTAAGATTTGTTTCTATTATTCATTTCTCCGCTTTTGCTTCAGTTTTTGTAAACTATCCCCACTGTTGCTTTTTAGACTCAGCAGAGCAGACTGCAATGTATCTGGAGAAACTTGAGAGTTTGTTATGGCCTGCGTCGACGAGCCTTTGTTTGCATCAGACGGGTTTTCCCATACAAGTATACAGCAATGCAAAACCTTCTTGAAACAGGTCAAAGATGCACCTGTCAATGAATTCTGACTGATCACAGAAGCTTATTAACCCCTTTATGACTGTGTAATACAAATGTGTGGCAGTAAAGGGTGGGCTTAAATGCCCACATGCAGCACATATGGATCACTGGGAGGGTGATGTTTATGTGCTGAGAGCATGCTCACTGCATGCTCCCAGCACAGACTAAGCTATGAGAAACAGCTCTTGGTCCCCGCTAATGATCGGTAGCTGGGGGGGACTGCCTCTTGATTATGTGAGCACTGTGACAGACAGTCATAGTGGTCACATAATAATGCAAATTTTTCCCAGCATTCAGAACTTTTTAAAGGAACGCTGAGGTGGGAAAGGGTTAAACTGATGCTGTCAAAAACAAGCCCAAAGTCCATCAACACAGGCCCATATTGTGCTAAAGAAAACCTTTAATGGATACAACCACTGCATGTATTAGTTATATAAAAGACTATCCTAGATTACACCATCTAATCTCTTGGCCTTTGGAGATTTAGAAAGGGGAGGCAACTCTGCTGGCAATGGCATGTCTTCACTGGACTAGCTTTTTAAGCTAAACTCTGAGCCAAACAGCTAAGCACATAGTTAAAACACATAGGGGTTGAATTACTAAAACTGGAAAGTGCAAAATCTGATGAGCCTTTTATAAAAGCAAATCTGCTTCCAGTTTTTTGGTCAAAAACTGAACAAGCTGAAGTTAAAAGCTGATTGGCTACCACGGACCGCTGCACCAGATTTTGCACTCTGCAGTTTTAGTAAATCAACCCCTTAAATGTCAGCTATTTATATGACAACAGATTTTTATTCATGTTCTAGTTTTATGGCCCAGGTAGTCCTGCCAGACATCATATCCAGGTAAGTGACCTCAATTTTTTCAGCTGCAGATAAAGTGATTCTATACTGAGCAATTACTAATGTAGAGCCAAAATAAGGTGTCTGTAAATGCCTTACCTGGGATCATTAAGTGATCATATAATCCTTGTTCTCAGCTGCATAATAGGCTAAAGCTGGAACTGGCCAAATTTCACTCCGGGTATACGCCTGCCTGTTCACCAGAAAGCGGGCCATTAGACCAGCTTCTGTAAACAGACCTGCTGGAAAACCAGCATTCTGATTTGTGTCCTCAAATTGTTATTAGAATACAATAGTGCAGTGTGTGTGTGTGTGTGTGTGTGTGTGTGGGGGGGATCCCTGCATTCACATTGCTTGCGTGGATGCAGGCATCTATCAGATTGTTTTTTGTTCAACCTGCTGGCTAAACTACGAATAACTGTCCATGTATACCTAGTTTTAGAGAAGGGGCGGAGAAGCAGTAGTACACTGATCTTCCCAAATGGCTGTGCAGGGGGGCGTGACAGCACAAGTCTGATCATTGGAGGATAGTCAGGCTGTGCTCTTATCACAGCCAGAAAACTGACCACGCTGTTATGGATGTGCTCTCATGCCTAGCATGGGTTTAAAATATGGAAAGCAGGGGCAGTTATTTCACACAAAAAAAGAAATACAAAGAGAACAGGATACTTTTTAACATAAGTATATGGTATAACAGACACATATCAGGAATATGAAATTTTGGGGTAACATATACTTTAAATAAATTATCTAATCTCAAGATATCGGTCCCTTTATCATCCATATATTTCAGTAATGGCGAACATTTTTGAGCCCGAGTGCCCAAACTGCAACACAAAACCAATGAATTTATTTCAAAGTGCCATTGGGTTAAAAGCGGTGGTGAGAAGGTGATATATTGCCTCCCAGCCAACTGCCTTCTGAAAATTGATCCACCATGGATTGCTTCTTAGAGGGACAGCAAGGGCTGCTGCATATGTAAATGCACCCCAGCCCAGTTGCTCACATCTGCACCTCAAAGCCCCCCTCTTTGCTAACTTCTACATGCCCTCCTCTGCTTACTATTGCACCCCCACAAAGCTGCTGACCTCTGCACACTGCCTCTTTGCCCACTTTTACACCCTAACCCCCTGCTCACCTTTGTACCTGATGGAACATCCAGCATGGCAGTGGCAAGCAGGACTCTCAAGCCTGCTTCCATTTGTTTGCATCCACTTCGTGGGCAACATTTACCCATTTGCATATTGCCGGTCGCATTATTTACATATGAATGTCGTGCTATTTACATATAAATAGTGCTCTGTTTACATGGGAATGTCACGCTATTTCCACATAAATGCTGTGTTATTTTTTTTTATCAATCAGCTGCACAGACTGTAGCAGCACTGGGCAGTAATAGTGACAGGCTCAGGGACAGGAGGACAATTACAGGACACTGCACTGTTTCTCTCCTTTCAGCAGCTGAAAGCTGGCAGGAGATAGAGGGAAAGAAGCCAGCTTTCAACTGCTGGAAGGAGAGAAATAGTGCAGCGTCCTGTAATTGTCCTCCTATCCCTCTGCACGATCCCCCTGTGTACCCCCGTCGGCAGCCCTAAACGGAGTATTTGATAAATGTGAGGGGCGATTGCTGAGACCATGGACAGACAGCGGCACATTAGAATCTCACCCGCCTCCAGCGTCCAGTGTGACTTCCTCCAACCCAGGTGCACCACCTCGTCTAGTCCACGCTCACCCTGGACACGTCATCTCTGGCCCCAGAGCTGTGTGGGAGATGTGGTTCTATGGGGGGGAAGCAGTGTGGACGAGATACACCTTGTATAGGATGGCCGGTCAGTATGCGCTGTACTCACTCCCGTGCCCACAGAGAGGGCTCTGCGTGCCAGCTGTGGCACGCATGCTATAGGTTCGTCATCACTGATATATTTTATGCTATTGATGAATGGTGATGGGGGGCTACACTAACTTGCTCCTTTCCCTGTTTGGTTTTTGAAAATTCAATAAAAATGTATTGCAAAATAAATAAAAAATAAAAACATGCCCAAATTCCAACAAGAAGACTTTATCAATGTGTTATTAAACATTTACTCCTCTGTCTGTGACTGAACTGTTAATTAGCATGAAGGAACTACCTTTCTGTAGAAACAACACCCTGACTGTACAACTGTAGCAAATATATCAAACTGTGAGTTTCATTCACAATATGTTTGAATCTTTTGAACACATTCACCTAAAGAACATAATAGATCAATTGGGACTGCAATAGGTGGGAACCTGTCAGACTTAGTAATGTTATCAAGCACTTTTATTTCCTTAGCGCCACAAAAGAGCTGAAAACTACATTAAATTGTAGCTTCATGTATCTTTTGTAAACCAGCAAGCAGCATATAAGTGGTCTCCATCTGCTGAAATGGAAAGGCACTACTGATATAAAGCAATAAATTACCTGCTCTCCAAAATTGCTTGTTCCACACTAGCGGTCTTTACTTTTGAAGACATTTCTAGGGAATGCTGGCTCATTGCAGACAAATACTTTAGAATGTGTTTTGTGCTCTCTGTTTTGCCTGCCCCGCTTTCACCACTGCAAAAAAAAAAAAGGGACATATAATGTTAACCAAAAAAGTATACATGTGGTAAATGCAATAATGGATTATATATGATTTTTTTTTTTACAGAAATTAATATGTAAATAACCATAAACACTGTTAAAGTATATCTAAAGCCAAAACATTTTGTTTTTATTTTTGATAGGGTATGGAAGGGTTTAAGCTTTGTACAGACTATGAGAAAACCAGGCGAACAATCAGTCGGTTTACCTCAATGCTTCACAGCAAGTCCGAGGATAGAAATAATGTACGAAAATTCTCGTACGACAAAGGATTTAATTTTATTTGTTGTTTCTGATCATGCACAGTTTTTCGTATCTGATATTTCTCCTACGAAAATCATACGAAAACGGTACACATAAAATGAAAATCTTACGTTCTGTTCCCGTAGTTTGTCCCTTCGGAAATTTGCATTCAGAAGGTCCGAATCAGCTGTCGAAAGTTGTGTACACACTTTCAGAAAATCATACAATTTTTCCTCGGACGAAAAAGTTTGCCTGATTTTTTAGTGTGTACAGAGCATTAGAAGCCCTGTCAGGTTTACACGATCCCCCTGTGTACCCCTGTCGGCAGCCCTAAACGGAGTATTTGATAAATATGAGGGGCGATTGCTGAGACTATGGACAGACAGCGGCACATTAGAATCTCACCCGCCTCCAGCATCCAGTGTCAGTGTGACTTCCCCCAACCCAGGTGCACCACCTCGTCTAGTCCACGCTCACCATGGACACGTCACCTCTGGCCCCAGAGCCATGTGGGAGATGTGGTTCTATGGGTGGGAAGCAGTGTGGACGAGATACACCTTGTATAGGATGGCCGGTCAGTATGCGCTCTACTCACTCGCGTGACCACAGAGAGTTTGCCTGATTTTTTAGTGTGTACAGAGCATTATAAGCCCTGTCAGGTTTTTATTGATGTCTGTGTTACACTCTCTTTGTTCTGGTTACCAATAACACAGTGGAGTTTATTTACTAAAACATAAGAGTGTAAAATCTGGTGCTTTTGTGCATGGTAGCCAATCAGCTTCTAACTTCAGTTAGGTCAGTTACGCTTTGTCAAAAAACCTTGATAGGTTTCTATGCAGAGCTGCACCAGATTTTGCACTCTTCAGTTTTAGTAAATCAACCCTTGTTGATTTCTGACTTTGGAGGGATTTCCTCTGACTTTTTTTTGAGTCTCTGGGAAATTAAGTATATAAACCTTAAATCAATTTTTCAGTGTGTTTGGAATCATGTCTCACTGTAGTTCTCTTTGTGAATTTATTGCAAAGTTTAAGGCTGACAACGCTAAGCCACTGTCTTGCAATTACCAGACTGATGTGCAAGGTCCTTCAGTTGGCTGTTGGGCTACCAATCTGCTAGCCCTGGTGGGCAGTCCAAATGTTAACTAAAAATTTGACTATGGCAGGCTAATATTACCTGTCATAATCACAGTGGCTTAGCGTTGTCAACCCAAAACAGTGTTGTTACTTGGCAGGATTCCCAGGAAACATTGCAATAGATTTTAAAAAATGCACAAAAAAGAAAACTGTTTACAGTGGACATGTCAAACAGGAGAATAGATTTTGTGTTTATATAAATTTTAAGGGAAATCTCCTCAGTCTTATACATACAGCAAAAGAAATCCTGCAGTTTTCCCACCCTTTACCTACTCTATTCAAATCTGAAATTAAATGTTTATCTAGAGATACACTTTAAGTTTCAGTATGTTACTATTAATCTTAATATTAGGTATAATTCCATACATGACACAGGGATGTTCAATTCCTATCGCCCAACGCCAGGGACATGCAGTTCGGGGTGCCTGGAAAGAAGTCTTTAACACTTAGCTCTGCTGCGGGCAAGCAGCAGGGTTTAGAGCTGACATTTGTCTCTCTTGTAAAAGCGATCCGCTGGATCGCTTTTACAAGCAGCAAGAGGGGCTGCCCTCCCCCCCCTCCAGCCACCGTTCGTGGCCTGTCCTGTCCGATCAGGACACCCGATCAACCAGCCAGCGCTTCCCCTGGCTAATCATAGAGATGAACAAAGACGGGGACCACTCTTTCAGCCTCTATGATATAGGAAACAGTAAGTGTTGAGTATACATCACTACCAGTTTCCCAGGCGCCATTTTTAAAAATGGAAAGCATTTGCTCACACCGATCTTGGTGTGAAGTGCTTTTAAGGGCAGAGGAGGGATCTGGGGTCTTATTGACCCTAGATCTTTCCATAGAGTACCTGTCACTGCCTTTTGCTGTCACAAGGGATGTTTACATTCCTTGTGACAACAATAAAAGTGATACAAAAAAATAAATAATTAAAGCGACAGTGTAAAAAAAAAAAATAGTAAAAAAAATGTTAAACAACTACCCATCCCCCATGCTCACACACAAAGGCAAACGCACGTGTCGGTCACGCACACACGCACGCAAACAGCGATTGTCCTACACATGTGAGGTACCACCACAAACATTAGATTATGGGCAGTAATTCTAGCACCAGACCTTCTGTGTAAATCTAAAGTGGTAATCTGTAAAGGCTTTTAAAGCGTCACCTTTGGATAGTAAAATGTATATTGTTTGTCATCGTTGTCGTTTTAAAGCAATACATGTTTGGTATCTATTTACTTGCCGTAACATCATCTTTTATATTGTACCATAAATGGATTATGTATTGTGTTTTTTCACCTAAAAATTAAAAAAGTGTATTTTTTCCAAGAAAATAGCATTTGAAAAACCGCTGCGCAAATACTGTGCAACATATAAAATTGCAACACCCACCAATTTATTTTCTGGGGCATCTGCTTTAAAAAAAATATATAATGTTTGGGGGTTCTAACTGATTTTCTAGCCAAAAAATAAATAAAGCTCCTTTCCTTTTAAAAGCCCCAGACATTCCTAAAAATACCTCTGGTTAATAAAAAACACTAACCCTTCATAAATTCCATCCTGGGAAAAAAAAATGTTTTTGTATCAGGACAAGTAAATTGGGACACAGATTTAGTCCCTTGGACAAGCATTTTTTAAAAAAATGTCCACACCCTTGGTGACAGCATAATACTTTCACGTTCAATAGGTCATTCTTAAGGCCTAATGTACATGGGACGTTGAGGCAACCTCTTCTGAACGATTTTTTTGACAGCTTGAAACTGGCGTTTAAAAACGCCAGTTTAGCCAAGTTTGCATGCCGCGTTTAGTCCCGTTTAGCTGCGTTTTGCAGCATTCGCATCTAGGAGCGTTTATTTAAGATAACATCATAAGACCCTCCCAAAGCACAAAAAACAGTATTATTCAACAATTTCAGCCATTCTGTGAGACCAAAGTGAGTAGCAGCAGCTGAGAGAGCAGCAGTGTACTTGTATCTACCTCAATTTCGGTGCTTTTTCTATGGATCCCATAATAAGCATATGTGAGGAAATGCTCCTGACATTGCTGTTGATGAGGCTGGAAACACGTCGGAATTTGCGTGTGAGGACCAGAGTTCGTCGCTACTGGACTCATCAATTGATTGCGCAGCGCATGTCTGTAGGATATTTTTCCAACATGTAAGTACAGCTAGTGGTGTATTGGATTGGATCATGGGCTTATTAGGGGTATATAAATGGTCTATGAAGCATTGCAAGCAGTTACGCGTTTTTAAAATAAAATAAAATAAAATAAATTTTTTTTAGTGGTTTTTCATCATTTGCTGTCATTTTTAAGTTTTGTAATGTAAAAAAAATAGGGCACCTTTAAAAACGCTTCTAAGGGAAAACGCATCTAAACACCGGTACCATGTTTAGACACATTTGGCGTCTGAAACGTCAGAAACTTTGGCATCTGAACTCATTTTTTTGCCTTCAAAGAAAAGCCTCTAAATGCAACTGCCTAAAAACAACATTAAATGAACCTGTGTACATGTACACATAAGATAACATTGGATGAGTTCAGGGGCATCTGAAAAAAGCCTCCAACTGCCTCTGAACGTCCGTTTACCAGCAACAGTGTACATGAGGCCTTAAGGTTTGAAAGATACATAGTATGACCCGTACAAATGTTCAAATGTAATCAACATTGTAAAAAGGTACACAGTGCAGCTGTGAGTCATAGAAAACAATAACGGTTATGATGACAAAGAGCAATATTATGGCATATTATAAACTAGGTTTACAGTAACAATGACAGCATAAAAATTTCAAAAGTACAATGATGAGATGTTATTGGTTACAGCATGCAACCAAAATCACATTTTAAACCTAAAAATAGGAGCTGTTTTACTTGCCAAAAGTATTATAAAGTAATGTATACCTGCTACGCTATATATTTACCTGGCATAAGGTGAATAACAACATTTTTGAGAACCTATAATTCTACAAACCCAGTGTAAAATTCCACATTTCTCCTTCCGTTTGTGTGGCAAGACAGGAAATAAAAGAAAATCTCAATCGGGACACAGGTGATCAAAAAAGCAGATTGAGTCTCTAACCTTTCCCCATGATAAACCAAAAACAAAATGTTTTGCATGAACATCCACTTTAAAAAACACCATGGCAAAAACATACTAGTGGAAGAAGAGTTTCTATGGTTTAACAAGGGGACATACCCCCAAAGCTTGTCCTGAAAAATTGTATGTTAGTGCAAATAAAAAAAGTATCACAAACAGAACTCAATTTTCTCTATGGTTTAACACAAAGAAGTTATAGCACGTATATTACAATTGCATGAGGTCTGTATGAGCTATAGCTTCTATTAAACACAGGCTTTTGTTAGTTGAGGAATATGAACCACTTGTAATCTCAGATCCAACAAACCAATTTGCAGTAATCAAAACAACAGCCCGGACTACAGCAGTCATACAATTTAAAAATGACAGATCCGTGAATATACATACATTTCAAACTACTTGTAAACTCATATCTCATGCACTGGAGATTAAATGACTCTAGCTGTAAGGAAATATGTAACAATGGCACTCTTAAGGAATTTCTTGTAAATACATTTACTGTCAAATGATCATTGACAGATCATTTAAATGATTTCTTTTTTTTTTTTCGCCCTTTGTGGTTGCTTTATGTTTGATAGCAAGACCGCGCCATTGGAAAGGAGTCTCATAAGGAATTAATAAAAAAGGGCAGCGCTGAGAAGAAGGGACTGAGTAATTGGCCAAATAAAAAGCAATCTGTTGCTATAAACTGGTTTGGACAGCTTTAGCCAATCACGCAGTGCAATATTGTGGTAATAAATAATCTCTTACTAAAAGCTCAGTGTCTTGCAGCTTGGCGCCAGAAGGGAAATTAGAAGAGAAAACAATTCTTTTTTAACCACTGCAATGTCAATAATGTAATTGTAAATGTACTGTAATGCAACAGGCAAACTGAAAATGACAACGATGACCAAATATAGTTTGAAAAAGTACAAAATATGGTGGTTTGTGGTGCTGATAAAGGAACTGGTCTTGCAGATTCCACAAAGATCTTTAAAACTCTAACATACTCTGGGGAATTGTAGAACAAAGGGGTACACCAAAATGAATAGTTTTCAGCTTTAGTTTGGAGCTTATAAAAAGTACTGGAACACAAATATCTGTTACTAATTGCCCTTATTACATGTTAGGTTTATCATGCCCCCAAAAATACATATAACACTCAAAAATAATAGTCACTTACTTAGTCTTGTACCTAATATTTATAGGTGCAGCCTCCTGAACATGCACCCAGGTAAGTCTAATCTTTCCTCCTGCATGCTTCTCCCTGGTGTGGTTAGCGACTTAGAAGGTGCAGCCAGGATCAGGATGATGATGATGGTGATCAGCTTGCATGTTTAAAAACAAGTAATGGGCCCATTTCCGGGCCTGTTTGCCTACCAGCGGAAACTCGCTTCCTATCTATTCTTGTCGGCCAAAAGAACGATTGCCCAAGCTTGGAGGAAACCAACTGTTCCCTTCCAGGGGGTAAGAGATCGCATGACCGGGTTGATGCTTAACAAACAGATGTCTAGTATCCGCAATGATACGCATGCTAAGTTCCTGAAAGTCTGGGAACCATGGCTGTCTTATGTCTTTCTACCCTCCCTCCTGCCAGCTTTGTCTGCCTATGACTGATGGCCTCGATGTCCCGAATCCTTACCTCCCCCCCCTCTCTAGGCCTCTAAACTGGGCCCCTTTTCTCGCTAACTTTTCTCATCCGCTCTCTGGTTCCCTACCCATCAGGTGCTTCCTTGCTCTTTTCCTAGCGTCAACATTATGTCTATCTGTCTCCTGGTTTCTGACCTACTCCTTTTTCTCAAATCGGCATAGACTATAAATTGCACCGTTACATTGATTTTGATGGGCCTCATGCATACCCCGCTGTGGGGAACCTCCCCAGGATCCCTTGGCCCTCCAGGCAGTATGAAAAGGCCTGTCTCCTGTTGTTACATCAGTTCTCTTTTTCACACTGCTGCATTTTGTTTATTTTTGTATGCTAACTTTTGTTACCACTGGAAATGCTAGCCCCTGCGTGGGCGGAACAATAACATGTTAGCTACTTGTTAAACTGAATAAAAATTATTGAAACAGAAAAACAAGTACAGGGGGTCCCCTAGTTACTAACATCCGACTTACAAACGACTCCTACTTACAAACGGAGGGAGACAACAGGAAGTAAGAGGAAACCTACCCCTAGGAAGGGAAATTCACTCCTGCAAGAGTTATTATGGGGAAAGGGTACCTCCACTGATGCTTTATCACCAAGGCTTGTTTCCACAACAACCCAAAATTTTCAAAATCCAATTGTCATTGGGACAGAAAGTGAGGTGAAATCTTCTGAACAGGGGCACAGACAGCAAAACAAATGTTACAGGGGTGTTAACCCTTCCCTATGCTATCCAAAAAGCTTAAAAATAGTTTTTTTTGGCTGGAGCTACACTTAAAAAATGTACCTGTTCCGACTTACAAACAGATTCAACTTAAGAACAAACCTACAGTCCCTAACTTGTTTGTAACCCGGGGACCCCCTGTAATGGCATCTCCCATATTTCTGATCTCACAGAACAGCTTAAACCTGTTGTCCGAGCACAACATTTTTTAAAATATACAGCCCTGGCCAAAAGTTTTAAGAATGACACAAATATTAGTTTTCACAAAGTCTGCTGCTAATATTTGCAATGTTGACCCTTTTTTTAAGACCTCTGCAATTCGCCCTGGCATGCTGTCAATCAACTTCTGGGCCACATCCTGACTGATGGCAGCCCATTCTTGCATAATCAATGCTTGGAGTTTGTCAGAATTTGTGGGATTTTCTTTGTTCACCCGCCTTTTGAGGATTGACCACAAGTTCTCAATGGGATTAAGGTTTGTGGAGTTTTCCGGCCATGGACCCAACATTTTGCTGTTTTGTTCCCCAAGCCACTTAGTTATCACTTTTGCCTTATGGCAAGGGGCTCCATCATGCTGGAAAAGGCATTGTTCATCACCAAACTGTTCTTGGATGGTTGGGAGAAGTTGCTCTCGGAGGATGTTTTTGTACCATTCTTTATTCATGGCTGTGTTCTTAGGCAAAAATGTAAGTGAGCGCACTCCTTTGGCTGAAAAGCAACCCCACACATGAATGGTCTCAGGATGCTTTACTTTTGGCATGAGACAGGACTGATGGTAGCGCTCACCTTTTCTTCTCCAGACAAAGTTTTTTTCCGGATGCCCCAAACAATCAAAAAGGAGATTCGTCAGAGAAAATAACTTTACCCCAGTCCTCAGCAGTCCAATCCCTGTACCTTTTGCAGAATATCAGTCTGCCTCGGATGTTTTTCCTGGAGAGAAGTGACACCAGGGCATCCTCCAAAAGTCTTCGCCTCAATGTGTGTGCAGATGCACTCACATTGGCCTGCTGCTATTCCTGAGCAAGCTCTGCACTAGTGGTGCCCCGATTCCGCAACTGAATCAACTGTAGGAGATGGTCCTGGCACTTGCTGGACTTTCTTGGGCGCCCTGAAGCCTTCTTCACAACAATAGGACCTCTCTCCCTGAAGTTCTTAAAGATCCGATAAATGGTTGATTTAGGTGCTATCTTAGTAGCAGCAATATCCTTGCCTGTGAATCCCTTTTTGTGCCAAGTATTGATGACTGCACATGTTTCCTTGCATGTAACCATGGTTAATAGAGGAAGAACAATGATTTTGAGCACCACCCTCCTTTTATGGCTTTTAGTCTGTTATTCCAACTCTATCAGCATTACAGAGTGATTTCCAGCCTTGTCCTCGTCAGCACTGACACCTGTGTTAAGGAGAGAATTGCTGACATGATCTCAGGTGGTCCTTTTGTGCCAGGGCTGAAATGCAGTGGAAATGTTTTTTTTGGGGGGATTAAGTTAATTTTCATGACAAAGAGGGACTTTGCAATTAATTGCAATTCATCTGATCACTCTTCATAACATTCTGGAGTATATGCAAATTGCCATCATACAAACTAAGGCAGCAGACTTGTGAAAATGAATATTTGTGTCATTCTCAAAACTTTTGGCCAGGGCTGTATTTTACCAAGTGCCCCAGATAAGAGCTATTTTGCTGCTTCTTTTGCCATCTTTTCTAAAGGCAGAGTATCTTGTTAAGAAACCGAAAACAAAGGGATAAGATTGTAGCCAGATACTTTGAAATATTTTATTTGATGCTTCAGTCAATGCTGCTGACAATCACTCTAATGCCGCGTACACACGATCGGATTTTCCGACAACAAATCCGTGGATTTTTGTTCAAAGGATGTTAGCTCAAACTTGTCTTGCATACACACAGTCACACAAATGTTGTCCAAAAATTCCGAACATGAGAACGCGGTGATGTACAACATGTACGACGGGACTATAAAAAGGAAGTTCAATAGCCAGTGCGGCTCTCTCTGCTTGATTCAGAGCATGCGTGAACTTTTGTGCAACGGACTTGTGTACACACGATCGGACTTTCCGACAACAAGTTTTGTTGGCGGAAAATTTGAGAACCTGCTAGCAAACATTTGTTGGCGGAAATTTCGACAGCAAATGTTTGATGGAGCATACACATGGTCGGACTTTCCGACAACAAGTTCACATCGAACATTTCCCGTCGGAAAATCTGACCGTGTGTACGCGGCAAAAGAGGAACTCCTGTAGAGGATTGAGGGGGAACACTTAGCAGATATGCCTGACAGAGGTCTATCTTGGGGAAAATAAGAGTGAACAGCTGCAAAGATACATTCAGAAAAAGCCCAGGCACGTCTGAGAAGGACCTACAGACATTTGAAGGTTCCACCATATAATGTTGGGTGAGAGCAAGGGTCTTCAAACTTTCTAAACAAATGGCCAGTTTACTGTCCTTCAGACTTAAGGGGGGCTGGAGTGTGGCCATTGGGAGTAGAATATGTCCTGGCATCAGTGGGAGTAAAAAATGCCACCTCTTTGGTATTAGAGGAAGGAATAGTGCCCCATTGTTGGTGTGAATGGGAGGAGTAGTGCCTTCTTTGTTGATGTCAGTAGAAATTATGCCCCATTGTTGGTGTCAGTGGGAGGAATAGTGCCTTGTATCAGTCAAAGGAAAAGTGCTGCATGGCCCAGATATAGGCAAGCAAAGGGCTGCATCTAGCCACTGGGTAGCAGTTTGGAGACCACTGGATTCGAAAAAAGTTCTGCCATGTTCGTAACCACCATGCATCATTAAAAAGCATGCTTACAACTATTTTGATTTTTTGATTTACAAAAAGCAAAAAATATGGAAATTATAGGCCACGGAATGCAAGCCTTTATTGCATGGATGTGCAACCAAAGTTTCTAGTTGTGCACGAATGGTGATAAATAGGAATTAATGTGTATATGTGTTCTGGACCTAGAGACTGGAATGCATATGCATTTTACATGCACACTGCATTTGTTATTTCTGTACACCAGAGCAAGGAATCCCTGCAACACCATTTGAAATTAAGGGGTCAGCAAGCAAGCTTACAGACTTGTTAATTTAGGTTCTCTACCTACACACATGTACAATGAACTACAACACCCAGACAGTGATGCAATCAGAAAACCAAAAGCATAGCCAATACTCATGTGTGCCCCCAGCCTTGCTGTGCATAAGCACATGCTTCAGAACATAGATTAATTTACTGGCCATCTGTGACACCACAAGAAAAAAAAAAAGAAAACAAAACAAAGGAAAACAAGCCACAAAACAGGAAAAGGAATTCAGCCATCACATCTAAGGACTTGTAGCTTGCAGTATATAAAACTGTTGTTCTTGGGTTGAAAAGATCAAAGAGTTGGCCGCAAGTCTTCTATTTACTGTCTTTATGTCTGAGTATATATGTGTAAGAAATATGCATGCACACAGAGTAATCAAATCAGAGTTTTTAAAATAACTAAAGGGGTTGTAAAGGTAAATTTTTTTTTTTTTTAAATAACAAACATGTTATACTTACCTTCACTGTGCAGCTCGTTCTGCACAGAGTGGCCCCGAACCTGGTCTTCTGGGGTCCCTCGGCGGCTGTTTCGGCTCCTCCCCGCAAGCATTAACCACCTTAACGCGAGCTCCCTCGCATGGTGGTTAGTGCTTCTGGGCGCGCTCCCGTGATACAGCCGGCGGCTATAGCCGCTCGCTGTATCACTCGGCCCCGCGTCATCGGATGTGATTGACAGCAGCGCGAGCCAATGGCTGCGCTGCTTTCAATCCATCCACTGCAGCCAATCAGCGACCAGGCTGAGCTGCAATGGAGATGACGAGAACGAGCAGCGGAGATTCGAGGCGTCAGGTAAGTAAAACGGGGGGGCTGGGGGAGGCGGTATTGATAAAAAAATTTTCACCTTAATGCATATAATGCATTAAGGTGAAAAAATGTTTACCTTTACAACCCCTTAATCCTTGCATTATGCTTACAGACGTATGTTTTCAACAAGCAAGGCAATGAAAAAATTATTGAATGTAGGTATATGAGTTTAATATTTAAACTTGTATTTTGCCTTATTACACTACTGCAGCATATATCACAATTTAGATCAAAACTTGACTTTTTAATTAAAGTATATGAAATACTCAAACATGACCAAAACGTTGTAATATAATTACTAACCACAAGGGGGCACTAACTGCTCAAATGTATCAAGCATTCATTGAAAAAGCAGAACTAATTTTACACATTAAATTTGTGTTTGATTTAAGGATTGCATTTCATTGAAGGATATCAGTGTTATCTTAGGACAAACCATACCCAGGAAGCCAGCTAACCAACATAGCTGTTCTCAGCAACTACATTTTGGGTTGTGGGTAAAAATCAGAGTCCCGGAAGCTTGGGATCACACAGGGAGAGCATGTTAGAGCGCTTACATAAGGTCCCTGGTAGGAATCAAAGTCACAATAGCAGGGATAAAAGGTGCCAGCCACTTACTGACAATAATTTGCTAAGTTATTCTATTAGTTACACCTTAATGTGTATTTTCCTCATCTTTTTGATACAGCAAGGGTAGGTTAGAAACTTTACTACTCTTTATGGCCCCCCCCCAGTGACAACGTTTTACTAGAACTGGAAATGAAATGAAATGTCCATGAGGTATATAGAAAGCAGTAAAACACTCTATTTTAGAGTAGAGTGTATGGTAGGGCAAGAGCTATCTACATCTCTGTTGGAGTTTTTTTCACATTTCCTGTCTGGGTAACAATGCTGTCACTGGGACAACATGCGTCCCCGCATGCTCCCGCACCAAAGAAAACGCATACGTAAGTCGCGCCCGCAAATATAATCAGTTTTCAAATCACACGTGAGGTATTGCTGCAATTGTCAGAGTGAGAGCAATAATTCTTGCAAAAGACCTCCTCTGAAACTCTAAACTGGTAACCGTTAAAAATGTTTAAAGCGTCGCCTATGGAGATTTTTAAGTACCCTAGTTTGTCGCCACTCCACAAGTGTACGCAATTTTAAACCGTAACATGTTAGGTATCTATTTACTCAGAGTAACATCATATTTCACAATATGCCAAAAAATCGGGCTAACTTTACTGTTTAGTTTTTTTTAAATTTCAGTGAAGTGTATTTTTTCCACAAAAATTGCGTTTGAAAGACCGCTGTGTAAATACTGTTTGACATAAAATATTGCAACGACTGCCATCTTATATATATATAGATCTATATATATACATATATAGATCTATATATATCTATATATCTATATATATACAGTTGTGCTCATAAGTTTACATACCCTGGCAGAGTTTATGATTTCTTTGCCATTTTTCAGAGAATATGAAATATGAAAACTACCCAAATTACCCTGATAAAAAGTTTACATTCCCTGTGATTTTGGCCTGATAACATGCACACAAGTTGACACAAAGGCGTTTGAATGGCTATTAAAGGTAACCATCCTCACCTGTGATCTGTTTGCTTGTAATTACTGTGTGTGTATGCGTTTATGGACTCCTGACAGGCCCTTGCATCTTTCATCCAGTGCTGCACTGATATTTCTGGATTCTGAGTCATGGGGAAAGCAAAAGAATTGTCAAAGGATCTGCAGGAAAAGGAAGGTAAACTGTATAAAACAGGAAAGGCATATAAAAAGATATCCAAGGAATTGAGAATGACAATCAGCAGTGTTCAAACTCTAATCAAGAAGTGGAAAATGAGGGGTTCTGTTGAAACCAAACCACGATCTGTTAGACTAAGTAAAATTTCAGCCACAACTGGCAGGAAAATTGTTCGGTATGCAAAGAAAAACCCACAAATAACTTCAGGTGAAATACAGGACTCTCTGAAAACATGTGGTGTGGCCGTTTCAAGATGCACAATAAGGAGGCACTTGAAGAAAGATGAGCTGCATGGTCGAGTCGCCAGAAGAAAGCCATTATTACGCAAATGCCATAAAGTATCCAGCTTACAACACGCCAAACAGCACAGAGACAAGCCTCAAACCTTCTGGCACAAAGTCATTTGGAGTGATGGGACCAAAATGTATCTTTTTGGCCAACCATAAATGCTACATTTGGAGAGGAGTCAACAAGGATGAAAGGTATGGAGGTGGATCTCTGATGTTTTGGGGATGTGTGTGCTACAAAGGCACAGGAAATTTGGTCAAAATTGTTGGCAAGATGAATGCAGTATGTTTTCAAAAAATACTGGAGGAACATTTGCATTCATCAGCCAGGAAGTTGGGATTTACTTGGACATTCCAACATGACAATGATCCAAAACACAAGGCCAAGTCGACCTGTCATTGGTTACAGCAGAATAAAGTGAAGATTCTGGAGCGGCCATCTCAGTCTCCTAACCTCAATATCATTGAGCCACTCTGGGGAGATCTCAAACGTGCAGTTCATGCAAGACAGCTCAAGAATTTACAGGAACTGGAGACTTTTTTCCAAGAGGAATGGGCAGCTTTACCATCTGAGAAGATAAAGAGCCTCATCCACAAACACCACAAAAGACTTCAAGCAGGTAATTGATGTTAAAGGGGGCAATACATGGTATTAGGAACTGGGGTATGTAAACTTTTGATCAGGGTCATTTGGGTAGTTTCTGGTGCCACAGTTGATTGATAATAAATAGCTTCAGCCAAACACTAACCATGAGTGAAAGAAAAGTTTTTGTGTTATTCATATTTTCAGAAAAATGGCCAAGGAATCATAAATTCTGCCAGGGTATGTAAACTTAGTGTCAAAAATAGGCTTGGTCCAGAAGTGGTTAAGGTTGCACTTTTGTTTGTCAAAAAGCAATATTTTTGTTTATACTACTGGAGATTTTAGTCGACTAAAATGTACTGGAGATTTTAGTTCTTGGTTCATTAAAGTCCCACCTTTTGAGGGACCCGGTTTTTTTTTTGTATTAGGGATGTGGACCTGAACCAGCTCTTTTCCAAATAGTTGGCAAACAACCTTTGTACATATCAAAGAAGAGAATGCCACCACCAGTATTTATGTAGGTCAGTAGAACTTTGGGGTGTAAATGGGACAGATATGTGTGAATTCATCAGCCAGCCAGGACAGAAAATGGCTGTGTGATGCTGAATGTCACTCAGCCAGATGTATACTAGAACAGAATACTCTTTGAGGATTGTTGTATGCATGCAATGGGACAGAAATGTTTAGAAAATAAAGCAATGCTATCAGGATGCACTTGGTAAGAGAAGAGTTCTGGGTAGAATGGACAACAATTTCAAGATTTTTAGATTTTCATTGCTGTATATTTCCTGTTGTAAACTGGGACAGAAGGTGAACAAAATCCCTTCAAAAGGAATATAGTCAGTAGCTCTCTTAATTTGTTTAATTTAATTGGGAAGAGCTATAACATAGGTATCTGCTGCCCGTATGCTCCCAATGAGATTTCCTTACTCTGTTTAACCCCCCTGGCGGTATTCCCGAGTCTGGCTCGGGGTGAGATATTAGTACCAAAAGCGGTAACTCCGAGCCAGACCATCGCTGCATCCTGGAAGACGTGACTTACCTTGTCTCCGGGATCCTGCGATGTTCTCCCGCTGTGTTCGGCGGCCGGATCTTCCGCCCGATGCACCGTATGCCCAGTCTTCCGTTCCCTGCTAGCGTAGCGATGCAGGGGGTGGAACCAGCGACAAATTCAAAAAATATAAAACACAAACACACTGACACATTGTAATCCTATTGGATTACATTACTAAATAAAATAAAATTGACCTCAGTTTGTCCCCCAGTGCTTTGTCCCGTGCCCCTGCCTGCAGTTTTACTGTACTTTCTGTCTGGAAACTGCAGCGCGACCATGGCATCAAACCTCAAAAGTGGCATATGACCTGCTGGAAAACAGCGACAGCGAGACAGAATCGCTTGCAGAAGTGAGTGATAGCGATTCATGGGGAAGTTCGTCATCAGGCACGGAATACGATTTCAGCGATGATTCTGTGACTGTGCCCAGTGATGTGCGGACTTGGTGCTGCATTGACTGCGGTACGGAGCATGCAGCGCCCCCAAGATTCCCGTTTACCGGAGCACCTGGTATCAAAGTGGACGTTGAAGATGACAGCCCCTTGGGATACCTCCAACTCTTTTTGACTGATGAGGTTATAGAAAGAATTGTTACAGAGACCAATTGGTACCAGGAGCAACAAGCTGCTATACCTCAGAGGTTTTCAAGGAGCAGAAAATGGGAACCAGTGACCAAGGAGGACATCTGAAAGTTTCTGGACCTAATTATTCTCCAGGGAGTGGTGGGTAAACCCCAGCAGAAGTGGTACTGGACAACCAACAAAATACTAGCCACTCCTTTTTTGGCACCATCATGTCGAAATACAAATTTTTTCTCATAATGAAATATCTGCATTTTCAAAATAATGAAGAATTGATGAGACTTCTCATCCAGTTCCAAAACTGAAAAAGATTTGGGATCTATATCAAATTATTCAGAAAAATTTCCAGCAGACCTATGTACCAGAAAGAGATGTCAGTATCGACGAAAGTCTAATGGCCTACAAAGGAAGACTTAGCTGGATACAGTACATCGCATCTAAGAGAGCACGATTCGGCATAAAATCATTCATGCTCTGTGAAGCCAGCACTGGTTACATATGGAATTCGGTCCTTTACAACGGGAAAGGGACCAAATTCAACGGCAGATTCAGTAATTATGGAATGGCAACCGCTTCTGTTGTTACTTTGATTGAGTAATTGCTGAATCAGGGGTACTGTGTAACCACAGATAATTTTTATACTTCTCCAGAACTCTATGAGTTCCTTCTACAACACAGCCGCCATTTACTGAGAGGACTGTGGATGTTGATAAAAAGCTCTCTACATCTCTGAGAGGGACGGCTAACAAGACAGCTGGGCGTAGCCTCAGCTTATTTTCTTTGGTGAGTAGAGTTCCAAGCCTCCTTTCCAGCTGGAATATTCCATTGATTTGGACCAGGCCTACACCCACCACTTGGCGGTATAAGCTTGTTTGACTCACCGCTCATGGTGTGTGAGTCCACCACTGCTGGAAAGAGTACCTCATCTTCTTCCATCTTTTGATGCTACCAATGTGAAGGCACTAACCAGAATGTCAGCTCTATTCTAGAGCATTTTGAGAAGCATACAGAGATTCAGGATATTAATATTATAATATATACATCTACATGAACTTTTTCTTTATACAGTATATGGACTTTAGATGGTAAACATCATGTCTGCGTGATACATTTCATTCATGTTTTTGGATAGCCATCGTTTTAAATTACGGGGCACCCATTGTTCATAGTGTTATTCATTTATTTATGTCCCTATGTTTGTCATTTAGTGACCTGTAGGATTTTTATCACACAGTGAGCAGATGTATAACTCCCTTTTCATATTCCATTTAAATAATTTCACACATTTTTAATTTCTCTTTATTTTCAGTGTGCTTTACCACTGTTCACACACTTTTTGTTATTTTACCAGTAAGGGCTCACACTGATGTATTATGCGGATTTAGTACACGTGTTACGTGTTTTGAACATCCAATTGGATGAGTGAGACTCTCTGCGACTTTTTGTTGCATTTTTTTCACAGGTATTGTTAAATACCCATTTATGCACATCACACGTTGGAACACTGGTATTTCACTTTTTATATCATATTTTTCAAAGTGATACGTGCAACTCTACATTTAGACACAGTCGCATCATTGCAACTTGATATATGTTTCACTATATATATTGTTTGATTTTTTTTTTAGATTTTGAGTGTTACATTAGGGTTTAACCTCCCTGGCGGTATGATCATTTCGGATTTTAGGTGCTGTACCATTATTTTGCATGGAAATTTGGCGTTTTATATTGTAGGTCTGTAATTCTTAACAATAACACACTTATATCTGTCCACCAAGAGTCTAGTAGATATCCCGGGTATGATGAAGTTTGAAACACAAAAACATAAATTATAATATAATAAATAAATATAAATAATTAAAAAAAAAAAAAATATAATAAAATACATTTCCCCACGATTCACTATCGCTCAATTCTATCGCTGTTTTCTAGCTGGTCTAAAGCCACTTTTGACATAAAGGGACACTTTTTGGTTGCTATGGACAATCTCAAGTTTCCAGGCAGAAAGAAGAGTATATATAATACAAAACTGCATGCAGGGCATTGGACAAAGCACTGGGGACAAAAGGGATGTGAAATAATTTCATACAGTACTGTAATCTGTAAGATTACAGTACTGTATGTGTTATGATTTTTACTTTCTTTTTAATTTGCTGCCAGGCTCCGCCCCCGTGTGTCGCAACGCTCACAGGGAACAGAGCCTGGCACAGAGAGGCTTCGGGCAGAGGACGGAGCCCGCAGACACAGCAGGGGACATCGCAGGATCCTGGGGACAAGGTAAGTAACTTTTGCCTGGATTCTGCGATGTGATCCCGAGTGTGGCTCGGGGTTACCGCTAATGGTGCTGAAATTTAACCCCGAGCCACACTCGGGAAAACCGTCAGGGAGGCTACGGCACTATTTGTACACAGAATCTTATTCTGATTATCTTCAGAATATTCATTCACTACCAGCGCTACACTTTTTACTTATACTTTTATATTATATATACTGTTCTTTCTGCTTGGAAACTTGAGATTGTCCATGGCAACCAAAAAGTGTCCCTTTACGTCAAAAGTGTTTTAGACCAGCTAGAAAACAGCGATAGTAAATTAGAACACTGAGCGAATGATTCGTGGGGAAATTAATTTTATTATTATTATATTATTATTTTTTATAATTATTTATAGTTATTTATTATATTATAATTTTTGATTTCGTGTTTCAAACTTTATCATACCCGGGATGTCTACTAGACTCTTGTTTGGACAGATTGAAGTGTGTTATTACTAAGTATTACAGGCTTATAATATAAAACTCCAAATTTCTATGCAAAACAATGTACTGCTTTGAGATTCAAAAAATCAGACATAATCATACCGCCAGGGACGCTACGGTAAAAAACCTTCTGTACTGCAGGATCCCCCCCAGTTCCCTCACCCACCTTTATACGTACCCAATCCAGCGATGTGCTTGAGAGCAGCCGCTCTCTTCCTCCTTACTTCGCTCTCTCCCTCCTTACTTGGCAGATTGATAGCAGTGGGAGTCCCTGGCTCCTGCTGCTGTCAATTAAATGCTGTGATGAAGGAGCAGGGGCTGTTCCGAGCCGCCGCTCTGTGTCAATAGACGCAGACAGGGTGGCTCGGGGGCAAGCACGCATAAGTGCCCCCATAGCAAGCAGCTTGCTATGGGGGCACTCACTGAAGAGGAGGAGCCAGGAGCGCCAGTGGGGGACCCCAGGAGAGAAGGATCGGGGCTGCTGTGTGCAAAACTACTGCACAGAGCCGTTAATTATAACATGATTATTATTATAATAAAAAAATAAAAGTTTAATGTCACTTTAATATAATCAGGACAAGTTGTAGATAGCAGACAAAAATAAAACCTAACAGAGGTTTTAATCCATTCTCCACTTTATGCAATACAAGTTCTTCTTTAATTTATTACATATTAATCATACTAATCAGATATAAACTACTACTGCTACTTTTAATACTGCTGCTGATACTACTGCTACTACTACAACTACCACTTTTATTAATAAAACTAATTATTGCATCAATGGATCTTACCTTATGAGAACACATTGGTTGTCATGTCTTTTCCATAAGCAACGGTAACACTCATTGGCCACAGCAAAGATGTGAGGTGGTATTTCTCCCATGTGATGTCTGCTATACAACTCTGATGTGTTTTGGTCATATAAACCAGGAATCAATTTGTAAGGGTTCACAGAAGTCAATATAGAGCCAATATATGTCTGAAAAACAAAAGATAGGAAAACTATTTAAAGAATTTCAGCCATAAACATAAAAAGATAAATTAAGATAGAGAAGGATGATTACTGGAAAGGATGGGAAGGAATATTTATTATTATGAGAGGTATTTATATAGCACCGACAATTTACACAGTGCTTTACATCTATATTGTACATTCTCATTAGGTCGCTGCCCTCAAGGACTTGAAAACAAAAAAAAACTCGTGCCAAAAACTAGTGTTAAAATAAAAATAAATAGCTGCTCCCCAAAAAGTGTAGATAATCTACTGAACTTGAAAGAAATAGTGATAGGGGGCGCTATATGTAGTATAAATAACCAACTGTGTTAAAGTGCCAGTGATAACATTAATAGGATATACTAAATAAACTGGAAGTGACGTGACCGGAAAGCGCCTCGAAGTACATTTCGTTTTACAATGTCATCAGGAAGCGTTCCGGTCACTAAGCAGAAGACACTAAATACCATGGAATTTGTTTTTCTATTTTTATCTAGATTAATGACTTCATTATATTATTTGGCTTAGGTCCTTCTATTTCAGATTTTTACTATGGCTTGTGGGTTATATATTTTATCAATGGTATTGAATGACATTATTTATGGTACACCTCTCAACGGGGGATATTTGAATGGGAGGGAATGAGTTAGGTGGGGATTAACAAACCTACCTACCAATCACATTCCACTTCTATGGTATTTAGTGTCTTCTACCTAGTGACCAGAACGCTTCCTGATGACGTTGTAAAATGAAATGTACATAGAGGCGCTTTCTGGTCACATCACTTCCGGGTCCTGGCTTCTGGTTTGTCTCCAAATGGCAGTGGAACGCACGGCGATCTCTGAGCGCGAGCTGGGCGGTGTGCGGCTCCTTTCAGCACTACACACGGGCTATCCTGAGTGCCGTGACAAGGCACCTTTACATGTAAGCAGGCAATTTTAATATTTTGAATAAAGCAGTATTACGCTATTGGTTCCCTACCTTTCTTTCCTACCTTTCTTTTATTTACAATGGGAAACCATGGTGGAGAGGAGGATGCAAATATACAAGTCTCCTGATTTATCCCTAAGAATATCCAAGCAAGATTTTTCATTTAAGCATCATTTGACCTTCTTTTTAAATAAAGAGGTCATGGATGTCTGGCAAGTAGGACATCCCATTTAACCACATTGTGTGTGTGGTTTGAGTACATTGCCAAGTGGTGGAGGAACTTTTTTCACGATATTGGTTTATTGAAGATATTTCATATTTCCAAAGGACATTTGAACTATTATTGTTTAATTTTTGTTTTCAGCATTTTGCACTTCCATGTATCTGTTATATGTGGTCTCATTTGGGATATCCCTTTTATGTTATCACTGGCACTTTAACACAATTGGTTATATAATATACATCTAGCGCCCCCTATCACTATTTATTTCCTGCCCTCAAGGAGCTTACAATCTAAGCTCACCAACCCACATTCATGCATACACATACTAGGGTCAATTTAGACAGGAGCCAATTAACCTAATATCTCTGGATCGTGGGAGGAAACTGGAGTACCCACCTGAAACCTATGCATGCACAAACTCCAGGCAGGTAGTGCCATGTTTGGTATTCAAACCGACGACCCTCATTTATTTAGGGTAAACACAGCCATGGTCTGTGTCCCTGGTTGGATTTTTTTTTTTTGTTAAACGCCTGTTGTTATTTCACAATCAGGACTGTTCCAGGGGTCTACGGCTGCTATTCTCTGTTTAGAATCAGAGCGATCTTTTACAGAATGATTTGTTTGCTTTTAGAGTTCTGCAAATTTAAGGAAATGTGAAATAATGAAACTAATGAAAGATTTTTCATTAGTCAATAGTGGTTGCACACCAAAACCATGTAATATGTACTAATTTAAACTACAAATTACAGTAAGCACACACCATTATACAAATACACAATACAAAACTTGTAAAAAAAAAATAAACCCTGCCAGCATGCAAAGGGGACCTAAAAAAAAAAATACATATAAGCAAGGCATGTGGTCTCCCTTTATAAGTGCAAATGTATGCAACTTAAACTTTGCACTCATGTGCATGACTCTTTGTCAGTTATAATTTTATAAGGAAGCTCCCTTGTTCTTTTTAGCAGTGTTTAGGAAACACACAGGATATCCTTAGATTCCCTGTATGAGTCTGGATTTCTCAAGAGCCACCGTACCTTTTGGGAAAACTCCGGGGAAGCTTGTTCTCAGTTTAAATATTTCCACATATAGTTAGAGCTATACTGTATGTATGTCCCTTTGTTGCTGCTTCCATTGACTAGGGTAAGACCACGTGTTATAGAGATGCCTTGGTATGGCATGTGACTTTCACAAAAAAATGTCAAATGTATCCCGCTGAGATTTCCAATTGTATAAAAAAAATAATTAATTAGGCCTCCATTGTTTTCTGCATTGTGTCTTGTATTTTTATATTTTGTAAAACACACATATCACTGTACCAGAGAAAAAAATTCCCATTTGCCAATTTTTTTTCTGAGCCCTGTTTATAGTTTTCCCAGAGAAAAGTTGTGGTTTACTAAGGCTGAAAACTCAACCATTTTTCCAGCAGCATTTACATTCCCAGATCATATCATCTGCATTTCCTGACCATAGGACGGGGCTAGATTTAGCTTTTGACAGGATGGCAGATCTACATAAGTACTCTGGAAAAATATGGTAAAGTGAGGAATGATATCTGAAAATGCTACTTTTTTTGTATTTTCTTAATTTCTGTTAGGGACAGGCTGATTCCCTTTCTGCTTGTTTTTCTCATATTTCACTCATCTGGTTGTTAGCCATTACTTTCTTTGATGTCAGAGCTGGAGAACAACAAATATGTCATTCTATTTTTGAAATGGTTTCTGTCCAGTAAAGCCACACACAGAATTTTCCACAGTATCAAATTTCAAAAATGGATGTTCTACCACTTTGCTTAACTATATTTCACTTCATCTTTGTGGTACAGCCATCAAACTCTATAAATGGCAGTCTACACATGCTAAAATTTCATTTTCTTTTACAGTAGAGCATTTGACACATCTATAGCTTGTTCATGATTCAATGTGTAAAGTATTCATACAGGTAAGTACTTGTTCCTGTAAATACTATTCAATCCCTATAAATTTAAAGTGTAAATGTCCACATAGTATACATCAAGTAGAATTTCTTTGTGATCTCCAAGGCTAACTATCTGCATCTTACAGTTCTATTCCCCAGATTACAGGTAAGCTAATTGGTATGCCTGTTGCATTGGCGATTTACGTTTAGGGTGCCATTAATAATGTATTGGCACCCGCAGCTGAAGGCAAAGGCAGTGAGTTTTGAAATTTGATGTGGAATTGTACACATAACGCACCTTTCCTGTATCCCGTTCTGGTGTGAACCGGCCCTTAGATTATGCTGGTTCTTAACTCTGTTACATCTATCCTCTACTGAAGAACTATTAACTATTTTGCCCTTAGCTTCATGTTACTACAATAAGGACACAGTATAATCATGGTAACATTGGAAATAGGGATGGTCAGATTCTCCTGACCAATGAAAAAGTAACAGCAAAAAAGTCTTAATTGTTCTAACATTAACTTGTCCAGTACACAGTGGGAGGGATTTACTAAAACTGGAGAGTGCAAAATCTTGTGCAGGTGTGCATAGAAACCAATTAGCTTCCAGGTTTTATTATCAAAGCCTAATGTGTTACTAAACCCAGGGCTTGCCATTCACTATATCTGGTCTCCCACAGTACACAGAACATGGAAATGCAATAATTTTAGTAAACTTATACTGCTAAATACCTTTTCTCGTCAGCAGTATATAGCAGTCTTGTGAATTCTATCAGTGTCTGGTGAAAGCTTGTTGAATGAGTTTTCATTCTCCCCTGATTGTCCTATGAGGCTGCAAGTCCCCTGACCCTCTGTCTGAACAGTGCTGATCACATGCACTCTTCCAAGAAAAAAAAAACTCTCTAGCAATACACACCAAACTGAGCATGTACAGCCTGACTCTAGTAACTGTCTTATCCGGACATGTTTTGGAGACAGTGCGCAATGGGGAGGATCAGAGAAGACAGGATCAAACAGCCTTTTTACACAATGCAAATGATTAACCCCTTAGGTTCCACAGTGAGCATAGCAAGCATGCTTTACTGCATATACAGAATGATTTTACTGTTGTGGGTTTAATAACACTTTAATTGAATAAGCTGAAATTAGAAGCTGATTGGCTACCATGCACAGCTGCACCAGATTTTGCACTTTTCAGTTTTAATAAATCTCCCCCAATGTTCCTGCAGCTTTGTCACCAGGCATGCATACACCAAACTGCCACAGAAAATAATAACTGTCCATTTTATTCTAAACAGACGGTTATTATTCTCTATTATTGGACCTTCATATATGTGACTTATCAAAAGCTACCAGAATCCTTGACATTATAAGCATTGACAGGCCCTAGGTATGTAGTAGCAGTGAAAAGAAAAGTTTGTTTGCATCTGGGTAGAGACTGAGTTGTTTGTTTACATTGTATCTGTGCTCGGAAGATGGACTTTAAATTACATATTCGTAACAAGCAATAAAAGAGATGTACAGCAAACTATCCCTGACCTTCTTTGCTGCTTATAATGTGAACTAATTAATTCCCAAAGATCCCCAAAGAGCACAACAAAGACCCTGAATTTGGGCTTTAGCGAGTTTCCATTACAGGGCTGGCAGGCAGCCAAGATTCTGGTGCAACAGAAATGAATAGGAATAAAAATAAGATTTCTGTGCCTCTGCTGTTAATTCTAAAAACACATTTCTCCTCATTTCCTTTAATGACAGAGGTGAATGAGGGCTTGTATTTTTGTAAATATTTTATTATATCTTTTCATGTGACAACACTGAAGAAATTACACTTTGCTACAATGTAAAGTAGTGAGTGTACAGCTTGTAAAATATTGTAAATTTGCTGTCCTCTCAAAATAACTCAACACACAGCCATTAATGTCTAAACCGCTGGCAACAAAAGTGGGTACACCCCTAAGTGAAAATGTCCAAATTGGGCCCAAAGTATCAATATTTTGTGTGCCCACCATTATTTTACAGCACTGCCTTAACCCTCTTGGGCATGGAGTTCACCAGAGCTTCACAGGTTGCCACTGGAGTCCTCTAGCACTCCTCCATGATGACATCACGGAGCTGGTGGATGTTAGAGACCTTGCGCTCCTCCACCTTCCGTTTGAGGATGCCCCACAGATGCTCAATAGGGTTTAGGTCTGGAGACATGCTTGGCCAGTCCATCACCATTACCCTCAGCTTCTTTAGCAAGGCAGTGGTCGTCTTGGAGGTGTGTTTGAGGTTGTTATCATGTTGAAATACTGCCCTGTGGCCCAGTCTCCGAAGGGGGGTCATACTCAGCTTCAGTATGTCACAGTACATGTTGGCATTCATGGTTCCCTCAATGAACTGTAGCTCCCCAATGCCGGGGCAATCATGCAGCCCCAGACCATGCCACTCCCACCACCATGCTTAAAGCGGGATTCCACTCAAATTTTTAACTTAATCTTACCCCCTTCAGTTAATTGCATAGATGTTCAAATGCCGCACAAAAATCCTTTTTATCGCTGTAATTACCTTTATATTGTACTTTATTGTGGCACTTCCTGTCTCTCCTCCCATGGGAGTAGGCGTGTTTAGGCTTCAGGCTTCCCAAGATTCAGTGCGGGAACAATGATCATGCTTGTGAACAAGCTGTGAATGAACAGCATTCACCGCATCCAGGAAATCAATGCTTGTGGGCTTCACATGCCCACAAGCAAGATGGAAACAGCCAGCATCACATTTTTAAAGTTATTCTTCAGTACGAAAACAGACAGAGGCGGAAATATTCCACCCAAACTGTGAGTATTATTTTGGGATTAGCAAAGTGTCTCAATGACCTAAAAAAAAAAAAAAAAGATTGGTCGCCGGACTCCCACTTTAACTGTAGGCAAGACACACTTGTCTTTGTACTCCTCACCTGGTTGCCACCACACATTCTTGACACCATCTGAACCAAATATGTTTATTTTGGTCTCCTCAGGCCACAGGACATGGTTCCAGTAATCCATGTCCTTAGTATGCTTGTCTTCAGCAAGCTGTTTGAGGGCTTTCTTGTACATCATTTTTAGAAGAGGATTCCTTCTGGGACAACATCCATGTAAACCAATTAGATGCAGCATATGATCTGAGCACTGACAGGCTGACCCCCCACACCTTCAACCTCTGCAGCAATGCTGGCAGCACTTAAATGTCTATTTCCCAAAGTCAACCTCTGGATATGACGCTGAGCACGTGCACTTAGCTTCTTTGGTTGACCATGGGGAGGCCTGTTCTGAGTGGAACCTGTCCTGTTAAACCGCTGTATGGTCTTCGAAACCGTGATGCAGCTCAGTTTCACGGTCTTGGTAATAGTCTTATAGCCTAGGCCATCTTTATGTAGCGCAACAATTCTTTTTTTTTCAGATCCTCAGAGTTCTTTGCCATGAGGTGCCATGTTGAACTTCCAGTGACCAGTATGAGAGAATGAGAGCGATAACACAAAATTGAGCACACCTGCTCCCCATTCACACCCTGTAACACTAATGAGTCACATGACACCAGGGAGGAAAAATGGCTAATTGGGCCCAATTTGGACATTTTCATCTAGGGGTGGACTCACTTTTGTTGCCAGCGGTTTAGACATTAATGGCTGTGTGTTGAGTTATTTTGGGGGGACAGCAAATTTACACTGTTATACAAGCTGTACACTCACTACTTTACATTGCAGCAAAGTGTCATTTCTTCAATGTTGTCACATGAAAAGATATAATAAAATATTTACAAACATGTGAGGGGTGTACTCACTTTTGCGAGATACTGTAAATGCTTTAGAGCAGCCTTTTTAACCAGGGTGCCCTGGCAAAACACCTAAAAATTGCCAAAAACTGTATACAAGCCAGTGAGTGGATCAAGCCTGCCTTTTAGTTACACAAAGCCACAGATTTTCATTGTGCACCATTTCAACCTTCTAGTTGCCAGCATTTCATCAACCACTGACATCATCGGTTAATAGGGAGGATGTCAGGAGCCTGCACGGCATCCTTGTTTGCCCCTCACCTGCCCCATCAGCACTGGGGTCACATTAGCTGAGTGAGGGAGAGAAACTGAGGAAGAAGAGAAACATTGGGATACTAGTCAGTACCAGTGTGCTTTGGAAGAAAAATCCTTGGTTCACACTATGAACCTCATGTGAATCCTACAGGAACCAAGCCATTCCTGTTCAATTGACCCATGTGTCATTTTGAATGGGCTAAAATCACACTGCATCACACCAAAGTCATGCATTCACCAATTTTGGAACCATACTGCAATCAGATTGCATGGTACTTTTGTACCATGTGATCCGATGCGGGCACATGCAGTGTGTTTGTGACCTGCGTTTGGGGTGTTGTTAAAGCGGAGTTCCACACAAAAATGGAACTTCCGCTTTTCGGAACCCTCCCCCCCTCCGGTGTCACATTTGGCATGTTTCAGGGGGGAGGGGGGTGCAGATACCTGTCAAAGACAGGTATTTGCACCTACTTCCGGCATAGACTCCCATGGGAGTCTATGCTTCTTCCTGTGCCGACCGCGCTGTCTGCTGGGAACACACAGCTCCCAGCAGAGAGCGGGGACCACTAGGGACGCGCAGCGCGACTCGCGCATGCGCAGTAGGGAACCGGGAAGTGAAGCCGCAACGCTTCACTTCCTGATTCCCTCACCTAGGATGGTGGCGGCAGCTGCCGAGAACCGAGCGGGTTCCCGGCGTCAACTGCCGACATCGCTGGACCCCGGGACAGGTAAGTGGCAATGTATTAAAAGTCAGCAGCTGCAGTATTTGTAGCTGCTGGCTTTTAATATTTATTTTTTTTGGCGGTGTGGGTAAACCCCTACTTTAAAATTGCACTGACACTCACTGCAGATCACAAGGGTGGTTCAATTTGAATACGGTGCGGGAAACGTGCATGGATCATGGGGTTACTAATGTTGGGTGTTCTACATGTGTGGATGTTGCTGCATTAGGTAAAACTATTAGTTAACTTTTTTATCATTTCAAAATGGAGTGCCTCAAGGTTGGGCTGAATTTTAAAGTGTTCCTTGACTGAAAAAAGGTGGAGAAACACTGTTTTAGAGTACATTGTTTGGATACAGGTTTACTTTACATGTACTGTTACCCTTTTGAATGAGACCTGTTTTTGAACATCAAAGTGGATGTAAACCCTCACAAATACCCAGTGAAGTGAACAGGCTCAGATGATACACAGGGATGAAACAAATATCCCTACATAAGTTTTACATGTATATTTGCTGTCTTCAGCTTTATATATTCTTTAGAAAGTGCACATCGTGTTAGAAGATTTTCTCTTCCTGGTTAGCACTGCAGTGAAGCCTGGGCATACAGCCAAGACAGCTGATTGGCACACACCCCCTCACCTCATAGGGAGAGACTTTCAGATCTCTTTGCTTAATCATTCAGCTCTGTGCTAATCTATTTATAGCATCCTCCCCAATACAAAACTCCCTTTTATCTCATGTGTTGGAGAACTTGTCAGGAGTTATCAGGCTGATAACAGAAGAATGGAGCAGGAGACAGCTACGGGACATAGTGCTTTGAAGAGAGATAAGAAAACACTACAGGTATATGTGCCCAGCTCAAATTTCATGAATCGGGTTTACATCCACTTTATTAATTTGACATTCTAATACAGTTCTTTAAAAAATAAAAGTTTATTTGCTGCTATAGCTCTACATATAAATTGTACAAGACTGAATAATCCTTCTGTAAAGATTCTACAATTTTGCCAGCCTTTCTTCAGTTTTGAAATAAGCCATCATCAATGCAGCATACTTATTTAAAATAGCCAACACTTCAAAACATATCAAAACATAAAAGTAAAAAATCTTTAAAAAATACATGGCTATAGCTACATATGGTGAAAAGCCTTAATGAGTAAGAAACTATACACTTTTTTTTACTTTTATAAAATATTTGTCAATGCGTGGTATGGCAAGACTGTTGTGTCTGACCAAGACAGATGCATTTCACTGTGAAAGAATGTACCACTTCATTTGAAACTTGTCTCTGTATCTGTTTATAATGTAGCCCTTTATGTTAAGGCGGTATACTGTCCACCTGGTTGGGGAATGTAACATAAAAGATCTGCACAAAGGAAAGTTTATATGCTGTAGATGTGACTGTGAAAAAACAAGAGAAACTTTGGTTCATAAAGATGCATTATAGATTTATCACTAATCAGGTAATTAATTTGTGCTTCATTTAAAGGCCTTAACTGATATTAAATGGCCCATATCTATTATTTTGTTTGAAATTTGAAGAATAATATACAGTATAAAGCAAAATATTTTAACAGATATTCTTGGATAATTGGTAATCTTTTGTCATTGGCAGTAGCCTTCTTTGAATTGGTGTCGCCACTGATGGGTGTGCTCTAAGGATGATAGGACCATGTAAATCTCACCAATATGTCAGGGATGCCTTCAGGGGACATTAGTGTGTGACAAGCCTGGAGACCAACTATATAGGATAAGCTGTTTACAAGGTATAGCTATAAGTCTGAAATAAGATCTAGACTATGCACTAGGAATAACCACCCCAGGGAGACTTCATCTCAGGGTCGGAGGTAGGGTAAACATGTAAAGGAGGCATAACAACCTCCCATGTGGCCTGTGAGTACAGCTGTAAGACTGGATTTTGTTGAACGGGTATGCTGGAAAACCAGCATCTGATTAGCTGTGTTCTAGCAGGGGTGGGGGGGTGAAAGTCCCCCTGTCAGAATACAATAGCACAATGGGGGATATGGCCGTACTAACATCGCTTCTGTTATTACGGCAATCTCTTGTTTTTTTTTTCCTTCAGCCTACTGTACCCAGCTTTAGGGACCTTAGATTGCAGCTCCTTGAGGGCAGGGACTGATGTGGATATACAATATAAATTTAACCACTTCAATACCTGCTGCGTCACTGAGGAGCCGATGCGCGTGCCCGGCAGCCGCAATGTCCGCTGGGCACTCGCGATCGCTCGTGACAGAGTCGGAACATGGATCTGTGTGTGTAAACACACAGATCCACGTCCTGTCAGGGGAAAGGAGACAGATTGTGTGTTCCTTGTATATAGGAACACTGACCGGTCTCCTCCCCTAGTCAGTCCCATCCCCCCACAGTTAGAATCACTCCCTAGGTAACACATTTGACCCCTTGATCGCCCCCTAGTGTTAACTCCTTACCAGTGAGATTTATACAGTAATCAGTGCATATTTATAGCACTGATCGCTGTATAAATGTAACTGGTCCCAAAATAGTGTCAAAAGTGTCCGATACGTCCGCCCCAATGTCACAGTCATGATAAAAATCGCAGATCGCCCCCATTACTAGTAAAAAAAATTACAAATAAAAACACCATAAATCTATCCCCTATTTTGTAGGCGCTATAACTTTTGGGCAAACCAATCAATATACGCTTATTGCGATTTTTTTTTTTTACCAAAAATATGTAGAAGAATACATATCGGCCTAAACTGAGGATTTTTTTTAAAATTGGGATATTTATTATAGCAAAAAGTAAAAAAAATTGTGTTTTTTTCAAACTTGATGCTTTTTTGTTTATAGCGCAAAAAATAAAAAATGCAGAGGGGATCAAATACCACCAAAAGAAAGCTCTATTTGTGGGGGAAAAATGATAAAAATTTCATTTGGGTACAGTTTTGTATGACCATGCAATTGTTATTCAAAATGTTACAGCGCTGAAAGCTGAAAATTGGCCTGGGCGGGAAGGGGGTGAAAATGTCCTGTATTGAAGTGGTTAAAATGCTGCGTAAATTGAAGGCGCTATATAAAATAAATAAATAAAGTGGTTCGTAAAATGAAAAGTGAAAACGTTTACCCGCTGCTATGAACAACAAGATTATGTCCCTTCAGATCACTCTCATACGCGCAGTTCTATCTTTGGTAAAAAACATGGATTTGAAAGGCTTTGTACTCACACATCTTTATAAAGCGTGCAAAAGCTCTTAGACACAAGCATACTGCCAACACATTTGCATGCATTTTTATGCATTTCCTACATAGTTGAGTCACATATGTTTAAAATTACAGGATGCAGCTTTTCTCCTAATATACTGTTTCATTTTCTACAAAGCAATACATAGTAGTGCACCTGTATAGATTTTGTTATCCTTAAAATGCATTTTCATAGGGTTCTACTGGGTGCAAAGATAGGTGATGACTAGGGTTGCAGCGATACCACTTTTTAAGACCGAGTACAAGTACCGATACTTTTTTTCAAGTACTCGCCGGTATCGATTACAGATACTTTTTTTAAATGTCATGTGACAGTGGCACGAATGTGCAGCACTAATGGGCACTGATGAGGCGTGGACTGTCAGTAGTTTTTTATTACATTTTTTTTTACAATTTTATTTTTTACAATTTTTTTTTTATTATTTTTTACAATTTCCCAGTCCCTTTTCCCAGCAGCCTAAGACCCCTTTCACACCGAGGGCGTTTTGCAGGCGCTATAGCGTTAAAAATAGCGCCTGCAATCCAGAGGAGGACGGGGACCAGAGGAGAACACGAAGGGGGAGCGGAAGAGGGGGGGGAGACTGGAGATGCGCATGGATAGGGGGAGCGGAGGAAGAGGGGGGGATTGGAGGAGCACATGGAGGGGGACCGGAGGAGGACGGGGGGGGGGTGACCGGAGGAGCACACAGAGGGGGGCCGGAGATTGACAGAGGGGGACCGGAGGAGCACAGAGGAGGACACAGAGGGGAGCCAGAGAAGGATACAGGGGAAACTCAGGGATGATCGGTGCAGTGGTGGGGGCAGTTACAAGCACCGATCTCCCTGTGTGGCTTTCAATAAAGCAGCTGAAAGCCACGGAGGCGAGAGGAGGAGAAGCGGCTGTCAGCTGCTTTATAGAAAGCCACAAAGGGAGATTGGTGATTATAACTTCCCCTGCCGCCGCACCGATCATCCGTGACTGCCCAGGTATTGGACTAGGCATCATGAGCATTTGCAGGAGTACAAGTATTCTTGCAAATACTTGGTATCTGCACCGATACCGATACTAGTTTTGGTATCGGTGCAACCCTAGTGATGACTATACAGAACTGGCTCCGGCACATTCAAAATTCACACCACAACACAATAAATTTAAAACTAGATGTTTTCCGTGAATATTTTTCATAGCATTAGAGTGTAATTAGATGCATTGGAAATTCAGAGTAGAACTAAAGCCAAAACTTTTTTTACCATTTGGATAGAGTAGGGAAGGGTTATAACTCGTTTCAGTTTTTTTCACTATCTGTGTCCAATTGGGGAGATTTTCATTCACTTCCTGTCCCATAGCCACAACAGGTCTTAAAAGTGAGGGAAATTCCCTCTTAAAGAGAAACGTCAGCTGCGTAATGCTGGCCCTGCCTCCATCACCAGTGCCAACATATTTGAAACTCCTGCACATGCACAGATGTGCCAAAGGGCTCTTCCTAGCCTTTGGGACCTGGCAGAGACCTTCAGCAGGTGCCAAATTTCCCTGGGCATACACAGGCAGGCAGCTAATCAGGACCTCCATAACTATGTGTATTCGTGCATGCACATGGAAAAACCCACACATGTGCAGATGTGCACATCCACTTATACATGGAATTAAGTACAATGTAATTTTCACGTAGGCAAGAAAGGATAAAGTGCTGCTCTGTAGCACACAAAAAATCAAAATTAAAGTTGTTATTGTATTTATTGGCATAAACACGCACTTTTTCACCCTGAAAATCGAGTGCAAATAGCGTGTGCGTGTTATACGCCGATACTTCAATTTTAGCTGCCTCGGAGGGGACAGGGAGGGGGGCGGGACGAACGCCATCAGATTACATACAGTGAGAATCTCCTGTTTACTTGGCAGCCTCTGTAATAGGAAGTCCCGTCTCCTGGGCCACCATTGGACCACTGTTCTGTCTATCATAGGAGATTCTCACTGTATGTAATTTGTCAGCGCTTATCCCGCCCCCCCCCCTTCCCTGTCCCCTCTAGGCTGCAGATGGGCATCGATCAGGCTGCACTGATGGCAATGTTGAGGCTGCTGCATTGAAGGCAATGGTGTGGCTGCTGCATTGAAGGCAATGGTGAGGCTACTGCATTGATGGCAATGGTGAGGCTGCTGCATTGATGGCAATGATGAAGCTGCTGCATTAAAGGCAATGGTGAGGCTGCTGCATTGATGGCAATGGTGAGGCTGCTGCATTGAAGGCAGTGGTGAGCCTGCTGCATTGATGGCAATGGTGAGGTTGCTGCATTGATGGCAATTGTGAGGCTGCATTGATGTGGACTGATGAGGCTGCATTGATGGCACTTGTGAGGCTGCAGGTGGGCATTGATCAGGCTGCATTGATGGTAATGGTGAGGCTGCAAATGGGCACTAACCCTTATTTTGTTTCAAAGTCCCTTATTTAAAATGTATGTTTTTTTCCAGAAACTTCTCTCTTAAAATGAATGTGCGTGTTATACGCCTGTGCGTGTTATATACCGATAAATACGGTAATTGTGGGTGAGGGAGCAGACTGGAGACAGATTTAAATAATTTTTTTTTTAGGGTGAAGGTCCACTTTAAAGTGGTTGTAAATCTCAGACATGAAATATGAACAATGCACATCTTTCTATAGCATGTACTTGTCTTAATTAAGAGCACCGAGTGTCACTTTTGTCTGCTGCTTTGTTCCTCTGCTATCAGCATGAATCACTTCTGACAAGTTTTCCTGACACCAAGAGAAAAATGGTAACAGGGGAGGGAGCTCTAGCTGATTGAAAGCCTCAGTTCTGTTCCTGTGTGTTGTGTAAAGGGTGTGTCCCTTCCCTCCAATCAGCTCTCAGAGCTCTGCAGAGTGTAAATTCAGCTCTCTGTCCCCTTTTTTCTGAACTCTCAGACAAGCTTTATCATTCAGCACTTTGAACAGATGTAGAGAAGAGAGGGCTGCAAATAGGCAGGTACAACTTATGTAGGAGGATTTGTTTCATCTCTGTGTGTCACCTGAGGCCAGTCACTTCACTGGTTTACAACCACTTTAACATAGTGTCACCTAAACTAGTGTTCCCATTGGAAGATCTGGAGTATTTCCCTTCTATTCTTCTTCTGGTGACAACTAAACACTTGGAATTTGCTTTCACTTTAAATCTCGTGATAATGGTAAACAGGACAAACAGAGAGTGTAAATCTCTCCAAGGAGGACACAGATATAAAAAAAAAAAACTGTCAGGTGTCCTAACTCCTCTCCACTCTATCCAAAATGAAAAAGAAAAACAATTTGGGCTGTAGTTACACTTTAAAGCAGAAATAAAGTGCCAATTTTAAAGACTGCAAGCAGGCTGGCTGTTTTTTGCAGTGTCTCTTTTGCAATAAAATAAACCTACCCTACTGTTCGCTGTCTTCTTTGGAATGTACACTGAGCTGTGCAAGCGCAGCTCAGATTAAATTCCAGCACAGCACATGTGTGCCGGTATTACTAAACTGCATGCGCAGGAGTGACGGCACTCCATGCCAACCAAGCACCTGGAAGAAACCAGGTAAAAGATGTTGGTTCCAGTGAGGAAAAGAAAGGCAAGCATTGGGACTTTAGTTCTGTTTTAAGTGAACATTTTAAATCCATTCTAGTTTACCTACTATTAGGATATTTACCAGCAACAACATACTACTATAATATTAAAGCCTAATATGGTGCCAACAAAAACTGTAGCTGTGCCATGCTCATTTATCTACAAAAATGACAAGTATAAAGTAAAGTATAGCTCACAGGCTAGAAAGCTAGGCTGGAACAGCTGGATATAGTCACTGCTGTGCACTCAGTCACAAAGAAAACATATGTCACTGAGAAGAAACAGGCCATAGAGAGAACATTACTTAGAAACTATAACTGCTGATCCATCATAAACACAGACAAGATAATCCATACGCTTGTTTTAGCTCTTAAAAGTTAGTTTGAAGGCCTGTGGTAAATGTAATGAGCATTTTTTTTCCTGCCTCTTACTAATTTGCACTGGGTTTCATCCAACTTTCTCTCTAAATTATAAACTGCACATCTAAGGTTACATTCCATGCATTGTGGTATTGTTTGTGTTGACTTTTTCCAGAACAGTAGTGCAAAAAAAAAATAAAAAAAATAAATCAGTAAAAACAACTGTCCCATGCTGAACTTATCCGTGAGCGGACAACATACCAGGGATCATAAGGCAGCATGTGATGTGGAACAGCTGATCTTAATGTTCTCATCCTTTATCCTGAAGAAATATAATTTTGTAAAAAAAAATATGATAAGGACGTTTATGCAACCTCCCGATGTCCATCTAGTTCCCATTCTCATACAGCTGTATATACAATATAAGCAAGCTTGCCATAGGGTAGCTCTCTTTGGGGCAGGAGACTTTTTTTTCAATGAAAACTATATTCATGGCTTTGTTTTTATTGCTCTCTTGATTTTATTTTTTTTTTTTAGTAAACAATAAACTGTCTTGTATTAGAGAAGGAGTTACCTAGAAACAATAAACTTTTTAAACTTCTTTTTGCAGTGCTTGGCTACCAGCTCATAGCATGTATCTATTACTACCCTCCAGTCTTTGGACATCCACAGACATAAGATCAGAGCTGACAGACACAACCAGCGTAAACCCAACTAGGGGTTGTAAAGGTACATTGACATTTCTTGGCTCATGCAGTTGGGATTTACCTGAAAGAAATCCCTGTGATGCCATCACAGGGCCCACTTTCGATCTCTAATTAGCATCAGTCAGGGGCAGGCAACTACTCTGCATGCAAGCAGTGTGTAGGACCGCCTCTTGGGAGTGTATTAAGTAGTTCTGTGAGCAGTGCCAGGAGAGAGGGGAAGTGCCTTTTGCTTAGTTCAGAAGAGCTGGCATTGTGTTACTGAGCCTGTTAGAGTGCTGGCACGTGAAACAAAGAAGCACATCTCTCTTTCCTTGCAGCAGAAAGCGCTGGAATAGTAGAGACGATGGCAACACAGTTTTAATGCTGGCATAGCAATCATACCAACACACTCTCGTGTTCTCTGGAGCAGGGGGAGCTCAGAGGTGCTAGGTGGAGAAAGGCTTAACAAAGGCTTCCTTTATCTCCCATAGGGATCATTTACAAAAAGCATCACTGGTGTTGCTACATCAGCAGTGCCTGTGTAAGGCAGTCCTTACGCAGAACTTTAGGACTGTGGTAAGAGGATAGGTCACCCAGCTTACAGGTAGCATGCTGGGGTGGTCTTTCTTCATTACAGGACACTGATAACTACATCCACCTGCAAGCTACATTTTTAACACTTATTACCCTGTCTCCAGTGGTCTCTTTTTCAAGGGCTGGGAAATTAAAGCTCATCTGCTGGGAAGGGGGTGGGGGGTGGGGGGTGGAACTCCGCTTTAAGGCAAGCTGGACCCCAGCTACAAATGTATAGTATACTGAAACTCATGTGGCCAGACTTCAGTTCTGGTCCTCTTCCTTCTCTACAGAAGATACCTGTAAGTTCAGGCAAGCGAAAACATAGAATGCATGTTCCCACAAGAGCAAACCTTATGGTGATTTATTGGCCTTGCATAGTTGGCAAATGTGCATGCATTTTCAGACATTGCAGTAGCATCGTGGTCTTTTTTTTTTTTTTCTTTTACATGTGTTTTAAATGAATTACCATTCATTCAAGCCTAAGGAAGGATTTTTGTTGAAATCCACACTGAAAATACAAAAAGCAGGATGTGAATATTGCCTTAAAGTTTTGCCTTAGGTGTCAGTTTCATCCACCAGTTTTCTCAGAGATACAGTTTCCTGCTTTTGCTGCACACAAGGTGTTGTTAATGAATGTTACTGGAAAAATATTTTGGAAATATACAACACTAATAACAAAACACCTTTTCCTGAAGTTTGCTAGTCTCTGTAGTTTCAAGTGAAACTCAAGTGATTCATTGATGCTCCTCGTAATTTTGATCTTGACTGAGACAAGCAGACAAGATGCAGCCTGTGTATGAAAACCATAAAATGTCTCATTTATTTTATCGGTTCCGGTTTAGATTATGGCTGATATCTGTCCGGACCTCAACATTTTGATGGTCAGCTTCGGTCCTGTTTTTTTACTTTTCTGACACTAATCCGTTGTATTTGTAATTTACTGTTATTAGATCCTTTGTATACTTCCTGTTGTGTAGGTGTATGTCTATTTGGAAGCTGCCTTTTTTTCTTAAATAAAAAATGTGAAAAAAAAATGTCTCATTTACAACCATGCTAATTCGATCAACTTAAACCCTATCTGCACAAAGAAAGTGATGTACAAGTTTATTTTTCCCAGTGAAATTTTCCCATAAAGCCAGGGCAATGCCATGGAGAATGAAAGAAAAAAATGTTGCTGTTCTCCTCACTTTGGAGGACTTCCTCTAACTTCCCGTTATATCTCTAGAAGAGGAAGAAGAGTATTTCCTCAATTGTGCTCAGACAGAAATAGATAAACTGACAAGACAAGGCTTCTAACCCTTCCCTACTCTATTTAAAGGATCACTAAAGATATATATTTTTTTAATAACAAACATGTTATACTTACCTCCACTTTGCACAGAGTGGCCCCGAACCTGGTCTTCTGGGGTCCCTCGGCAGCTGTCTCGGCTCCCCCCTGCAAGGACTCCCTCGCATGGTGTTGAGTGCTTGCGGGCGCACTCCCGTGATACAGCGGGCAGCCATAGCCGCTCACTTTATCACTCGGCCCCGCCCCCTGCGCGCCGCATCATTGGATGTGACTGACAGCAGCGAGAGCTAATGGTTGCACTTCTTTCAATCCATCCACTGTAACCAATCAATGGCCAGGCAGAGTGGCGAAGCGGATGTCGGGGTCGAGCACGGGACTTTCGAGGGGTCAGGTAAGTAAAGCAGGGGGGGCTGGGGGGGCCGGTATTGTAACATGTTTTTCAACTTAATGCATAGAATGCATTAAGGTGAAAAAACTTTTACCTTTATAACCCCTTTAAAACAAAAAAAAAAGGCCAAAAACAAATGTCTTGGTTATAAATACACTTAGTGTGGTCTATTCTTACTACTGAAAAAATCTGACCACTTCACAGTTATAAAAACAAAGTTCAATTCAATGCTGTGGTGAATAACAGTACAAATACATACAAATATTAAAAGTAAAATCTGCCTTGTTATTAGCCTCCTATCACACGTTGCACAGAAGTCTAGGAGAGATATGGGTAGCGCAAGGAGCTAAATCAGACTCTGCTGTACATGTGCTGACAGTGAACACACAGGCAGGAGGAAAGAGCTGAGTGTGTAAAGTGATATTAAACACACACTTAATTTACATTGTGACTTCTATTTCTGTATGTGAATGATGGCAATGTAATTATTTTAATGGGAAAAAAAAGAACCCTTTTTCCTAATTGATATATGGCTGTCACATAACCAAGCTCTTCCCCAGTCTATCTGCAGGAAAACATAAGCAGGAGGAGCTTCTGGTCCTCTGCTGCTGGTCACACTAAAAAAAAAACAGCATTTGGAATACAGAGTACAAATAAATAAATAGTATCAATAAATTGATTTAAATTGTCATACAAATATATATTTAAAATCAATTTTTTTTTATTTTGTGGAAATAACATGGTGTGGGTAGATTTCTGCCAGTTACAGCCTGTCACGCCCCTGCAGCCTGTGTCTTAAAATAAGAGGGAGATGAAGCCTCCAATAATCTACATGTAATATTCCACCCCATTGTGTTTAGCTGGTTAGTGGGCATGGAGGAGGGGGGAGGGAGTGGGCTCTCATTTACCACTGTGTATACACCCACATGTGTGATTATATAGTCATATGGGCTACTCAGATGGAAAGGCTCAGTATAGAAACTCACTGAAAACTGAGCATGTGCAAAGTTGCCATCACAGCTGCAAAATCCCTAGCTGAATCGGAGACATGAACAGAAGGTGGAGATAGAGAGCAGCAGGATCAACCAGGTTTTTTGCAGAATAAAGAAAACAAATCTCATAGTGACTGAATATGAACCACGTGTAATATACCATTTATTGATATTTTTTTTATGATGTGTGTTTAGTGACACTTTAATACTTATTATTACTTGTTTGCTGCTCCTTCAATGTTTAATCAGCAGGCTGAGGCAGGAAGGTGACTCTACTGTATTCTTTGACTACACAGAAGTATTGTCACCCTCCTGGCTGTGCTGTCAGGCAGAAATGTAGAAATCAAAAAGTCACCTTACAGATTTACAAATCATTTTGGCAGATAAGACAGTTCACATATGCATTAGGCAACTTTGTATTTTGCATCAGGTTAACTTAACTGACGCCCTCCCTCCCCAGGTGCATATACTTACATTCCTTTTTTCTCCCATGCTCCTCTATTTAATCACCCGGAGTGAAGAGAGGAAGATCTGTGTAAGCTTCAAGATGTGACTTACACAGGACTAAGAACTCTAGCCCTGTCTCTATGTCACAGTGCTGCATCCCTTTACAGCCTTTACCAAGCACCAACATTGTCAGGGTAGTGAGTAACATATGCCTCATACTAGAGGTACCGTGTATATCAATTTGCTCTTTCCCATAGATTGGAGCAGTGGATGAAAGAAGGGGAGGTGAATATGTGCAGCTGTAAAAGGTGTCAGTTAAGAGAACCTGTAGCTTCAACCTGAAAAGCACAGAAGTTTAAGTAAAATTACTTCATTAGGTCATTCAGCAATGCACACAGCTACTTAGTTGCAGCAGCAGCTCAACAGCTGGATTTTCAGAAGAATCATGTGCCTCTATCGTGTATCTCTTTCTTAGCCTCCTTGAGATGCTGAAATGAGAGCTTCCCAGTTTCACTGCAATGTCAGAGTCTCTGTTGGAAGCTGCAGGGACTCAACTATACATTCTTTCCAGCACTACCCTGGCAAAACAAGCAAAAGAGAGCTGCAAGAAGATAAGATTGTGCACATCTGATTTCATGCGGATAAAGTGAGGCGCTCTTGAAAGTAGAATAGTTTTATATAGGACAAAAGTCGTTTTTACGATGAAATCCTGGACAGGTTAACAATTACTAGTGTTGAAAATGTTAAATATGGTGATCTGAAACACCCAACATTTCATCTCCAAATACAGAAAGTAATCTTCACAGTAAGAGCTGTGAAAATGAGGAATAGACTCCCTCCAGAGGTGGTTCTGGCCAGCTCAGTAGATTGCTTTAAAAAAGGCCTGTACATTATATAACTCGGCACTAACATTTATAGGTAAAGTTGATCGTGGGAAAATACGATTGCCTCTCGGGTTATCAGGAAGGAATTTTTTCCCCTGCTGTAGCAAATTGGAGCATGCTTTGCTGGGGTTTTTGCCTTCCTTTGGATCAACTGTAGGTGAAGGATTGTGTAAATGGGGTTGTATTTTTTTTTTTTGGTTGAAATAGATGGACTTGTGTCTTTTTTCAACGTGACTAACTTTCTAACTATGTAACACAAGGCCATAAAAAGTAGAGCTTTGTTCAGTATGTTAGAGCTATAGTTTTGTCACATTCCATGGTAATCTTCACACAGTTTTCTTCTCTTTGATGAGCAGATCAAGCTACACATGCTGGGGTTACACTAGGTTTCTGGAAGCCATTTGAAATGTTTACGCAGTGGTCTTCTGACCCGTCAATTCACCAAGTAAGGCCACAGGTTGCTCCTGCTGTCTTAAGATTCACTCTTTGTGCTTGCGGCAATTGAATTAGATCCAGAATTTTTGTTTATTTGGTTTAGGAAATCTTGGGACATCATTAAAATTGTTGCTGGTTAAGCAGGAATAACAAGCTTACTGTGGGTAAAAACTTGCTTTGACACAGTGACTCAAGCAGACCTATTTTTAGAGTAAAAGAAAAACACGTTGGACAATGTTGCTATTCAGGTGAAAAAGATAGTGATACCTGTTAGAAGTTATTTAATGTCAGTTCAATAAAATAATGTACTAATATAGTGCAGTAATTGCTGTCATTTTTTTTATACATGCTTAAGTTTGTAATATGCAGATGAGCCCTCCGCCAGCAAACCAGAATACAAGAATAATTAGTTCTTGGCATGTAGGTCATGGCTTCTGCCTGAGAAGTAGGGGAGTATTAAAAATTCCAGCATCTCTACAATGCAACATTTTCTATTCACTAGTGCTGATTATATATGTTATATATGCATAGTACTATCTTAACCACTTCAATACCAGGCACTTTTGCCCCTTCCCGCCCAGGACAATTTTCAGCTTTCAGCGCTGTTGTACTTTGAATGACCATTGCGCGGTCATACAACACTGTACCCAAACAAAATTTTCTTCTCTTCAAGAGCTTTCTTTTGGTGGTGTTTGATCACCTCTGTTTTTATTTTTTGCTAAATAAACTAAAAAAGACCGACATTTTTGAAAAAAAAGTTTTTCTTAGTTTTGGTTATAAAATGTTGTTTTCTCCTTCACTGACGGGCACTGATTAGGCGCACTGATGGGTTGGCACTGATAAGGTGGCACTGATGAGGAGGCACTGATACGTAGAATTGATGGGCACTGATAGGCAGAACTGATATACAGCAGTGATGGGCACCAATAGGCGGCACTGATGTGCAGCACCGATGGGCACTGATAGGTGGCACTGATAGGCGGCTGTGATGGGTACTGACTGGTGGCTGTGATGGGCACTGTCAGGTGGCTGTGATGGGCACTGACAGGCGACACTGATTGGCACTGATAGGTTTTACTGATTGGCACTGACAGGTGGCACTGACAGGTGGCACTGATGGGCAGCACTGATGATGAGGTACTGACAGGTTTTACTGCTGGGCACTAATTGGCACTGTGATGGCCACTGACTGGCACTGTGGTGGGCACTAATTGGCACTGATATGGGCACTGTCATCTGTTTTTTTATGGGGCACTGACTGGCAGCTTATAGGCACTTTTTGGCAGCTGTGGTGGCACATCTGATGGGCTGTGCTCATAATCAATGTGCTGATTATCAGCACAGACCCACCTCTGACAGGGAGAGACACCGATCGGCTCTCCCTGTCAGCGTGAGCCGAGGAATGCCATTTACCGCCACTTCCTGGTTCACGCTATGATCAGCTGTGATTGGTCACAGCTGATCACGTGGTAAGAAGCCTCTGTCAGAGGCTTCTTACCACGTTCGGAGATGCGGCGTGTCACTCGCGATCACTGCGCTGTGCGCCGACATGTTATCCTGCTGGACGTCACATGATGCCCAGTCAGGATAACTGAACCACTTCCCGTCTGTCAATTTGCTATAGGCCGAGCGGGAAGTGGTTAAAGAATATGTAAACTAAACATTTCATATCCCTGATATGTGCCTGTTGTACCATGTACTTATATGAAAAAATGTCCTGTTCTCTTTGTATTGCTTCCTTTATGTGAAATCCCTGGTGTTCCTGCCAGTCCCTCTGCTTTCCTATTAAAAAACTGACCACAGTAAGAAGGGGAACACACCATGGTCAGTTCTCCAGCTGTCTTGAGAACTCAGCCTGCTCTCCTCCAATGACCAGACTTGCTCCGACAGAGGCATTATTATTGTTTTTTATATCTATACACAAATGCTTTGCATTTCATATATATTTTAAACTGAATAGATTGATTTACAAGGTGAGGGTTTACAATCACTTTAATTGGAGTTTTATATCTCTAATGCGGAAAAAGATGCCGGGTTTAATTTGTGAATTGCCTGCAGTGAGCTGCATAGGAGGAGGGAGAGCCATACAGACACATAATATGTTTGAAATGTGCTATAACTTTGCTTTATCCTTGCTGTATCTGTGTGTGTATTGCACAGAGATGGTCCTTGTTCATCTAAAACTGAAGCTTGTGCATAGGCGAGGGTTATGTCAAAATCCTTTCAGCAATTCTAAGAAAGATGAGAAATTCAAATCTTGCAGTAAGATGATCCTGCACAGTACACTGCAATTTTACTATAATTTTAAGTTGTAACTTTAATGAATTTGTTAAAACAGTTGGTGATACCCTGGTTGGGTCACCTTCAGTGTTAATTTTGGCAGCAAATTTTGATTTAGTTTTAGTCTTAGGACTAAAATGGCATTTTAGTTTTAGTCCCATTTTAGTCTCCTGCAATTGTTTTAGTTTTAGTCGTATTTAGTCGACTAAATCTCCAGTACATTTTAGTCAACTAAAATGTCCTACGTTTTAGTCGACTAAAATCTCCAGTATATTTTAGTCGCCTAAAACTCATTTTAGTCGTCTAAAATCTAATGGGTGTAATTCAATTGTAATCCATTAGTTAACAATTCTCTACAATTTGCAAACTCATTATATACTGGTGGAGTGCAAAATCTAATATGTTATTTATTATTACATTGAGGTATGAAAATGCACTACAGACCAGTGTTAATTTTGAAGTCAAATTTCAATTTAATTTTAGTCTTAGTCTTTTGACTAAAATGGCATTTTAGTTTTAGTCCCCATTTTAGGCTTTTGACTAAAATGCCATTTTAGTTTTAGTCGTATTTTAGTCATTTCAGTTGTTTTAGTTTTAGTTGTATTTTGGTCGACTAAAATAATATTCATTTAGTCGACTAAAATGTTTTATTCGTTTTAGTCAACAAAATTAACACTGGTCACCTTGATTACAAAGTAGCAGAAAGCTGCTCTGGATTACCATTTCCTCTCTGGGTGTGTCTCTCCTCTCACAGGGCAGACTTTCCTAATCATATAACTAACCCAAGAGGTAACTAGAGCACTTCCTTAGGTTAGCCTTTCGTACTCTTTGTTTTACTTTTCTGGATATCCATTTACAAAACACCCTGTACCCTCCCTGCATTCATATATGTTTCTTAGTAGCTCATCATATCCTATTCTTTTGTATGGTTCTCAGCGATAAGGGCAACATTTATAGTGGCTATTTTGTGTGTAAAACAAATGCAAAGTACTAACATTTCTTTAAAAAAATGTTTTTGAGCTATGTACTTTAAAGGAGGTGCCATATGTACAGTCGTGCTCATAAGTTTACATAGCCTGGCAGAATTTATGATTTCTTCAGAGAATATGAATGATAACACAAAAACTTTTCTTTCACTCATGGTTAGTGTGGTTATGATTTAAAAAGAGTAAAACACAATGAAAACAGAAATTACCCAAATGACCCTGATCAAAAGTTTACATACCCCATTTTTTAATACCGTGTAATGTCCCCTTTAACATCAATGACAGCTTCAAGTCTTTTGTGGTATTTGTGGATGAGGCTCTTTATTGTCTCAGATGGTAAAGCTGCCCATTCCTCTTGGCAAAAAGTCTCCAGTTCCTAGAAATTCTTGGGCTGTCTTGCATGAACTGCATGTTTGAGATCTCCCCAGAGTGGCTCAATGATATTGAGGTCAGGAGACTGAGATGGCCGCTCCAGAATCTTCACTTTATTCTGCTGTAGCCAATGACGGGTCGACTTGGCCTTGTGTTTTGGATCATTGTCATGTTGGAATGTCCAAGTACATCCCATGTTCAGCTTCCTGGCTGATGAATGCAAATGTTCCTCCAGTATTTTTTGATAACTTATTGCATTCATCTTGCCATCAATTTTTACCAAATTTCCTGTGCCTTTGTAGCTCACACATCCCTAAAACATCAGCTATCCACCTCCATGTTTCACAGTAGGAATGGTGTACCTTTCATCATAGGCCTTGTTGACTCCTCTCCAAATGAAGCGTTTATGGTTGTAGCTAAAAAGCTACATTTTGGTCTCACCACTCCAAATGACTGTGCCAGAAGGTTTGAGGCTTGTCTCTGTGCTGTTTGGCGTGTTGTAAGTGGGATACTTTGTGGCATTTGCGTAGTAATGGCTTTCTTCTGGCGACTTTACCATGCAGTCCATCTTTCTTCAAGTGCCTCCTTATTGTGCATCTTGAAACAGCCACACCACATGTTTTCAAAGAGTCCTGTAGTTCACCTGAAGTTATTTGTGGGTTTCTCTTTGCATCCCCAACAATTTTCCTGGCAGTTGTGGCTAAAATTTTAGTTGGTCTACCTGACCGTGGTTTGGTTTCAACAGAACGCCTCATTTTCCACTTCTTGATTAGAGTTTGAACACTGCTGATTGGCATTCTCAATTCCTTGGATATCTTCTTATATCCCTTTCCTGTTTTATAAAGTTCAACTAACTTTTCCTGCAGAATCCAGAAACGTCAGTGCAGCACTGGATGAAAGATACAAGGGCCTGTCAGGAGTCCAGAAACTCATTGACCTTTTATACACACACCCTAATTACAATCAAACAGATCACAGGTGTGGGTGGTTACCTTTAATAGCAATTCAAACCCTCTTTGTGTCAACTTGTGTGCATGTTATTAGGCCAAAATCACCAAGGTATGTACACTTTTGATCAGGGTCATTTGGGTAGTTTCTGTTTTCATTATGATTTAAAAAGAGTAAACACAGTTTATTGATAATAAATGGCTTCAGCCAAACACTAACTATGAGTGAAAGAAAAGTATCTGTGTTAACCATATTATTCATATTCTCTGAAAAATGGCCAAGAAATCATAAATTCTGTCAGGGTATGTAAACTTATGAGCACAACTGTAAATAAACAGCACAGCTTTCCCTAATTTTCAGATTATTTCACTACATACAGCTTTAGTAATGGAGTCAAGAATGTTTACAAAATAAATAGAAAAGGTATTCACTTCAATTATGTGAAAAGCACATTTCTGTTTATTTCATCTCCGTGTGATTGGATAACTGAAGTGAATTTCCACAAAATGTGCAAAGGTTCTGAACCTTTTAGTAAATAGCCTAATTGCCTGCCATCACGAGTTATATGCTGGCACCATCCAGTGTTGAGATGAATCACCTTTTTGTTTGGATACTTTCTACAGGTGCACCAGTCTATGGGACCCCTCAGCCCTTTGTGGTCTTTTGTGATACATTACCACAAGCAGGTTATGTGCAGTATTTTGCATAATAATGTGGGTCGCATAAAGGCAGCCAATTCATTTAGAAGGATTCTCAACACACAGCAACAACAGAAAACTAGATCTGCAACTTTTTTTTAATGCACCATGTACAGTGGCTATACCAAGTGTACACACCCCTGTTAAAATGTCAGGTTTCTGTGATGTAAAAAAAGAGACAAAGATAAATTTATCCACTTTTAGGCGATCCCTGAAAACTTTCCTCTTCAGAGAAGCCTATCCTGCCTCCATCTAACAACTGCACTATTTTCTCCATTAGCTCATCCCCCACAGCTATTACCCTTTTGTATAACTTGACCCTCCTTTCCTAGATTGTAAGCTCTAACGAGCAGGGCTCTCTCCCTCCTGTATTGAATTGTATTGTACTTGTACTGTCCTCCCTAATGTTGTAAAGCGCTGCGTTAACTGTTGGCGCTATATAAATCCTGTATAATAATAATAAATCATTTCCGAAATTTTCCACCTTTAATATGACCTATAAACTGTACAAATCAATTAAACAACAAACTGAAATCTTTTAGGTGGAGGGAAGTAAAACTAAAAAAACGAATATGGTTGCATAAGTGTGCACACCCTGAAACTAATACTTTGTTGAAGCCCCTTTTGATTTTATTACAGCACTCCGTCTTTTTGGGTATGAGTCTATCAGCATGGCACATCTTGACTTTGCAAAATTTGCCCACTCTTCTTTGCAAAAACACTCCAAATCTGTGCACAGCCCTCTTCAGATCGACCCACAGATTGTCAATCGGATTCAGGTCTGGGCTCTAGCTGGGCCATTCCAAAACTTTAACCTTCTTCTGGTAAAGCCATTCCTTGTTGATTAGGATGTATGCTTTGGGTCGTTGTCATGCTAAAAGATGAAGTTCCTCTTCATGTTCAGTTTTCTAGCAGAAGCCTAAAGGTCTTGTGTCAATATTGACTGGTATTTGGAACTGTTCATAATTTCCTATACCTTGACTAAGGCCCCTGTTCCAGCTGAAGAAAAACATCCCCAAGCATGATGCTGCCACCACCATGCATCACTGTGGGTATGGTGTTCTTTTGGTGATGTGTAGTGTTGTTTTCGCGCCAAACATATCTTTTGGAATCATGTCCAAAAAGTTCAACCTTGGTTTCATCAGACCATAACACATTTTCCCACATACTTTTGGGAGACTTCAGATGTGTTTTTGCAAAATGTATCCGGGCTTGGATGATTTTCTTCGTAAGAAAAGGCTTTCATCATGCCACTCTACCACACAGCCAGTACTTGCCAGATATTCCTGCAGCTCCCTTAATGTTGCTGTAGGCCTCTTGGCAGCCTCCCTGACTATTTTTTCTTCTTGTCTTTTCATCAATTTTGGAGGGACGTCCAGTTCTTGGTAATGTCACTATTGTGCCATATTGTCTCCACTTGATGATGACTGTCTTCACTGTGTTCCATGGTATATCTAATGTCTTGGGAATTTTATTTGTACCCTTCTCCTAACTGATACCTTTTAACAATGAGATCCCTTTGGGGCTTTGGAAGCTCGCTGCAAACCTTGGCCTTTGCTGTAGGATGCGACTAAGAATATGTCAGGAAAGACCTACTAGAACAGCTGAACTTTATTTGGGGTTAATCAGAGGCACTTTAAATGACGGCAGGTGTGTACTGACTCCTATTTAACATGAGTTTGAATGTGATTGCTTAATTCTGAACACAGTTACATCCCCCGTTATAAGAGGGTGTGCACATTTATGTAACCACATTATTTTACTTTTTTACCCCCGCCCCTAAAAGAATTTCGTTTGTTTTTCAACTGAGTTGTACAGTTTATAGGTCACATTAAAGGTGGAAAAAGTTCTGAAATGATTCATCTTTGTCTAAATTTTTTAACAGAAACCTGACATTTAAAGCGGAGTTCCACCCAAAAGTGGAACTTCCTCTCATCGGATTCCTCCCCCCTCCGGTGTCACAGTTGGCACCTTTCAAGGGGGAGGGGGGTGCAGATACCTGTCTAAGACAGGTATCTGCACCCACTTCCGGGAATAGACTCCCATGGGAGTCACGCTCCCTCCCGCACTCCCCCGCTGTCTCCTGGGAAAGACACAGGTCCCAGGAGATAGCCGGGACCATTGAGAAAGCGCAGCACTACTCGCGCATGCACAGTAAGGAATCGGGAAGTGAAGCAACTCTTCACTTCCTGATTCCCTCACTGAGAATGGCGGCGGCAGCACCCGAGGAGCGAGGGACGGTTCGGTCTCGGGTGCCGACATCGCTGGACCCCGGTACAGGCGAGTGACCTTATTTTAAAAGTCAGCAGCTGCAGTATTTGCAGTTGCTGACATCTAAAAAAAAAAATTTGCGGGACCCCCGCTTTAACAGGGGTGTGTAGACTCTTTATATCCACTGTATGTTGTAAAATCCTGCAGCACAGCTAAGTTGCTCCTGCTATATTTGTGTATTGGGGTACAATCCTAAATAGATGGCAAATTAAGTCCGGTGACTTATTGCCTCTTGCAGTAACACAGTAAAATGCACATTTTACCGCACGTTAATGCAATGTAATAGTGTGAAGCCAGCCTAAGAAAAAAAAACAGTAGCCCTGACACATCCGTCGATCTTCTAAACCAAAAAACTCCAGACCTCAAAACTGCACAATTTAAACTTCTCATGAGAATTACAACCTTGGCTAAACAAACAATAGCATTGGCATGGAAGTCCCCAAACCTCAATATATATGAGGTCAAAAAACATTTTACCCTTGCCATGATTCATGGCAAAATAGAAGCAACCCTTCACTACCACATTGCCAAATACAGGAGAATCTAGCAACCTTGGATGAATCGCTTAATGTTGACCGAGTTTTTCTCCACTCTGCTTAAACCTTAACGCCATAGTATTGCCCCTTCTCCCACTCCTTGACCACCAGTACCCCTGGATGTCCCCCTCCTTCCCTTCTCCTCCCTTTTTGTCTCTACTCTCTCACCTTTTACCGCCAATGTCTGTGAACCTATGACTGTTTCCCATTGGTCCATCATTAATACGTTTCTCAGTTTCAATCTATTTGATTGCGTATAGGCACTTTTGCTTGAATTCGCATGAATATACCATTAGGAGCCTACTCATCCATGTCCTATGTCACATAAAAGCTGCTGCATCAGCGGATCTGCCTGTAATCTTTTTCAGCTTTCAAAAAAGCATTTTGAACAGAAAAAAAAAAAACAGTAAAGACTTCCATGGCAGGACACACAACTGACAAAACATTGTGAATTTTGCAGAAAAAATTCCCAGCAGAAGATAAATAATATTAGATTCTCAGCATTTCCTCACTGTAGTTTTGCAGCCATCTTGCTGCCTCCGAGATGCATGTGGGTTAATTAATGTCCCCTGATCCTTATGAAATGAATACATAATCCAAATGAAAGGAGTTAGAATGCAATTTATTGCTATGAGAGAAGAAGAAGAAAGTTATATTATTCACTATGACTGTAGTATGTTGCTACACTGTATTATAATGCTATACGTCTGTTCAGTTGCCTCTTCTGTTCTCTCCTCTGTTTTCATACTGACATACTAATGGGTAAAACACATTTTTTCTGTTATCTACAATGAAGTTATCTCAAAAGCAAAATTTATTTTGGATAGAGTATGGAATGGTCAAAAGTGCTGGCCAATTGTGTCTCTTTAGGCAGATTTGCCTTCACTTCTTGCCCTGTAGGAACAACAGGAAGTGCAAGAAAATCTCCCTAAGGTTGGAAAAAACCTAGTTGTCCCCAATGGAAGATTTCACATCAATTCCTGTTTTTGTGATTTGATTACATTATTGAATGCATTTTATTATTATTATATTATTATTTGTTATGATTATTTATAGTTATTTATTATATTATAATTTATGATTTTGTGTTTCAAATTTTATCATACCTGGGATGGCTACTAAACTATTGTTTGGACAGATTTAAGTGTGTTATTCTTACCCAAGGCCCACCGGAAGCTTAACGCCTTCTGGCTTAAACTGTTCACCTCCCCAGAACGGATAGCAGCCCAAATCGATGGCTTTTTCCAATCCCATAGCCAATACACCAATAAAATACAAAAGTGGGAAACTTTCAAAGCAAACTTCAGGGGGGTGTTCATTGCAGAAATCACAAATGTCAAATGGAACTATTCCACTCTGCTCGAGCAGGTGGGAGACCAGGTACGACAGCTGGAACTAGGCATTCGACAGTATTGGCTGGCGATACCTGTGGGTGATGCTATCCAATTTTTGATTCGGAGATCGATTCTTAGATTGGGTCAGACTGCTATATGCGTCCCCACAAGCGACAATTAGGATATCGGGCAGAATGCCCCCTGTCTCCCCTGCTCTTTGCTCTCGCCATAGAACCTCTGGCGACACTGGTGAGGTCCAGCCCGGGGATTACAAGGTTGAGATCTGGTGATTTTCATGAGAAGATCATGTTGTATGCTGATGACATGATGATTTTCCTGGGGGAGACCACTACCTCTTTAGCTGAAGTGACGGACGTAATTTCCAGCTTTGGGCACTACTCTGGTCTGACCATAAACTGGTCCAAATCGTCCTTAATGGTGCTTAACGGGGATCGGGAGGTGGATCTGCCTGATTCTTGTCCAATCCCAGTAATGACCTCATTCAAATACCTAGGAATACAAATATCAACCAGACTTGCGGACTACTGCCCATTAAATGTGTACCCTCCTACTATCTATCGATTTCAGGACAAAATTAACACGTGGAATATTCTAAACTATCACTGACGAGTAGAGCCAACTTAATAAAAATGATATTGATGCCACAGTTGTTATATTTTCTCCACAACTCCCCTGTTGTAATTCACTTGAAAATATTCAGGGTGGTTAACACCCTCTTCGGACGCCTACTGTGGAATACAGCCCCCCCAGGATCAAACTAGAACAGTTGCAACACCCCAAGGACAGTGGAGGACTGGCAGTGCCCAATCCTTGGCTGTACTATATTGCAGCCCAAATGCAGAATCTGACTGGGTCTATGGCCTATGATCCAGTGGGCTCATCAGCAAGGTTGATGCTGATTGGCTCTGGAGCGGAGACTGATGGGCCTGGAGGCACAGATGTTCCATAAATCTAATAAACAGACGCCCACCCCTACTCTACTCCAAAAATTTTGGAACAAGGGCAGGCAGATGCAGAGGGTGCTGGGATTCACTGAATATAGTCCGATATGGGAGAACCTCTCCTATGTCGAACTGGCAATACTACAACAGGGACCCAAGTGGCGCTCCTTCGGTGTAACTTTGCTGTCAAACATATTTCAGGACGGCAAGTTGCTGTCTTTCCCCGAGTTACAAAATAGGTTTACTTTGCCCTCCGCCATGTATTACTCCTTTCTCCAGCTCAGACACGCTGTGGGCGCCCAGAGGGATGCTAACCACTGGATTATGTCCAATACCCCTATTTTCCACTTCTTACAAACAAATACTGAAACTAAAGGGATCATCTCACATTGTTACCAAATGCTACTGACACACCATTTAAGAGCTCACCCCACTAAGGCAACGTCCCTATGGGAAAGAGACGTAAGCCCACTCGCGGGAGACCAATGGGAGGAAGTCCTGCAATCTATCACTACCTGCTCTCTTAACGTTGCCCAAAAAGTCTCCCAACTATACATTGTACTTCAGGTGCACTACACCCCACTTAGACTACATAAGATAGGTAGGCGGCCAGACCTGTGCGGCAGATATGGGAAACACCAGGGGGATCTCATTCATCTGCTCTGGTGATGCCCAAAGCTCCACCGTTACTGGAACACGGTACTTGGGATGCTTAATCAAGTGTTCCAAACGACCGTCCCCCTAGACCCAATTCACTGTATCTTGGGAGTTCTGGAGGAGGTTATTCCAGAGGAGATGGTTACAATAGCATTCTCTAGGGCACTGTTTCAAGCCCGAAAACTCATCCTGATGAGATGGAAATCGATCTCACCGCCCACAGTTGCCTCATGGATAACGCACATGGGGAACACCTTGGTCATGGAAAGGTATATCTATCAACACAGGGGAAGCCCAGGTAGATTCGAAAAAATCTGGTCACCATGGCTGGATACCCCTGGGCTAAGTCCTAGGGAACTGGTGATGTCCAGCATCTTACAGTGCCCTACGGGAGGACCCTAATGAGCTAGGGTTGCTCAACACCAGATGTAATGTATATGTATATGTGCTTCAGCATATTGTGGACTTGAAGGTCACGATGAATGGATTCAAGTTAAAGGCACTAGCATAACCACAAAATGTAACTAACTATAGATATATGCAAATGCATTGTTTGTACATTGGAAACTGTCTAAACTTGTTCAATAAACACCTTTTTGATTAAAAAAAAAAAAAGTGTTATTCCTAAGAATTACAGGCCTACAATATAAAACGCCAAATTTCAATGCAAAACAATGTACCGCTTTGAGCATCAAAAATCTGACATAATCATACCGCCAGGGAGGTTAATGAGCATTTAGTGCTTTTGTCAGTATAGGCTAAACTATATTTAGAATTATCAGATAAGTTTCACTTAAACAAAACTATTTTAGTACAAACTAAATTTTAACATCACAAAGAGAAAATCATACATACAACACATTTTATATTAAAAACATCCTGCTCATTGCAATAAAAATTCCAGTTGTCAGCTTCATCAGATCATTTTCAAGTTAGTGCATTTGAAAAAACCGATACTTATAAAACTCTCATTTTGATTTTTTTTTTCTTCTGTTAATAAGCCTGCATCTAAGCAGACATGTGTTTTTAATGGCTGAGTGTAGAAAAATCAGAGCCATGTGAGCAGAAATTAAACATGTAAGCTGAAAGTGCTGGAGGCAGTATTAACTCGCATGACTGGCATACATGCTGAAGGATCACCCCAGGATTCTGTGACCTTGGGAAAAAAAGCTCAGGTCACAGATTAATTAAATTGTTTCATCCATATTGATTTTCTCTACAGATTTACGGTATATAAAAGAACTGCACTGCAACATTACCAATACCAAATCATAAATGCTACTGCCATGTACATTTTGCCGCAACTCGTTGCAACCCAAAAATAATAATTTACTATATTGTAGCTTACCAGTCCTCAGATGAGGTGGCTGCATACATTTTAGTTTTCCAGGCTTTTTTCTTTTATTTTTACAGGCTGTCCTGGGGTGATAACACTCACTACCTGCATTGTATCTGTGGAGGAGCAGCATTGTCACCCTAAAGGTAAAGGCCCTTTCACACGGGCTGTCCGATCAGGTCTGTCCGCTGACACCCGCTGCTATCCGGTCAGATCCTGTCAGCCAAATCCAGATGGATGGTGGTCCTATTTTCCATCCATCTGGTGGATCAGATGAAAATGGACAGGCCATCCGCACAGTGAGCAGAGACGGACCTGTCATCTGCCTGCTCAGAGAGGATTGGCTAAGCAATCCCTGCTGAGCCAGCGGAGTCTGTCAAACGGATGCGCGCCATGTGAAAGGGGCCTAAGTTGCCCTCATAATTTGAACTGCAAACACTGCCCCATCTCCTCATCTGCATTAAATAGGTAGAAGGTGACCTTTAGTTTACAGGAGTTGTTAAGGCTGAATAAATTATTTTATATTTCAGTGCGCAGGAGGTTACAAGGACACAAGATTTCTGGCAAGTGCAACAGTTTTGCTACTTGTAGGAAATATGGCTTTATAATTGAATCTATGGTGCTTCTTCTGCTTTTCTCTTGCTAGAGTGGAGCTCTTGTGATTTTGTACCCTTATTTATTTGACTTAAATTTTATGGAAAATATACTGCTTTTGAGCAGCATAAAAAAATAACATTTGATGATTTCTGTATGAGGATATAAACTGTTCTTATGGTATTCTTCAGCCAATCAACTTCTGCACTACGAAATGTTCTTTCTTTAAGTGTTTTATTTAAAAAAATCACAGTATTAAAGGGCAGCTATAATGGCATTTGGTTATATTTATTGTTTATCGTTAAGTTTATAAACTGAATATTTATATATTTTTATATAAAATTTTAGTTTACAAATACACATTTAAAGTGATATTAAAGGCAGATTAAAAACAAAACAAAAAAACAAACATGTCATACTTACCTGCTCTGTGCAGTGATTTTGCAAAGAGCAGCCCCGATCCTCCATTTCTCAGGTCACGCCAGCGCTCCTGGCACCTCCCTCCTGCCGAGCTGCTTGCTGTGGAGGCTCCCGCGCTACTGTTCTGTGTGTTCATTCACACACAGAGCATGGCTCAGCCTGCCCCCACTCTCACCTCATTGGCTCAGTGGCTGTGATTGACAGTAGTGGAAGCCAATGGCTCCTGCTGCTGCCTCAGACAATGAAGAGAAGGAGACCTGGGAGAGCTGCTGCTCCGGTGCACATTCCTAGATTGAGATGGGGCTCAGGTAAGTATTGGGGGGGCTGCTGCACACAAGGTTTTTACCTTCATGCATTGAATGCATGAAGGTAAACAACCTTGAGCTTTTACAACAGCTTTAATAAAGCAAGTCTCTATGATGCTTAAATTGAAGACTATGCATAAAAGCCTAGTACTAGCTGTCTCCTTGTTGTTTGTCTTCCTGGTCTTGCTTTGTTAACCGCTTCTGTCTAAACTGAATGCCCATATGCGTCTGTATCAGCTAGTAGAGAGGGGGTGTCTCCCCATCGCATTCAGCTGTGCATATGTAATAATGCAAAAACTATAAAGGTATATCCAACAACAATATACATCCCCCTTAATATCACATGATTTGATTTTGTTTAAACCCAAAAGGAAAAGAACAGTATACATTAATTTAATTTAAAAAGAGACAGATTTGCTTGTCAGTGAAACACATAGTTTGATTAACTGGGTTAGCATTTCTAATTAAAAAGCCATCTATATAACAACGTATTTCATACCAGAATACCTCTGTATAGTTATAGAGTAAACCACATTTTTCTGAGATTAGTTATTCATATGTACAAGGTCAATTCTACGTACTATCATGCTTAAAAATTTAACTGGATACTAGAGAGCAGAATTTTAGCAGCACTATCATTGTGATGTCACAGTGCAAGACATGTGATATACAAAAACTCATAACCTTCAATGATTCTACATCCATACTACAGGAAATTCTCCTACCAATGGTGAATGACTATATCAGTTAATAATAGTATTTTGATTAAAATTGTACTTAGGTAGGGCCTTACCCAATTTTTTCATATGAACGTAGGCTAAAGGTGGCTATACATGATAATCATTAAATTGTCTCTTGTTAGATTATTGTCAGGTTGGGAAATGTCGCTATAGACATTCCCTGGTTGGATACGCCTTAAAAACTGCATTTTACAGGCAAATTTCTATTAATGAAAATGTTTATTTCATCCACTATGAGTAATAAAAAAATCTACATACTTTAGAAGTTTTTATCTTCTATGAAAACAACCAAATTTGTTACATAAATTTAATATAATCTGTCTACACACTGCTCAAGGGCGGCCACGTTTCAGATTTTGTTTTGTCAGAAAGATGTTGATTTTACAGGAATCAATGCTTTTTTCTGTGTAGCTATTTTTGAGTAAAGCTGCCCATACATGTGCAGACAAGCCTTTTACGGCAATGGCACCCAGGACAAAGTGATCATTGAAATGCCACTGGCATACATGTGCCAAAGGCACAATGGCATTCTCCAATGATCACATCTTTCATTTCATCTAACCAAGCTAAATAATTATCAGAAATGGAAATCATTAGTAGCTTTTACACATGCCACCTATCAGCATAGAACATCTAAAACAAGCCTTCTCTGGATACTTTGGATGTGTATGGTAAATCAAATAAATACATTTTTATAACTTCTGATAAACTTTTTTTATGTTAAAGCTCCCCTGGGTAGGTGGCCTCTTTTTTTTTTAACTCACCTCTGATTTATTCTTCGAATTTTACTCGCCTTGAACTACTAAAAACTTCAACAGCAATAAAAATATAGCCTTGTTTGAATTATGATCGTGTTCATAACAAGTCAGTTCTTCAGACCATACGCGCTTTATTATTTGTGTTCATTTTTATAAGCACGTTAAAAGTGAATGGGAAACCAGCAGTGAAATGCAGGAAACACAGTGGACTGAATCACATCCTGTAGAACAGGAAGACCTGGATTAAGAATCCAGGATCTCTGCAAAAATCAATTACAGGTTGTTTTTGGCAAAGGAATGGACTTATGTTCTATTTATAAAAAGTAAATCCTTATGTTACTAAGCCATGGACAGGTATGTGAGTAATACAATGTGGCACATTATTTTTCTGCTTTTTTGGGGGAAATTAATAATGTTTTCTCAAGATGATTTCAAAACATCAAGGTTTAATTGAGAATATGCATGCATAATAGCGCACAGACCATGTGCAGGCAACCTGGGGTTCTCCAGCTGCTGTGGAATAATACTTTCAGGGTATACTAAGAACTGTAGCTGTACAAAAAAATCTGCCATATGTTGCCTATCCCTGGTGTATATGTGGTTTATGGCTGTAAAGGACATAACTACTAATTTTTGTCATTTATAGGAAAGATCAAGCTGGGCTTGGCTGGTGTGGATTTAGGTAGATCTGGTTGCAGTTTAAATTGGCCCTAATTTAAAAGTTTAACATTTTTAAGGTAACAATTTTCATACACTAAACAAATCTGTCTGCTTGACCATTTAGCCACTTCAGGGCCAGACTGTTTGTGCCCCTTTGAGTCCAGGTGATTATTCAGTTTTCTACGTTGTCACAGTTTGAATGACCATTACTCAGTCATGCAACACTGTACCCAAATACATTTTATATCATTTTTTGAGATAGATAGAGCTTTCTTTTGGTGGCATTTAATTACCACTGTTTTCTACTTTTTACTATATAAAGGAAAACAGCCAGAAAAATTGTGAACCCTGTTTTTTTTTAGGTTCTGTTATAAAAGTTTACAAATAATCTTTCTTTATTCATTTAGGCTCTGTTCACATCTCCATGTTCCAATTCGCAGGCAGAATCGTCGCAATTCTGCCCACGATTCGAAATAGCAGCAAATTGCGAGATGCCCGTGCATTCCCTGTCACTTTCAATAGCACTCCAAACGCAGCTCGATCTTTACACGATCCGTTGGGTGACAATCGCGGTAAAATCACGTAAACAGAATCGCGGAACTCCTAACGCCCAAAAGAAGTACAAGAGCTTCTTTTAGGTGACAGGCATCCCGCAATTCTGTTTGCACGATTTTACTGTGATTGTCGCCCGATACGCCAAGATGGCAAAATGTATTTTGCTACGTTTCTTTGGTAAAAAAAAAAAAAAGTGTATATATATATATATATATATATATATATATATATATACTGAGCAAAATTATAAACACAACACTTTTGTGTCTGCCCCTATTTATCATGAGCTGAACACAAAGATCTACGACTTTTTCTATGTACACAAATGGCCTATTTCTCTCAAATACTGTTCACAAATCTGTCTAAATCTGTGTTAGTGAGCACTTCTCCTTTGCCCAAATAATCCATCCACCTCACAGGTGTGGCATATCAAGATGCTGATTAGAGAGCATAATTATTGCACAGGTGTGCCTTAGGCTGGCCACAATAAAAGGCCACATTAAAATGTGCAGTTCTATCACAAAGCACAATGCCACAGATGTCGCAAGAGGGAGGGTGCAATTGGCATGCTGACTGCAGGAATGTCCACCAGAGCTGTTGCCCTTGAATTGAATGTTCATTTCTCTACCATAAGCTGTCTTCAAAGGCGTTTCAGAGAATTTGGCAGTACATCCAATCGTCCTCACAACCGCTGACCACATGTAACCACACCAGCCCAGGACCTCCACATCCAGCAGTAGTCTGGTTGAAAGTTACAGAATCTACAAACTACGGTATATATATCGGATAATGGATTGATCAATCCAGATGTACTGACAGCCTTATTTCTTAAGGCCCTAAATGCAAATGTCACTACAAAACCCCCCCACAATGATACACTTCTTTGAAGAGTAGACAGTTCAAGGTATTTAGTAAGAGGAGTGGCGTGTTTTTTGAAGTTGTAATTTTATGACACAATTTTTTGGAAAATGAAGAAAATAAATAAAATGTGTTTTTTCACAAAGTTGTCGTTTTAATAAGTTATTTCTCACATAGCATAGGCATACTTACAATTCATTCCAAAAACACATTCTGCTACTCCTCCCAATTATGGGGAGAACAGCCTAGACCAGTGATGGTGAACCTTGGCTCCCCAGATGTTTTGAAACAACATTTCCCATGATGCTCAACTACACTGCAGAGTGCATGAGCATCATGGGAAATGTGGTTCCAAAACATCTGGGGTGCCAAGGTTCACTATCACTGGCCTAGACACATAGAGAGGAGCAAACTCCAAAAAACACCTTTGGGATTTCAAAGTGTATAAATTATGCATCTAATTTCCTAACTAAGGTCGGCCATATACTGTTCGAATGGCTGAGATTCGAACCGTTAATGGGCAGGCTAAATGTACCAAGTTGATCGATCGATCAACTTGGGTACAATCGGCCTGCCAGAATCTCTTGCGATTATCGCTAGCGGCTCTGTCTTCTCCCAGTGGGGACGGGAGAGTGCAAAACCTGGTGCACCTGTGCATGGTAGCCAATCAGCTTCTAAGTTCAGCTTGTTCAGTTAATCTTTGACAAAAAAAACCTGGAAGCTGATTGGTTTCTATGCACAGCTGCACCAGATTTTGCACTCTGGTTTTAGTCAATCAACCCCATGGTCTTCAGTTTCCTTCTCCACAGGCACCCAGCTCACTGAATTTGGATGTGCTCATGAATGATTCATTTTTGTCTCTGCAGAGATTGGTAATTGTTAGAGTAATGTTTACAAATATCTCTGCTATCCATCATGGTGATCAGCTGTAGCCACATTAGGAATGTTGTCAATTTTATGAATAGATTGGTGACTGGTGGCTTGTTATTTGGTCCTGGGCACCAGATTGCTGAAGCAAACATACAGCCTCTGAAACTGAAGTAAAAGTAAAAAGGTTAAAACTGACATCTGGTCAAACACCTAAATACACAACTGAAATACATACCTACCAAAATATTTGTGTTTCGATCCACACACCCTTTCTACGTTGCCTAACCAGAAGAGTAATTACTACACAACAAAGAAGCAGTATATTCTTCACTGCATCATTCCCTCATGTGCAGGGCATTACAGGAAGCTGATATAAAAATAGAATCCGTTTTTTTTATACTAACTGTATTTAAAAATACTTTCAATGGTTTTCCATAAATATATAACTGTAGTAAAAAGGTGTCTTTCAACATCTGTAATTCATCTTTAAAGTATTTGTCCAACGGAGATGTTTAACATCAGGAGTGGGGACACACAGAGGTGGGCAGGAGAACCCTAATTCCTACGTGAATGGAAACAGAGAAAACAGAGCCAGAGAACCGGCCATAGAAAAATCTCAACATTTGAGTTGCTTAGAGATATCAGGAGCCATATTAAACTTGTAACTAAAAATTACTTTTGGGTGAACTGCCCTGCTAAGTAAATAACCTTTACAATGTGTGGTAATGCTCAAAACCCTTTCTTTTTATAGGTATGTATGTATATATAGATTTATATGTAGAATCATAAATCTAGCAGCAACCCACGTTGTTTCCTTGTTTCAGACAAAGCGGTTTAAAATGCAGGCTATTGATAATGAATCACTTAAAAGATAAGTGCACTTTTAGGAAACCTGTCCTAGGAGAATTATACAGCCAGCATTGCTGACCTCCTTTGGAAAAACCTTGATGCCTGTCTACTTCTGGTTCCGATGCTTCACAAACCTAAACTAATGCAGCAAGTAAAGTCAGAGCTTCTGATCTATGTACCTGAGCTGGGTCTGTGTTTTGCAAAGTTTTAAAACTGTCAAGTCAGAATGACAGATACACATTTTTCATATTCAGAAGATTAAAATGACAGCCAAATGTCTTTTCTATCAGTACAGGTTTACTTGATGAAAGAACTTAACGTAGTTGTAAACCTCAACCATGAAATATGAACAAAGCATATCCCTCTATAGCATGTACTAGTCTCAATTAAGAGCACTACGTGTCTCTTCTGCCTGCTGCTTGGTCCCTCTGCTATCAGCATTAATCCCTTCTGACAAGTTTGCTTGACACCAACAGAAAAATGGTAACAGGGGAGGAATCTCCAACTGATTGACAGACTCAGCTTTGTTCCTGCGTGCTATGTGAAGGAGGTGTGTCATTTCCCTCCAATCAGCACTCAGAGCTCTCCTCACTGAGCTCTGCAGAGTGTAACTTCAGATATCCGCCCCCTTTTTTCTGAACTCTCAGACAAGCTTCATAAATTCTGTACTTTGAATGGATGTAGAGAAAAGAAGACTGGAGGTAAACAGGTACTACTTATGTAGGAGGATTTGTTTCATCTCTGTATATCACCTAAAGTCAGTCACTTCACTATGTAAGTATATGTAAGGGTTTACAACCACTTTAAGAAACATATTTCTTAAAGTGTGTCTTCCCTATGAATAGGCCTCTATCCAGAATGATTAACCGTGGCCTTGAGATAATGGTGTTAGCCGAAAAACAATGTAATTGAAAATAAATAGTTCTCCACATTTCTGATAAATTACTGTAATGTTCTCAGAATTCCTTTTGAACACTGATTAGTCTCTACTAAAGAACAGTGAACAACAAAGGTCTAGATGAACTTTTGAAAATTACGGTTGCATCATCTCATTACTGTGTAACTTAAAGCAGAACTAAACTGTATCTGAGCATCACATACTGAAAATACTATAAAATTAATTGGCAGGTAATTCATGTAGCATTTACAGTACTTCATGGAATCCATCTGCCCTTAGCTCAGGCATGCAGGCAGGGGGGTGTGCTTAGCTAAGAAAACCCCTCTTCCCCTCCTCCAGATGAAAGAAAAAAAACTCCCATGAAGACTTTTGGGACGTATGACATTATTTTGGCCTAGGCCAGAAAGCAACTGAAGATAAAAAAAAGGTTTAAAACAAGTAAATAGTAAACCTTCCTATCTATTTACTAATGCTATCAGCATAAGGTTTAAAAACAGGTAGTGTTTACTGAGAAAACAAGTTCTGCTTTAACAAGCTCAGAACATGATCAGCACAATGGTTATGCACTGTTGACTTGAATTTATGGGCTATGGATTAAAATCCCACCAGGGACACTATGTGCATGAAGATTGCATGTACTGCAACCCTAGTGAAACTTGACAAATTCAAACTTTCAAATCCAACCCTAGTGAGTAAGGCAGGAGTATTCGTTTTGGGAACCAAATTGGGACAAGCACTGATGGGAATGCGCTCTGTAAAGTGTTGCATTAATACATTAATACAAGCATGTCTCTTTTAAACACAGAAGACTAGTTTTGATATCTATTTTACTGTGAAGGTATATCTCAACCTCTACCACAAAAATATGTCAGTGTGAATAGAAAAAAACAAGTTTTTTTATGCATAGTAGTTTGAAATTCTTAATTAGTTTTTTGCATGCTCTAGCTTCATTCTTTAATGCCACATATGATACCCTATGCAGCTGGAGGCAGCTTTTAACACAATGGAATAGAATGCTGCCCCAAAGATAGCCATAGTGGATTAAGGCCGGTTTTTATTTCATATCAGCACTGAGGTTTCCTGTTCATAAAGCTTTACATTCCTTGCATATTCTATAAAGTGTGGGAAGATAGAAGTATAAATTGCAACAACTCATTCTGTGTTGGAAAGGACCATTGCTGGATAACTTAAAAGCAATAATATATATATATATATATATATATATATATATATATATATATATATCTGGAATCAAATCTGGAAAATAAATAATACATAATACAATGTGATACAAAAAGACAGCTAGTATGAAATACAATGACCCAGATCAACCAATTAGAATTCACCTTTTACTGTACTGATTTCATCAAACTGAAATCAGATTGGCTGCTATGCATTACTGTTTCACGCATCATTACATTGTTGTATCGAGTACACTTATATATGAATTGTAATTGTCCTATTCCACGTACAAGTTGATCTATTTAATACCAAAATGTAATTGCTAATGCAATGGTGAAGAACAAATCATACCTAGTTTTAAGCAATCTGCTCTAAGCTCATATTTCTATGGTTTATTGTACACCACTGTCCTTGACACTGCGTCAGGAAAGAAACACATATGGTGGGTACGATTGCTCAAATCGATCTGAAAGTGCTAGTATTCATTGTTGTTATGCTGGCTTCTGGGTTCCTTTGTTGCATATTGTTCCCACTCACAAACAAAAGTGTGAAGTCAAAATCATTGGACCAACATAACAGTCCGGCAGCTAGCATTTCTGGAACCGATGGCATCCCACTTCTTTCTCCAAAGATATATTTCCTTTAAGCCTGAACATTTTGCAAGCAATGCAAAAACATTTGTAACTATGTGAATGATCCAATGAGATGGTCAGTACTTAAAATTGACTGTGTTATGTGGGAAAACAATTATAGAGGAGTTGGTCATTTCCAAGTTTGCTGGGTCTACAATTGTACACCCGATGCTTATCATACATAAAACATACCTCCGAACTTTAGAACTTGTGAAAGAAAGTTACCTTTGAGTGTGGAAGTATGCTGTGTGTTCTATGCACCACAGTGAAAATGGGGCATAGCTGCAATGTGCTAAATATTGGGCGTGGTTTAAAGGGGCATGGTAAATAAAGCCTACACTTATCTTCATCTTTTCTGAACCTTGGACCTTAAAGAAGAACTTCATTGAAGTTGTTGCAAACTACACGGCAACAATGAGCTATTAAGAAAATAGACACTATGGGCACGCCACACAGCATATAGAGTACTAGAGCCAGGACTGATTGACATACCAAACAGCGAATGGAGCACAGCAGCCAGGAGTTTGTATCATAGGGCCCCTTACATTACTGATTAGTGGAAGTCAAAAATGGCTGGTGTCAATGTGTATTTGTGTGCGTGTGGGTTTGCGGGGACTAGTAAAGAAAAAAAAATGCCCACTGTCAGTTGTCATTGGGAGGGAAAAATGTCCAGCATTGCTAACTAGCAAGAGGAAAAATGTCAGATAGGGCACTGTGGAAAAAAAAATATTTTGAAAAATTGGTGGAGGGTACACCGGACGTTACTGGCAGCCAGAGGGGTACCAAGGTGGTCAGTAAGGCCTGCATAAATACTGTGAAGTTCAATGGAGTGGTCAGTGGGGGCTGATGGAGTACATTGGTGTTCAAAAAGAGCTTTGGTGGTACTTTGGTGATCAGTGGGGGCTAATAGGGTGTAGTGGAGGTTAGTGAGGGCAGGAGGGGTGCTTTGGTGCCTAGTGGGGGCTGAAAGGGTACATTGCTGCTCAGCTTCTTTCCACCTCTTTCGGAACTATGCAGAGTCTGTTGGTAGGAGATTACTCTGGAACAAGTGTTTCTGCCCTTGGTTCCAAGACTCTGGGATTGTATTTTAATTCTGGGGCAGTGCCGCAGAAACATTTGGAGGGTATGCATAAAATAATATTCTTAGCTTTACTAAACAGTAGTTCTTATACTGCAGAGTGTGCTCCTATTCCCATTATCAAAAGTGGGATACAGGATATACTCTGGCTGCTGTAACAAAGCACAATACAGCATGCAGTATACGTATTATAGACCCGGATCCTGAAATGGGTTAAAAGATAATAGATATTTGCCTTTAGGGCAAAGAGGAGTTAAAAAAAGGAATGTAAAAAAGCAATGATTTAATTGACACATCCGCTTACTGACTGAAAGTATACTGATTGAATGAACAAGATAATTAACCAGATGGTCTCAGTCTTCCTCGGGCAAGGACAGTTAAAAATCCATGTTCTGTATTTTCCAAAAAATAATATTCAGCATTTCAACCTTGCCAAACAGGACCCAAGTGCTGAACTCTGAATCCGTTTCACCTTAAACACAATAATTGAAAAACATGGATAGTATGTATATTTTGTATAAAGGGCAATAATAACTAGTGTTACAGGCCTTCTGGAGTCAACATATATTTATGCAAAAAGCCATTGGTGAGTTCAGGGGCAAGGGCAGGGTTTAGGTAGACATTTTACCACAATATTTATATTAAACACATCCATGTTACAAAGAATTCCATAATATACACTAAATTACCAAAAGTATTGGGACACCTGCCTTTACACGCACATGAACTCCTTCCCAGAAGAGTTGAAGGTGTTATAGCTGCAAAGGGTGAGCCAGCTCAATATTAAACCCTACGGACTAAGACTGGGATGCCATTAAAGTTCATGTGCAGAATGTCTCATACCTTTGCGCTAGGGCGGGGCACGAGACAGGGGTGTCCACTGTCCCCCCTGCTCTTCGCCATAGCTATTGAACCCTTGGCCATCACAGTTAGAGACCATGCGGATATTACCGGCTTCTGTGAGGGCCCTTTCACACTGGGATGGGGGTGGCGTCGGCGGTAAAGCACCGCTATTGTAAGCGGTGCTTTACCGTCGGTATTCGTCCGCTAGCGGGGCGGTTTTACCCCCGCTACCGGCCGAGAAAGGGTTAAAAACCACCGCAAGAGGCGCTTTGCCGGCGGTATAGCCGCACTGCCCCATTGATTTCAATGGTCAGGAGCAGTGACGGAGCGGTATACACTCCGCTCCTTCACCGCTCCGGAGATGTTGCTAGCAGGACTTTTTTTCCCGTCCTGCTAGCGCACCGCTCCAGTGTGAAAGCCCTCAGGGCTTTCACACTGGAGACACAGCAGCGGCTGTTTCGGGTCGGTTTGCAGGCACTATTATTAGCGCAAAAACGCCTGCAAACCGCCTCAGTGTAAAAGGGCCCTTATGGGGACACACATGAGAAATTAATGCTCTACGCGGATGATACCATGATTCTGCTAGGGGATGTTGAAGGTTCCCTGCGTGAAACCATGTCCACCATAACAGAATTTGGCACCTATTCAGGGCTCCAGATTAACTGGACAAAATCCTCCCTAATGCTCATTGATGAAGAGGGAAAGCCTCCCAATGATAACTCCATACCCTTGGCCACATCCTTTAGGTATCTGGGAGTCATGGTGACGCCTACGGTAAGGGAATATGGGAGGCTGAACATCTCCCCAATACTGCAGAAATTTTGAGATCGGATTAAGATGTGGAACTCACTCTGCTTGTCGATAGCTGATAAGGTGAATCTGATCAAGATGATCCTTATGCCCCAGCTCTTATATGCGCTCCATAATTCTCCAGTAGTTATTCTATTTGGCAGCGCAACTCCAGCACCTAATAGGGGTTGTAGGTGGGGAAGCTGACAGAATGAGTAATGCCCGCAGCTCTTCAGAGAAGGTGATGTTACACACGGTGAAACAAGACTCGGTGCCAGCGGCACTTGAAGCTCTAGCCTTTGGGAAACCAAATAAGAAATACCCAATACTATAATCTTCTCCAAAAAATTTGGAACAAAATCAGATACATACAGAGAGTGACAGGATACACGGAGTTTACCCCGATATGGTCCAATGGAACTTACCCCGAAATAGCACAGATACAGCATGGGGCCTTATGGAAGAGATATGGGGTGATATACATATGGGAATTTTTTTTAAACGGTATTCTAATACCTTTTGAGGTTCTGCAGGAAAGACATGGCTTGCCATTCAATATGCGGTTTCATTATATGCAATTGAAACATGCCGTGAGGGCACAGAGCAGTGCTTCTGAGTGGTCTCCTTCACCAACACCATTTAACTTTGAGAAACTTTGGGGCCCGTGGCTGGATGTACCTGGACTGGTCCCGGTGGATCTAGTGATAGGTAGATTGTTGGGTTTGAATGCTGGTTAATTGCACTGGTAGCACGGGAGGAGCAAGAAGGCTATATTAGTGCTTGTTGTGCCTTACCTATGATGGAATTACAGCCATTATGTAAAGAGTTTATGCATAATATGCATTGCAACTGTGTATTGTTGAACTTAATAAAGTTTTCTTTGGATAAAAAAAAAGTTCATGTGCATCTAAAGGCAGGCGTCCCAATACTTTTGGTAATATAGTGTATATAGGGGTGTATTTATAATTGTTTTTACACAAAATTACCTCAGTGTCTTTCCAGTGAAGTGCATTTGGATTCAGATTTGACCTTTCAGACATTCAGAGTTATTCTATATAGATTATAATGCACACTATCTGTACTGTAGATACAGTTCACAACACAGCACAAACATTACAAGTCTAAAATCACTTTTACCAATAATAAGTGGGCAGCACAGTGGTATAGTGGTTAGCACTCTCATTTAGCAGCAAAAAGGTCACTGGTTTAAATTCCAACCACAACACTACCTGCCTGGAGTTTGCATGTTCTCCCTGTGCATGGGTTTTCTCCAGGTACACTGGTTTTCTCCTCCAAAGACACACTGGTAGGTTAATTGCATCCTGTCCAAATTGTCCATAATATGTGTATGTATGAATGTGAGTTAGGGACCTTAGATTGTAAGTTCCTTGAGGGCAGGGACTGATGTGAATGTACAGTACAATGTGCACATAAAGTGCTGCGTAAATTGATATCAGTACCTGAAATAAATAAATAAGTAATGTAATCAAGGTTTGTGCAACTAAAGGATTTGTTACCCCAATTCTAATGTTAAAATCTGAGAGAGTATCCCCAGTTGAATAGGGTGTTTATGACACCTGTAGAAAGTATCAACATTTCTCAAGGCTGAACTGGCAGTCCTAATATAAAATGCACAACACCTGCGTACGTGACTAAGTTTGCCAAGCCTTTAGGGTAAATGATGTTTACACATTATTATCAATACTGCTATAAGGTTTTATTCACTTTTAAACTGGGCACCTTAAGACTGAGAAGCCCAAATGAGCTCACCCAAAACCACAAGTATACCCATCAGTCTTTAATTTGTCTAAAGTGCCACTTGGCAAATGTATGCCTCTGAATTGTATTGCTTAAAAAAGCTTAATCCAATCAAGATAATTATTTTGAATGATATTCAGTGTGTTCCTGTACTAATATGCATAATGTTCTGTCAGTGAAATTCCATATCCTGAACAAATTAGCCCAAGGCTGGTGATTTATATGGATTGGCCGAACGGAACCCTGTTTGGTTAGCACCAGAACTTTTGAACACCGCGAAAGTTCGGACCCGAATAACAAACCCCATTAAAGTCAATGGGACCCAAACGTCAAAAATCAAAAGTGCCCATTTTTAAGTAATTGGGCATACAATGGTTATAGGGGTCCGGGTCGTGCCCTAGGGGACAAATGAGCAGTGATTTTTTGATTTTTAAAGTGAAAGTATAAAAATTAAACATTCCTTCCAATATAGTGCCTGGGGGGTCCCCTTAGTCTAACTGTAAAGTGGCAGATCTCTACTATGCCTAGAATCTCCTGCAGCAATAATTGCATTTATAAAGCCAAAAAGAATGACAGCAGCTGGGGAGCCAGTGTGTATGATGAGGCCACAATGTAGTGCACTGGGAACAAGATTAGAGATTTTTTGGATACATTCTGGTGTCACTTTGACTTTGGATAGAAGTAACGGTGCGTAAAAATTGGTCTTTGGGTGTGGGTGGCGCCTTCCCACCATAAACCTATAGAAGTAATCTTGATGAAAGCAAAAATTGGCGTTGCTGTAAAAATTGCAATCATATGCACCTGTCAAACAGGTGCTGAAAAATTGGTCTTTGGATGTTAATTGTGCCCATGAAACCTATACCAAAAACATTCTTCCAGATGAAATGATTGAACACCCTCAAAGCTAGGCAGCTTCGAAGTCCTGCAGAGATTCCACAACCCAAAAACCCAAAAAAAGACTTAATCAGTGACATCGGCATCAGGGGCTTCATAGCTGGTAATCCAGGACTGATTCATTTTTATAAAAGTCAACTGGTCCACTGAGTCTGTGGACAGACGCGGTCTATGATCAATAACAAAACCTCCTGCAGCATTGAATGCCCGTTCTGAAAGCCCGCTGGATGCACGGCAGCCCAACAACTCAGTAGCATACTGGGCAAGTTCTGGCCAGTGGTCTATTCTCATGACCCAGTAAGTCAGTGGATCGTCAGCTGGAAAGCTCTCCATCTCTGTTTTGGCCCCGAGGTAATCGTCCACCATGTGATGCAGACGCTGCCGATGGGATGTGGAAACTGACAGCCCTGGGCGGCGAGGACTAAAAAAATTCCGAAATGCCTCATTTAGGCGGATGCCTTCTCCAACGCTCCTCTCTTGACCAACAGAAGACTCAAAACTACACTTTCCACAACACTGTAACCTACTGGAGTCAGGAAAAATGTTCAATAAAATCCTCTTTAATGTGTCCTCAAGAGATTTTATCTTCTGCACTCTCTGTGGGGACGGGATGAGTTCTGAGACCTTCCTCTTATAACGGTGGTCAAGGAGGGTTGCCAACCAGTAATCATCCTTCTCCTTTATGTCACATATTCTTGGGTCCTTTCGCAGGCTTTGAAGCATGAGGTTGCCCATGCGCCTTAAATGGGGAAAAAAAGCGGAGGAGCCTGTCATCGTGCCGCACTGGCACAGATACTCGTTGATGGCCCTCTGCTGCATGTATAGAAATGGTTGGTGTTTTTGCCATGTTTGATGTGCCTAAGACACAGTTTGCAGATAGCAACAGTGCTGCAGATGTGCTGAAAAAAGCCCAGACAGCTGAGCTTTGGGGAGTGGGACGGGAGATAACAGCTGCAGAATGTGATGGAATAGGATGACTGCTCTACTCTTTCTTGATGTTGGCCTCCTTGGGGTTGTCCTGCCTCACCTTCAATTTCCTCCTCTGGCTCTATCTGGCACCCAAGTTGCATCAGTGACCTCATCATCATCATCATCATCATCTCCATCTCCATTTCCTCCATCTTCATTATTACCATTCTAGACAACTTGGCAATGCACTGCGGCTTGGGAAACATGAATGCCAATTTGTCTACCAGTGTTCCTCCCTCTCTCTGGGCTCATGTTCCTGTCATCCTCAACCTCAGAATCAACATCTGAATCCAGTAATGGCTGGGCATCATCAAGGGGCAAGTGGCTGACGCTGTGGTCAAATAACTCAGCTGACTCCTTATGGCAGGAATAGATGTGGACAAGGAGGCAGGTTTATCCACTCTGGCAACTGCAGGGGACTGTACACTAGACTCTGCTTGCCTGACAGAGGATGAGGAAGGTTTAGTAAGCCAGTCCACCACCTCCTCTGCATGCAGTGGCTGGATAGCACGGGCAAACTCCCTAAACAGGAGGAAATGATGCCCTGCCTAAGGACTGACCACCACGTCCACCTTTGCCTTTGGACACATTTGTTGCTGGCCCCCTTACAGTGCCAAGGGAACGTCTGCCTCTCCTTGTTGTCCCCTCAGATATTATTGGGAGGGAGGGGGCGGTGCTTATAGGCAAATGTAAAGAAGAAGTTGAAATCTATACATAAATGCACTTTAATCAATGTAAAGAGGTGTTCGGTGCACTTTAATTTGAGTACTCACACTACACAGACACACTCAACAGATATACTATAATGTACTGCAATATAATGCACCAAACGTACAGTGACGCACAGAACTATATGGCCTTAAACTGGTAGTAATTGTCACAGAACTATATGGCATTAAACTGGCAGTAACGCACACAAAACTACATGGCATTAAACTGGCAGTAATGCACACAAAACGATATGTCGTTACACTGGCAGTAACGCACACAGAAGTAAATGCCGTTAAACTGGCAGTAATGCACACAGAAATAAATGGCGTTAAACTGGCAGTAACGCAATCAAATAGAACTTATGCTCGGGCCGAACCGTTCGCCCATCCCTAGTGATTTACTGTACCTAATCTAGAGTAATTTGGCATTTCCAGCATCCCTTTACAGGTGCACTACAAAGCTGAGCTGTTGAAGCAAAAGATGTATTGCTGTACATTTTTAAAAAAACGCAAAAATACTAGTTTAATGTTAGACTGTTAGTTAATGCAGCTCCTGCATTCAAGAGTTATTTCCTTTCTGGCTACTGAAGGAAATATCTTGAGCTTGGAAAAAAAACATGTTTTGTTTATCTGTTTTCTTCAATTCCTGTAATGCCCCGTACACACGGTCGGACATTGATCGAACATTCTGACAACAAAATCCTAGGATTTTTTCCAACGGATGTTGGCTCAAACTTGTCTTGCATACACATTCCTGTAATGCCCCGTACACACGGTCGGACATTGATCGAACATTCTGACAACAAAATCCTAGGATTTTTTCCGACGGATGTTGGCTCAAACTTGTCTTGCATACACACGGTCACACAAAATCTGATCATTCTGAACGCGGTGACGTAAAACACGTACGTCGGGACTATAAACGGGGCAGTAGCCAATAGCTTTCATCTCTTTATTTATTCTGAGCATGCGTGGCACTTTGTGTGTCAGATTTGTGTACACGATCGGAAATTCCGACAACGGATTTTGTTGTCGGAAAATTTTATAGCCTGCTCTCAAACTTTGTGTGTCGGAAAATCCGATGGAAAATGTGTGATGGAGCCTACACACGGTCGGAATTTCCGACAACAAGATCCTATCACAAATTTTCCGTCGGAAATCCTAAAAAATCCTAAACAATTACACACGTCTTGTCCCTTTGTGGCTACTTCTTCACTGTATACATGAAGGCAATCATGGTTATCATCCAGGTAGGACTTGCTTACACTTTTCATCTTCATTACATGGTGGAGTGACAGGATTAGTAGTCTACCAAATTAGGATAAAAATATTTTTGCTGTCTTTTCAGTGACAAGGACACTGCATAGGTCTGATAAGATCAACAGGAATTTAATGTACTTGTTGAAAATATTCTTAGCTTGAAAATGAAAACTAATTCAGCCGGCACAATTAGGACTGGTGAGCTACAACATATTTCTTCTTTTTGGGTTTAGATACAAATTAAATCTTTATCTTAGAAATTAGTACAAAGGCATCTTTAGTTATATTTAGGAATATCAATCTTTAAACAGATACATATAGGTAGATGCAGGCTTTTTATTCTTTGCATAACTTTTATTCTTTTCCTTCACATTGTTTTAACAGTGAACATTTTCACTAAGGGCAAATTAATCTATCTCCCTTCAGCCCTGGTTCATCTATGTGGGTGGTTCCGGCTGCAGGTCTGCACCTGTACCCGCAGCGACAACCACCCACACAGAAAAACGTGCTGGATGTGTGCGGGGGCCACTAATCACACTGGAAATCACACCCGCACTGGGAACCACACTGCACTTGCAGTTCCAGTGCAGGCTGCATTTTCAAACTGGTGCAGGGACCTTTTCCCTGCGTTTTTCTGTAGACACGGCAGCTTATTTAAATAAATGGGCTGCCTTGCCTGCGAAAAACATGATACTTTCTAGAACTCTTGGTCAGCCCCCTGGTGCACATCATGTGAGGGGAAGGCACCCTTGTAGGCATGGTAGCCTTCCCCAAATGTAGCTGTGAAGCCAGGGCTATAACACCAGTGTATCACTCAACCAGGAAGGTAAAAAACTGTAATTGAAAGTAAAAGAAAAAACATTTTTAACTAATAAAAGATGCCCACTAAACAGCTAGAAATGGGGGCTGGATATTACATGTTGATTGATTGAGGCTTCACCTCCCTGTAATTCTAAGAACATACAAACAGTAGACAGGCTGGCAGGGTGTGAAACAGGCTGTGATTGGCAGAACCTCCCCATAGATAGCCTACACAATGTTTTTGCACAAAAATAATAAACTATTCAGTTCAAACACATATTTGTATAATGGTTTAAAAGATTTATTTGACATTATGTATGCATTTTTCCTTTGTATTCTAAAGGCTCTGTTTTTTTTTAACATGATAAGCAGCAGAGGACTAGAACACTGATGTCACTGATGAGCTCCTAACACTGATGTTTCCCTGCAGACAGACTGGGAAAGAGCTGGGTCACATGACAGTTGTATACCTATTTTTAAAAAAGGTACTTAGAATATTTTTTTATTAAAATAAATACAGTGCCATCGTCCATATACATAAAGAGAGAGGTTAATATAAATTAAAAAGTGAGTGTTTGGTATCACTTTTAAAAAATATAAAAAATAAACTTACATAAATGCTGTCTTCCTGGTATCTCTTGTAGAGATTGTACATTATTGAGCCCTCATGGAGATCACCCAGTGATGCCATGTCTTCTACGCCATTTGTGCTGGTTGGATGCATAGTGGTCACCTTCTGGCGAGTAATTGTGCTTTGTTTGTATGTGAATACCTGATCCAAAATAAAAATAATAGCCCCAATTAATAAAATCTAGACAGTATTCCTTAGAAAAAAACAAAAACAAGCATGCATAGTTCTCAAGGTATGTGGTACATTCACAGATACGATATATCCCTGCTACAGATGTACTAATTGTAGAGCAAAAATACAGCACAGAAATGAAGCCAGTGAAGAATATGGCATGATTTACATGTCGAAGCGGAAGAAAACGAACTATAACTGTTCCTAAAAATGTTGCCTCCTCCCTCCTCCTACATATCCTGCCTAACCTGTATAGTGTGTACTTACCCAATTTAAATCTGCTCTGGTCCATTGCCATAATCTTGCAGTTTTCTGTAAGGGAGTGACAACGGCTGTGAATTCTGGGAGCCATGAAGTCTCCCAAAGATTCCCATAGTGCTGCTGTTGCCAGTGTTTCCTGCTCTCCCCTGCACAGAGGATTTGGAGCTGCAGGACCACATGACCTGACCATATTAAAAATAGGTAAGTACACACATCTTTTTTTATACAGGATAGGCCGGATAGGTAGGAGGTGGGTGGAGAGTGCATTTTTAAGAATAGTTATAGTAAAGGTTTTCTTCCACTTTATGGATGCAAATATGGTCACTTATTGCAAGTAAACACAAGTTATCAAAATGACTATTAATTTTAATTAATTAATTAATTAATTAATTTTAATAAATTAATTAATTTTATTAAAATAAATGAGTATTACTTAACCTATAAGCTGCATAGTATATTTACATATCCTGAATTTCTCTTTCTTTTATAAGTGTGAGCAGACTTAAACTGTAGATCTGCACTGAGAGCAAGAGCAGAAAAGGAAACCCATCAGTAGCATTACGATGCGCAACTGCCAAAGAAAAAAAAAACCATGTGTATGCCTTTGCACATATATTTTCAAAATCAAGTTTTAAAAACATTTAAGCACATAAAATTATTTGCTTTAAGCTAATTTTCATGCATATCTAAAAATCTTTAAAAAGCCTGAAGGCCCCTTTTCTTTAAATTAATTTGTGTACCGCATTAGACTGCTGTTAGCAGATGTAGCATATCAGAAATTTCACAGAAATCTCCCTGACAATAGGAAATTCCTAATTATATATATTTAGAAAGTATACCCATATACCCCAAACTTGCTAAAGCTCTCACATCTTGGCCCTGTGGGGGGGGATTGAGGCCCAGGGTTCATGTTACCAGTTGTGGAATGTGACATCCTATGGAGCCTGAGCTGAGATGTCAGACTTATTTCTGCAGTCAGAAGACACTGTTATTAGAATATCTCACTGGATAAAACTATTTGTAGAAAACAATGCATAACTATATTTTACGGTGTGTTGATCCAAACAAATAGTCATCTTTAATAGATAAATATACAGTTTCCAGGTGTTTGCTATCCCAATACTGCAACATATTTACCAGAAAAATAAACATAACCTATGACATACATTCCATTCTTCTTTGTTTCTTTTCAAAATTGTGGTAGTTTGGTACCTTATATGTCTACGTAGTGAACCTCCCTGGGACAGACTGGCTGATGAAAAACAGACGCCCATAGAACATTAGTACTCCTGTTTAATCATTTAGCCCAGGAGGTAAGAATGTCTGCCCTGAAACACAAGTCATGCTAAAAGTTCACTGTCATTCAGCATGGTCAGGGATTTAGAATGCAGTCAGGTATAGAGTGGAAACATGTGATATAACCATTATTCCTCCTACAAGATAATGCCTAAACTACTTCAATTTGAAAATGCACTAAAAGTACCATACACAAAATAACCCAACAGTATCCCTAACGACTTAAGAGCATTTTATGCATAGTGTCAAAACTAAATAGAAGATTTTTGCTGACTTTAATACCAGACACTTTACAAATACATACACTGATGTACACATTACTATGTGGTCTTGGATGCATTTGGCTTTTCACTTTGCAAGAAAAGCTGCACTGTGCAAGAGGATTTCCCTGAGAGCTTAGTAAATGAGGTGCAATTTCACCTTGCAAACAACACCCAATAACAAGCATGGAAATCAAAACATTTTTGCTTGCACATGCTTGGATTCTGAATGTCAGCAGAGTGTCACCTCATCCACTAAGCTCTGAGGACAATTCCCTTGCAGAGAGTAAACAGCCTATTTGCCTTTAGTAAATCAACCCCACTGTATTGAACTGTTAAATTGCCTAATTTAATAGGGTTGATTGGGAAAAAAAACAGGTCAACTCACATATTAATACAGCATACAGTGCTTTTTACAACACACTTCAACACAACATGATGTTGTAAAAGACAATTGTAAAACAATGGATTTGCTCAACTATTCATGCAACAGAAATTAAGCAAACTGCATTACAACACAGGTGATTAGAATGGCCCCTCATTATTGACTAGTACTCAAGCTACACGCAGATCTCTAGAAACTCTTTTGTTTTATAGAATAAATGCATTTATCATCCCACCTCCAAAAACAGTAATGTTGTAAGTAAGTATATCATACACTTTAAGTGCTGGGGGTAGGCAGTGTATAGTAGGAAAGGATAAGTACACAAAAAGTACACATATCATTTAAAGCCCACCTTTGCATATATATTAACCCTCTCACCCATCCCACCAATACAAATAAGCACAAACTGCAAGCAGGCGGAAGATATATTGCAGAAGATACATGCAATGTCTCTTCCTCAATAAAATACATCTAGCTGCCTGCTTGTAGTCTTCTCTGTCATGTACTTACATTATGGGCAGGGTCCCTGTGTGCTGTGATGAATGATTCTTGTGCATGCGCAGGAATGACATCATTCTGCATCAGCCAATGAAGACGGCCGAATACCGAAAACCTTCAAAAGATGACGGCAAGGAACAGGGACTGTTGAAGGACAGGCAAGTTCAACTCCCTTAAGTGAGCCAAGTCTGCTGACACATGAAATTGTACAGTGCCTACTGCGGTGATCTAGCATTAGAATCCCAGCCCACCCCTGACTGGTCTGAGAGGTCTCCACTACTGAACAGCTAATTGGAAGTATACATGTTACCCAGGGCACTTGAAAAATGATGCTCTTCCTCAGCAGTAAAAAACCCAAAAGACTCAGGACACAGTATATGTTCTGTGACCATGATTTCAAGATAGTATAAGGGGCTTTTAGCAAAGATTTAGAGGTAAGTCGGGGGGTAAGGGGTGGAGGAGGCAGATCAGCAGGCCAGAGTTCCAAGTTACAAATATGCACCATTTAGCTCAGACAGCACCTGACCTTCTTGCTTGATAAATGGTGAGAACATTCATAGCTGCACAGCTTACTAACAGTAAAAGAAGCTAAAGTTTGAAGTCCCATTAACATTTGTTTCCAGATATGTTTTTAAAGAATAATTCAAATTTAATTTATTAAAATGCACACAAAGGTCTGACGAGATTCTTAAGTAACAAGGGCCAAACCAATTTTATTTTGCAGATTTGGCCTAGATTTTCTATGATTAAGAGGTGCACTAGAGTATAAGAGAGCTTGGCTCTCCCTATAGATTACAAAACACAGAAGTTAGCTCTTACTATTCTTACACAGCAAAAATTCTTAGAAGATCTAAGGTTTCATGATAACAATTAAAGTACATGGCAGCAACAAATGACCAGTGCTACATTTCACAGTCACTTTTGAAAATAGAGAGGAAAGCTGACAAGCAAGTCATGAGAGTGAATAAAACTTTGGCAAGAATTCTAATATATGACGTTTTCCCCTAAAACAGAATAGAAATACTTCCGTTTCTAAATTTAAAGTTGTGTGAAACTGTTCAATATACTTTTCATCTGAAATCACAATTCTTCAAAAAACATCATTACTATGTGTCCTTGCATGGATTGGGGTTGATTTTTCTAAAGGCAAATAGGCTGATCGCTTTGAAAGGGAAGCTGCACTGTGCAAGAGGATTTTCCCCAGAGCTAAGTGAATGAGGTGCAATCTCACCTTGCAAAGAATACCCAATCACCAGCATAGAAAAAAAATCAAAACATTTTGGCTTGCACATCATTGGATTCTGGAAGTCAGCAAAGCTTCACTTCATTCACTAATCTCTGGAACCTGTCTTGTAAAGTAAACAACATGTGTGCCTTTATTAAATCAACCCCAGTGTTGTACTTCATTTAATAGAGTTGAATGAAAAAAATGCAGGTAAACTCACATATTAACACAGTATATGCTACTTTTTCCAACACACTTCAACACAATACACTGTTGTAAACATGGGTACAATCTAAATGTACAATCTCTGTACAAACAGTTAGAGGATTTACCAAAACTATGTCATAGAAGTGCCTACTATCAAATCAATCTGTATTCAACCAAAGAGACCCTTGCATTAAATACTTGTTGGTAGATCTACAGAAGATTGTACAGATTGAAGGGTGCATGGTAAGCCTAAGGGGGGCATTCTGACCACCACTGCAAGGGGGAATTCTTCCCACTGATTACCAATGTAAGGGCGATTTTTCATACTGACCACCAATGTAAGAGCCATTTTCTGACTGCCCACCCCCCCAATGAATTGGTATTAGTGGGGGTACCCTGAGAACTGAAAATTATGTCAAAGGTTCCTCTGGGGTTAAAAAAGTAAAAAAGTCTGCTCTCTACCAGCCGCTCAATCACTTCTATAGGGTGTGGAAGACCAATCTTGGTTTGATCAGATGCTTTCAGAGGAGATCTTGCTCATGAGTACCTCTCATCCTTTTTGCTATCACAAGGAATGTTATTCCATCTGACAAACAATACATTTATTAAAAAAGAAAAATGGAGGGACAGCATAAAAAAGGTTTTCAATAAAATAAATAATTAAAGTGCCTCCATTGCCTTTTTTACGTGCAAATGCAGGTGCATACAAAAGTCTGCATGCATATATAAATGGTGATCGCACCACAATTGTGAGGTATCGCCGTGAACGTCAGAGCAAGAGCAATAATGCTAGGACCAGACTTCCTGTGTAACTCTAAACTGGTAACCTGTAGAGGCTTTTAAAGTGTCGCTTATGGAGATTTTTAGGTACCATAGTTTGTCGCCGTTCCACACAATATTAAAGTGTGACTGGCAGCATTTATTTAACGTAACATCATCTTTTGCGTTTCAAAAATGGTTGTGCAAATACTGTGCGACACAAAAAATTGCAACAACCATTTTATTCTCCAGGGATTCTACTTTAAAGTGATTGTAAGTGTTTTTTTTTTTTTTTTAAATAACAAATATATCATACTTACTTCCACTGTGTAGCTCGTTTTGCACAGAGTGGCCCTGAAACTCGCCTTCTGGGGTCCCCCGGCGGTTCTTGTGGCTCCTCCCCACATTAGATAACCCCCTAGGAGAAGCACTCTCCCGAGGGGGTTACCTTGCGCACGCGCTCCCGAGTCCACCATTCGGCATCAATAGTCTATACCCACTGTATATAGTGTTTGGGGTTCTAAGTAATTTTCTAGCAAAAAAAATGCTGATTTTTACATGGATGCGATAAGTGTCAGAATTGACCTGGGGATACAGCAGTTAAAGTCTAATTTTCACATACACTTTATGAAGCAGTGACTGATTTTTGGCCTGCCAGGGGCAGGAATAAAAGCCAGGAAGGCTGTGATGTGTAACACAGGCTAGAAACTGCAGACACCTTTGGTGAACTCTTTGCTGAGCACTTGTGTGATATATTTGTAATATATTTGTCCCAATGCACATCACTTCAAAGTCAGGGGCAGCTTTTAGGATTGCATCAAGGTCCCTATTTTATGACTATGGGAACCAATTCTAAGAACATTTATTACTGATAATATTGTCTATATTTATACAAAGCAAAAGCATAGTTGTAAGCCCAAACTCTGCCTGAACCAGCAGAAAAGTTATCATTTGTTCCTTGTCTAATAACCTTGTAGCACACTGATTGCTTTCAAAGCTAGATAATGGTTAAAGCCAACAATCTGCACGATTTATAGCTAAGCTCTTTAACTGAGAGGCAAAATTAAACTACACCACATCCTTGACTACAGATTAAATGTAACACAAATACATAGCTCTTATCTTCCAAAAAGCAAATACTCGCTCTTTGACACAATACTGTTACATTATTTTTTCTGGCTTCTTGAAAAATCATGGATATAAAATTATAGTTGTTGGCATTTTGAAATAATTTTCACTAACATTGTTTTTCCCTGGGGGTAGGGAGCATCATTCAGCCTTGTAAAAGCTCAATTTAAAGTGGTTGTAAACTTTAATCCTTGCCTTGTACTACTGTAAATATCTCCTAAAGGTGCTTATTTACTATATATGCAGCCGATGATGTCATTGGCGCATGCGCTCTGAAGGAACGGCCATCCGGCACAGTATGGGTGGTTCACTTGGGAATTTCATAGTCAGCTTTGTCAAGAAGACACAGGAAATATATTATGCATTAAAGATAGGTAGGTGTATGATGGATCTTGCAATCCCATAGCTAAAAAGGGGCAATACAAAGTATTACTCTGCCACGTTACATCACATTCATAGATAGATGTACTTTGAAAGCAGAGCTCATCTCAGGGAACTATTTTAACAGCCACTATAATCTGCAAACTTAGATGAAACAAGGGTGCACATAGCAGGGAGAAGAATGCTGCAGAATATGTTATCAGCCTGTCCTCATTGTTGGTCACTAGTAGTCAGTATATAAATCTATGTGTTCACTGTCATAGTTTTGGGGTCATATGTTAGGGCAAGACCACTTGAATCATCCCAGCATCACCTCCAGATCAGCGCTGCTTTTACTATGGCTCCCCAATAGCTAGTGTCTCCTCTTTGTGTGTATTCTGCAGCTTACTATTTCCTGCTATGTTCAATATAAATTCACAGATTATGGGAGTTGTTAAAGCAGGGTCTGGTGTTTTCTTTGCTATTGACGTGTGTGGTGTCATCATGCTAAGATCAAAAGAGCTCTCAATGCCCTCAGAAAAAGAGGTTGTGAATACCTTTGCGTCTGTCAATGGATTTACAAAGATCCCCAAATTGAAATTGAAATCAATCATTTCACTATAAGGAATATAATCTACAAGTGGTGTAGATTTCAAATAACTACTAATTTGTCAAGAACTAGCCTGCCAAGTAAAGTCAGCTGACCATTTGATGGTAGAAAAAAAGCATCCAAGAACCCCAAAATTTCATCCTAAGATCTGCAAGTAACTCTTTAAATAGTTGTTATCAAAGTACATGCATATACAATCAGAAAAAAATGTCATCTATTTAGCCTGCATGGTGTGCAAGGAAAATTCCAATGCTGTACAAAAAAAAACATTGGAGCAAGACTACAGTTTGCCATCAAATAAATAAGCAAAGACCATGCCTTCTGGAACTAAATAATGTGGGCTGATTATTTCATGAGAGTTTTTTGGAGTGTTGTGGGGAATATGAAATTGGCAGTTCATGCAGGGAAACCCACAAACACCTAAAGAAATTCTGCAAGATGGAGTCAATGTCAGAGGCTGGTGGGCAGTTTAGGCTAAGGGCATACTTACTTTTTTCACCATACACCATTGCATTTAGTGATATTTTTGTTAAATAATCAAAAAGGCATTGTTAAATCAATGGCTAATGATTCTTGTTTAAATATGTTGAAAAATGTAACTATTTCCATAGGATGTACTTACATTTTCACATGAGTGTACCTATCTATAGAGAAAGCACATGATAAAAAACAATAGTAATTTATTTTAGGACATATTCAATTTATCCAGATGCACTCAGAAGGTCAACAGCATTAATCCACCTACACAGATCCTTGGCATTATATAAGTGGACATAATGCCATTCGTGTCACATGTTGACAGTCTATTCGTTTGCGTTTTCTTTTCTATGAGTGTGTCTATGATAGCATATGACTGCAAATTTCTTTACATAAAAAAGGATTCTTGCAACTTTACTGACAATATAGTCTGCAATGATAATAATGTTTTTTTCCTTAATAAATGCAGTGTTCTGTCTTATAATCTTCTAGAAAGCCAGTTTGTGACAGTTACAACGTATGGTTTAAAATATATAGCTAGGGGCTTATTGCAGTTAAAACATTTGTACTAAAAAGGAAAGGGAATTTCCAACAGCTTCTTTGATTCTACTGTAGCAATCCTTTGTATTTCATGTGCTTACCATGATTAAACACAGCACCGTAGTCTGCCAAAAAGCTACTTTTTTCCAAGTCTTACTTTCCAAATAAATGGCTTCATGAGATATTGACACAATATAATTGTTTAGATTGTTAAGACAATCGAGATTAGAAAGGTATGTAATGCTGGCCATATATGAGTCCGTTTTTTTTTGTTTATTTTTCAACCAATGGGTTGAATGAATAAAACTGGCCTCATTCCCCCATGCACACACTTGAAGGTGGATGGCGAAATTCTCCCTACTGTGTCTTTGTATTCTGACAGCGGAGAAACAGAATACACAGGCCAGTGCTGCAGTATTTTGCCTGTGGCACTGATTGAGCAAAAAATACCAGCAAGATGGTTGACTGGAAGTTGAACGGTAGACCAACTTCTGTTCAACCACAGTAGACAAACGTGGATCAAAATTTGGTCGGTCCCTGCTGAACCGGCTGAATTTGGATCCATGTATGCCAGCTTAAAGTGATCCCAAAGGTTACATTTAGAAAAAAAAAAAAATAAACTAGTCATCCTTGGCTGCTCTGTGCAATGTCTTTGCATAGAGCAGCCCCAAACCCCTTCTGGAGTCCTCCCCTGTCACTCCTGCATTCTGAGTGCCCCCATAGTAAGCCACTTGCTATGGGGGCACTCGTGCAGGCTTGATCCTGAGCCATGATGTGTGCGCAAACTAACATACACAGCATGTCTCGACCTTGCCCCTGATTCCTCCTCATAGGAGCCACTGACTCCCGCTGCTACCTTCATGTCCAGTGAGGAGAGAGAGAGAGAGAGGAGAGAGCTGCTGCTCTTGGGCACACTGCTGGATCAAGATCAGGCTCAGGTAAGTATTTAGGGGGGGGCGGGTTGGAGGGGGAAGCTGAACACAGGAGTGTTACTAAACAGAGAAATGTTGCTTGCCATAATTTATTCAGATAAATCATATATATCATGCCACTGTATTTTGTTTCTTTTTATTTTTATTTTTCCCTCCTCTAAGTACCTTATATTCCACTGTTCGGTGATACCCAATCTTTGCCTGTTTTTTGGTATCTGCAGGAAAAGATTACTATTACTCTGCTGATGTAAATACTGTTTCTGAAGAGATATTCAAATTTGATTATGAATATGAAAATACTGTTTTACAGCTCCCTATAAATCTTTATTGAACATCAAATGTGTATTTTTTGTGCATTATTATGGAGTAGGCAGAGTTAAAGATGACTAGCTTTAATTTTGTTCAGACGGCATCTGCATCCAAGACTCTTTTTTATTTTACAGCTACAGTGGAACCTCGGATTGAGAGTAACGCGGTTAACGAGCGTTTCGCAATACGAGCACTGTATTTTTAAAAATTGTAACTCGGTTTGCGAGTGTTGTCTCGCAAAAGGAGCACGATTCAGGCCAAAGCGGTGTGCAGTACCGCTTTTGGCCTGAGGTGGGGGGCGCCAGAGCCAAGCAGAGCCGAACGTCACATTCGGAAATGCACGGAAAGACCCGAGTACAGCACGGCTGACCTTGGCAAATCTCGGGCAGGAAGTCTTTCCGAGGTTTGCTGAGGTCAGCCGAAGTGTATTCGGGCCTTTTTGGCCATTTCCGAGGCTCTCCGGCCGCATGCGGTATTGCATCCCATTGAAGTAAATGGGGAACAAATTACTTTCATTTCCATTGACTTCAATGGGAAAACTCGCTTTGATATGCAAGTACTTATGCAAGTACTTTGGATTACGAGCATACTCCTGGAACGGACTATGCTCGTAATCCTGTAGCAACTGTATTAGCAATTACATTAGATATATTCAAGTGTAAAAACAAAACAACTATACAGCGTTGTCTCTTTAAGTTGTTAGCAGCCGGAACAGCAAAGGATCAAGCGAAAAACTTATAAATAAGTGCAGTGCTAATAAACTGTCTTAGAATAAACCAAGACTGAATATTTGTCCAAGGTGTACACTGTATGTGAACCCCTTGGATGGTGAAAAAAACCGTGGTGGGATAAATGTGATTACATACAAATTAAATGTACACAATATACAAGGGTAATTGGTGAAAACAAATCTTAACGGGACATGGCACTCAATGTAATACTTAGAGTGACATATCTCTAATAAAAACAGTGGATAAAATGAAACAAATGAATGTAATGACAATGAAGAAAACATCCAAAAGTAGTTCAGAGTCCATAAATGGATGGGCAAAATATCATTGTGACTTCAAAAGGATTGAAATGGAGAGCCAGATGGATGATCTCTCCCGTGTGATGTAGTTATTAAGGAAAAAAGGTACCGTATTTATCGGCGTATAACACGCGCCGGCGTATGACACGTACCCCAAGTTTAGGAGGGAATTTTAAGGAAAAAAACTTTTAGGAGGGAAGTTTAAGGAAAAAAAAACTTACATTTAAATGCCCATCAATGCAGTGTTATCGTGTCCATCTGCAGCCTTGTCAGTGCAGCTTTGACCCAGTGCAGCCTTGTCAGTGCAGCTTTGCCCCAGTGCAGAATTGTCAGGGCAGCTTTGCCCCAGTGCAGCCTTGTCAGTGCAGCTTTGCCCCAGTGCAGCCTTGTCAGTGCAGCTTTGCCCCAGTGCAGCCTTGCCCCAGTGCAGCCTTGTCAGTGCAGCTTTGCCCCAGTGCAGCCTTGTCAGTGCAGCTTTGCCCCAGTGCAGCCTTGTCAGTGCAGCTCTGCCCCAGTGCAGAATTGTCAGTGCAGCCTTGCCCCAGTGCAGCCTTGTCCCCAGTGCAGCCTTGTCCCCAGTGGTCAGTGCAGCCTTGTCCCCAGTGTACATTACATGATCCCTGCCGACATACACAAGTTTAGTGTGTAGTTTAAATATGGCGCCGCAAAGTTTGGAGGGACTCGTCGGCGCTCGTTCAGCTGAACGAGCGCCGCCGAGAACACAGTGACTGGGCGGAGCCGAGATACACATAGCCGAGGGTTCTCGGCTCTTCTCGGCGCCGTTCACAGTCACGCCCAGTCCCTATGATGGACATAACACAGGTCCAATGGCGGGACTGGGCGGGACTGTGAACAGCGCCGAGAAGAGCCGCCCAGTCACTGTGTTCTCAGCGGCGCTCGTTCAGCTGAACGAGCGCCGCCGAGTCCCTCCGAACTCCGCGGCGCCATATTTAAAAATACATGCTATGTGAATGTCGGCGGCGATCGCTCCGATAGATTACAAAAAAGCGGGGATCGGCGTATAACACGCACCCACGATTTTCCCCTGATTTTAAGGGGGAAAAAGTGCGTGTTATACGCTGATAAATACGGTATTTATTGTATAAAAGGAACGCTCACATTTGTGAAGGTAAAAAAGCACTTGGTATAAAAAACGCAATTACCTGTTTCAGAGTATGTGTACCTCCTTCCTCAAGGGTGGGTATGAGCTAGAGACATTTCTATTGTTTTTATAATGTATTGCTGACTTGGCATTCCATATGACTCTAAAAAAAACAGCAGTGACACGGTCTGTCTACCAGATAAGATTCTTGATTCCAAAGGGAAAACAATAATTCGAATATTAGGAAAAATTATTTTGTATCCGTACCCCAGTGAAAACCAAAAATTTGTTTAAAAAGTGTGGGTTTTTTTTATCTAGTGATAATAGGGGAGGGAAAGAACTCTCTCTTAGCCCTCCAACAAGAGAGAGGCCAGTAGAGGACGTAATAATGGGCTATATATTCTGAGGATTCACTGAGGCCCAAAAGGCAGGTCCTGAAAGTTGTTTAGGAGCTCAGCGACTGATGTTGCTAGTATATAAGTAGTAATTGTATAGTTCAGGAATGAGGGAATCTCTGACTGCTCAAGCCGGTGTCACGTAGCAGAGTGCGGTGAAAGAACCCAATAAAAAAACGGGACTGCAAACACAGAGTCGGCAACATCATATTGTGCTTGTTTTGAACAAGGTGTCCAATAATGTTTTTCAAAAATAAAATCAAAAAACAATGATAATCAAACTATAAACTAGTATTTAGCTGTAATTTGATATACACCACAGAGCTGACCCTCAATCTGGGGTCAGTATTATACATTGAGTTTGTAATTTCCGCTGCTGTCCAAAGTCATTCATTTCAGAATGAGGCTTGAACTGCACGCTACGGCTCCATTTTGGCCGTGACAGGAAGTAAATATTAACACATCCAATTAACACCACAGATCTGTATCTCATTATGGGGACACATTACTTTATTTAAACGCAGTGGCTGCAGCGGACCAGCACCCCAGATGATGCCTTATTAGACGAAACGCATCAGGACAGGCTCTGCTGATGCCATTGCATCATATTTTATACCAAACGCTTTTTTTATCTTCACAAATATGAGTGTTCCTTTTATACAATAAATACCCTTTTTCCTTAATGGAATTACACTGTGTCCTTCTTTCCTTATAACTACATCACACGGGAGAGATCATCCATCTGGCTCTCCGTCTCAATCCTTTTGGAGGGCTATCCTTTTGGAGTGTCATTGTGAGGGACCACTGGAGTTTATACCCCTAACTGGAGGTCGTGTGTGTTGAGGCCGTTATCTCCAGGTGTGTCACACCACAAGTCTGATTGACTCATTAGGCGTATGCCTGTTTGAGTTCAATCTTTCCGGTAAGCCTTTTACTTATTGGTGGTGGATCGTCTATGGGCAACTTTTCTGCACAATCCTACATTTGAAGTTACAGTGATGTTTTGTCCATCCATTTATGGACTATGAATTACTTTCGTGATGGGACATTTATCCCGTCACAGGTTTTTTCACCATCCAAGGGGTTCACATACAGCGTACACCTTTCACAAATATTCAGTCTTAGTTTATCCTAAGACAGTATATTAGCGCTGTAGTTATTTATACATTTTTCACATTAGATATATTTAATACCGATTTATATTAAAACAAAGCAGTTTTCTAGTGAATGTAATCAATCAGCATACTATATCCCGCCCCCATTGTGTTTAGCAACAGGAGGACACTCACAGATCCCTGCCATTCACACAAGAGATGCACTATTATATTCTGACAACGGGGACTCCCGACTCCCCCCCCCAATATTATTAAACAGATCAGCGCCCTTCAACACAGCAGGACCATGAGACAGAAGCTGGTTCCTGCTGACGTGGCTGAATTTCGGTACCTGGATTTAGGTTAAAATAACATATGTGATCTATGACTATGCTTGCTACAATTCTCCGCTCTGGTCATTGCTTTTTATTAACTGGTAAATGAAAGTAGAACAAAAAACAAACTTTTTTTATTTTGAGTAAGAGATGGCTATAACCTCTGTCAGAGTTTTTATTTTTTATTTTTTGCCATCTGTGTCCCATTGTTGAGATCTCCCTTCAATTCCTGTCCCATTGTCAAGCCAAGAAGTGGGAGGAAGTCCCTCCAAAGTGAGGGAATAACTGGATGTCACCTGGGCCACATAACTAGTATCCCCATTGGAAGATTTCCCCTCTACAAATTTGTGATTTTCTTTCACTTTCACTGTTGATGGTAAACATGACAAATAGAAAGGGTCAATCTCCCGAACGTGGGTACAGACAGCAATAGAACAATTACAGGTGTCCTAATCCCTCTCCATTCTGTCCAAAGCTAAAATAAAGTCTTACGTTTAGTTATACGTTAAAAATCTCTCTTGACCCATGTAACTTGACAGATAGTAACCGACATTTAAAAAAGTCAGTTGTGCTGCGTTTACATGCCACGTTTAGCCGCATTTGCATTTAGAAGCGTTTTTTGCATTGCAAATAGTCGAAACTGTATCTCCATTAAAAAAGGGCTATAAACGAAACGCGGCTAAACACGAGTTACCGCGTTTACATGCATATACAAGCTGTTACAGGCATTTGGTGTTTCAAATGCCTCTGAACATCCGTCCTGGACCCAAAAAATGATTCTAACGTCAACTGCCTGGAAATGACTATAAATGACTCAGTGTACATGTGCTAATAGGATAACATAGAGGAGAGTTCTGGGCCAGCTGAAAAAAAACACCCAACTTCTCCTAAATGTCTGTTTAGCAGCAGCAGTGTACATGAGGCCTAAAACGTCCCATGTACATGAAGCCTAATAGGCAATATTGATTAAATGTTCATTTTTCAGGGTGCTGCTTAGACACAATTGACAGTTCTAGATGTCCCCTATAACACAGCAAATCTTCACTTTTTTGTGTTTAGTTCCACTTTAAGTGCTAAGTGTTTAGATGGCATCAGGTTAAAGGATTTTGCGACTAAGGTCTCATTCACACGAGGCAGATCCGCTCAATGGAGTCCGCCAGCTCAGCAGATCTCTCCGTTGATCTCCGCTGAGCCGGCGGACGACAGGTCTCTCTGCTCACTGAGCGGGGAGGTGCCAGTCAGAGCGCCGCTGATTCCTATGGAGGGATCGGACAAAAACGGACAGCATGTCCGTTTTCATCAGATCTCATCCAATCCGCCCAGGGGGATGGTGAACATATCGTCATACGTCTGATTTTAACAGATGGGATGGCAGACGGGTGTCAGCGGACACATCTCCACTAACATCCATCTCACCATAGGAGTCAATGGATGGCCCGCTCGAATCTGCCTAAAAAAACAGACAGGGGGATCCGAGCGGGCTTGCCATGTGAAAGGGGCCTAATATGTTTTTGGTGCTGATGACCTGGGTCAAAAACTACCAGTCCAAAGCTACTTGTACTTTAAGCTACCATTTCAGTCTGTTTTTTTAGTAATTTGGGCTAATGGTTTACTTGCAATCCATAGAATGGTAGAATGGATAGAATTTCAAATGAAAACTCTTAAGTAAAGTCTTAGGAAAATTTGTATAAAAATTCTCAGAACATTTGAATGTCATTCGAAAGGTTCTATTTGCTTATAATGTTTATTTTGGAATGAATGGACTTTACCAAACAAAAACCACATACACTGTTAGAAATTTCTTTGTGTGAGAAAAATTTTCCACCCTGCTCTTTCGAATTGTCTCATCATTTCAGTCAAAAACGCCTGTTGATTTGACCCCACTAATGATTACAAAAACGAATGAACTATCTTATAAATTTCTTTTACAAAAAAAAATTGTACAAAATTATATATATGGCCAGCTTTATGCAGATAAGATGTACTAACCTGTTAAATTGTTATTCATGTGTCATTGCTGCATATCATTGTTTCTTCCGGCAAGATTACTAACAGATAGTTTTTCTGCTCAGTTTAACCTAGGTATATACCTTTCAGCAAGTGAAATTGTGAAATAACAGCTGTGTTCACATTCTGGACTGGAAATGTGCCATCTGTGCAGAGTAACTACAATCTACAAATACACATACTACAGAGCCAACAAATGATCATTGCCTGGTCAGGATCTGATACTGACAGTACAATTATAATTGTGATTAATGATATTATCTGTTATGTACTGTTTTGTAGGTTTCCTCTCCAGATCATCCTTGATGAATGGCTGTACAATCTAATCATTCACAGGGGAAAGCACATGGAGAGTGCATTGTGTTTCAAACTGTGGGTAGCCTGTTGAATTTGTTCAGTGACAGCACTTCACAGCCCTACATGGAAACACCAGTTACTGTAAAGTCAAATTGCTGTGCTATGGACATAAATTAGTCTACATTTGTAATGTTCAAATACAGCGGTCTTCATTTGTATCACTAAGGGTCGGTTCACACTGGGGCGACTTGGGATCCGACTTGTACGCCCTCAAGTCGCCCCAAGTCGCCCCAGAAAGAGATTCACATTAAGTGAACGGGAGCGTCTTAATAGACACTACTGAAGTCGCTCCGACTTCAGGGGGTACTCCCTGTACTACTTGGATCCGACTTGGTAGGCGACCTGTACCATAGAAATCAATGGAAGTCGCCTCCAAGTCGGATCTCTCTCTCAAAGTCAAGCGACTTTGCAGGGAAAACCTCTCCCTCTCAGAGAGCTGATTGTCCTGTGATTGGCCACAGTCGAAGTCGCCTGTCCTGGAGGCGACTTGAAGTCGCGTTGTAATTTGGTAAAGTCGCGCTGAAGTCGCGTTGAAGCCGCGTTGAAGTCGCCGTGCAAAGTCGCGTTAAAGTCGTGTTGCCCCTGTGTGAATCGAGCCTAAAAACTACAAGTGTAAACACTGTTAAAAGGTTGTTAATGTTATTGACATTCAGAAAGTCATATTTGCATATGTATTAAAGATAACGCACCTTGATGGGACAATGAACACAACTTTATTAATTTTGAATGCAAATACACTGATATACTATAGCCGGCCCTAGATGGTTCAAATTTTGGCCACTTCAGCAGGGACCGGCCAAGATGCAAACCATGTATGCAGGCTGAAAACAATAGCTCCATGGGAGGGATTCCCCCATCAACACTAATTGTGTTGATGAGACAATCGAGCAATTGTCTTTCCTGCAATCCGTGGTTACAGGAAAGAAAATTGTATCATCTACGGCTGGCTTAATTTTGAGCATTGATTACAGTGCCATTTATTTTAATTACACTAAGGCAATGAACATGTGTTTGGAAATAAAAAAAGAAAAGAAACCGTGCTTACTACAAGGAAAACGTGGCATTAGTTATAGCAGCTAGCCAGCCTAATGTCTGGGTATAACAAGTATCTAAATAATCAGCCTTTATATTTTCCAATGCATATGTGTTGCAACATGCTGCAATGCATGTCAATGCACCACAATGCGTGGCAGCAAAGCTTCTGTGACATGTCCAATAATTAGGACATTGTTGTGCATTGGAAGATTATTGATTTCAATAGGTCACCTTAATGCAATGCATGTTAAAGCATGACATGACACAAATGCATTAGCAAAACAGCCCTAAAAGAATTCTGCTAGGTACTGTTTACAACGAAAGAACTTATGCAACCGAACTCCATCACATTTTTAGAAAAAACAACAGCCCTTTCTGCAGTAAAGCTCAATACTAGTAGAATTGTATTCAAAATTCAAAATATTAAAATTTAGGAATATTTGTTTACTTTTCTAATCATTAATGGTGTTAAATCGACATTAGGGACCACAGTTACGAGATAATTCGAAGGAGCAGGATAGAAATTTTTTCTCAAACTAACAATTTTCTAAGAGTGTATGTGGTTTTTATTTGGCAAAGTACATTCATTAGAAAATCAATTGTTAAAAGCAAACAAAATTTTGAAGTACTTCAAATGAAATTGTTTCTAGTCATCGAATGCTCAAAGAATTTTTAGATGAATGTTGGTATGAATATCTGTATGAACATTCTTTTGAAAATCTACTAGTGTATAGCCAGCTTAAAGCTGATATATGGTAAATGGATCGAAATTCAGCTGGTTCAGTGGGTATCGGCCAAATTTTGATCCATGTGTGGGCATCCCTAGTGGACAAAAGTCGACGTTAGATGGACTTTTGTTGCATGGCAATGTTGGGAAACTTATGCCGGTCAGTGGCAGCAGCTGCTGATCAATGTATTCTGAATTCAGAGAGTCTTACTGTCAGAATACAATGGGGTTGAATGATTTACTAAAACTGGAGAGTGCAAAATCTGGTGCAGCTCTGCATAGAAACCAGTCAGCTTTCAGTTTTTTTTTGTCAAAGCTTTGGTCAAGCTGAAGCTAGAAAGTTATGCCGCGTACACACAAGTGGACTTGAAAGCAGACTTTGTCCTACGGACTTTACGACGGACTTTCCTAATGAACGGACTTGCCTAAACACGATCAACCAAAGTCCGACGGATTCGTACGTGATGACGTATGACCAGACTAAAACACGGAAGTTCATAGCCAGTAGCCAATAGCTGCCCTAGCGTCGTTTTTTTTCCGTCGGACTAGCATACAGACGAGCGGACTTTTCGACCGGACTGGAGTCTGTCGAAAAGATTTGAATCATGTTTAATTTCTAGGTCCGTTGAACTTTTGGGGAAAAAAAGTCAGCTGGAGCCCACACACGATCGAATTGTCCGATGGACTCCGGTCCGCAGGACCAAGTATGCCGTAAAGTCCGGTCATGTGTACGCGGCATAAGAAGCTGATTGGCTACCATGCATACCTGCCGCAGATTTTAAATTCACCAGTTTTAGTAAATCAACCCCAATGCCTCAGCGGGGCAGATTCCTTCATCCACCTCACTTGCATGGATGGAGGAATCTGTTCGCTTTTTTTGTTCGCTGGCAGAAAAAAAAATGACCAATCTATTCCCAGCTTAAAGCGGAGTTCCACGCAAAAATGGAACTTCCGCTTTAAGAGAAGGTGACTCCCTGACATGCCACATTTGGCATGTCATTTTTTTTTTTGGGGGGGGGGGGGGCGAATACCCTCTTTTCAGACGGTTACAGCTCCCACTTCCTCCTGACGCACCCTCAGTGCCAGAAGGAAGATCCCCTCTCCCCCCTCCCTCTAGGCAATCATCTGGAACGCGTCACAGGTCCCAGATGATCGTGCGGCCAGTCACGGCGCGCATCGCGGCTTGCGCATGCGCAGAGAGTGCCCGGCTGTGAAGTCACAGCCGGGTGCCCACAGTTACAATGCCGGCACCATCGAGCGGAACTCCGCTTTAAATTGTAAACCCCGCTTTGTTGTTTTTACAGGTAAGCCTATAATAAGGCTTACCTGTAGGTAAAATGAATATCTCCTAAACGTGCACCGTTTAGGTGATATTCACCCTGCATGCAGCCGCTGTCAGCGGCGCATGTGCTCTGAAGGTCCGGTATACCATGCCAGACCTTCAGAGCTTCTTGCCAGAACCGAGTGACGTCATTGCAGCTCCGGCCACTCACAGCGCCGGTGCCCGCGATCCCGGAAGAAAGGACGGGAGAAGATGTCAGCCCTTTCAGCGGTGAGCGGGTGCCGCTGGAAAGCCTGCTTTTTAAGGTGCGTATTTCATAATGTGTTAGTATGCAATGCTTTAAGATTTTTTTTCTTTTTTAATGATCTGTGTGTAGCAAGTTGTAATCACCTGAATAAAGGTCAGCTCTCATGTTTAACTCATTGTGATTTGTGTTTTCAGTGATGCTGCAGGCAAACTATATCATAAAAGTGACTTTGTTTGGTTTGACCATAGTTTTACTTTAATGTTATGTATGCATGCCAGTGATTTTGTCCTGCCAGAAGTCCTTCTTTACTTACTGCATTATTATAAGGGACATGGGGACTAAATGTAACTTTCCTTCTAACAACATATGTGAATTCAGTTCCATTTCTTGCATGTCCTCTTCAAGCATCAGTGTGCCATGCCTCACACAACCACATCAGTCAAACTGAAGATCAAGCCAGAATGGTGTCTGCCACATCAAAGCATAGTAAGTAATGTCTCCATGAAGGAAACTTCAAAATAACACTTTTCAAAAAAAGCATTAAATATGATTAAACTAAATTGTGATTATATTTTGTTTCAATTTCAGATAGATGAACAAAGGAAAAGTTCTCTTTCTGTGAGTTAAATGAAGATTATAGCTCTTTTATAAGCTGACAATCGCTATTATACACATACATACTCTGCTTTGTGAAATGATATGTTCTTTTGTACTACTGACATTACTAGTTTTAATATTACCTTTCAATACACTTAAAGAAAACATCCACTGAAGAAGCACTAATCTAAGCACCATTTTATCCAATATAAGCATTGTGTATAGAACTATTATGATTTTAAAAATTGGACAGATCTTTCTTACTTCCTACACTGTTCTCATGGCTTTAGCAGTCAGGACAATGTGAAATAATTCAAACCCTTGCTTGTGTGTGCTTCTCCTTAAAGGAGACCTTGCTTTCCACACAATTGAGCTTTAAATTAAACATAAAAAAGTAAAAACTACTCAGTTTGCATCCTGACTTCTGACATGCTCACCTAGTTGAGGGTCATATCACTTGACTTTCCCATGGAAACCTGGTTAAACTAAGATTTCCAAATCCCACAAGAGTATGTTCCTGCATTGCGTATGGGAGTGGATTATTCTCTTGAGACCTGGGATCCTCAGCTGTCCCAGAGCTGAAGACCGAGTGATGTCACCCTTGCCTAGGAGAGCTACTGTAAATGAAGAATATAGATGCCGTACATGGACTTTCTCAGTACCCTATAGACACATACAACAACTTGCTTAGGAGATTATGCCAAAATTTGGGGTGTAAAGTGAGTGTTCATGAACATTTTGTCTCCCAATGTTTTATGTTTAAATGAGCGGTTTGTTAGTTGGGTGGGTAAAAAAAAAACAATAAAAATAATGTTCATGCAAAGTCTGTTTTAGGAGGTCGGAACCAGAGAATGAAAATCACAAAGCAACTGCAGCTTTTCATGGTATCATGGTATATACTATAGGTTTTGCTGCCAGTTAACTAGATGAAGTAGGGTAGACATGCGCATTTATTAATATCTTTAGTGACACCAAAACGAAGCACTTTGTTGTTATCCAAGGTAATTCCAGTGAGTGTTACTAGGCAAATTTTATAATCGGAACATAGTTCTCCGATTGCCAGGAACCTACATAAAAGTACTATGTTGATTTTTGTTAAATTGCTTTTCTTTAAAGAGTACTGTGTTGTTTACGGTCTCAAGTTCTTGATTTGGACATGCTCAGTGTAAAGATATAGATTTTTGGCTACTACTTTAAGATATTGCTATCTCTGTTCCTTTCGTATCTCTTTCCATCACCAACTTGTGTGACACCAGCAGAAACTGGCTCTGGCCACAACCTGATGGATAACAGTAGCAGCAAGATGTAGAGATAGCTGATAAGCCCTCAAGACGCAGCATTTCAATAGCAAGTCTTCAGGCATAGCCATTAACCATGTTTTGTAATCAAGAGGCATTGCTTATAAAAAGTTGACAATGAAAAGCAAATAATTTCAAATAACAATTTAAGGGCCTGTTCACATCATATGCAGTCACAACATCTAGACAAGGTGATTTGACTTGAGTTCAGTTCACACCACTGCATTGTGCATGCATAAGTGTAGATTGTCACACATCATCAATGAGATTGTTGAAGGTATATAAAAATCTCAACTTTTACCCTAATTACCCTCAGCTACCTCCCCATTTCATTTAGTGGAATTAAACAAAACTAGGCCATTCAAGCTGAATATATGACAAATGCATAAGTAGAAGTTACCTTCAGTGAAATATGCATGCCAAAGCAATAAGCAAATCCAGTGATATGAGCAGCTTAAAGAAAAAATTCCAGGCTTATACTAATCTTAAGGCCCTGTTCACATCTTTCAGTTTGTAAAGTGCACAGCTCTGAAGCTCCAAAACGGCCAACAAGCAAAATCCCATTCATTTCAATGGCCCCTGTTCACATATGAGCATTTAGTCGTCTGAAGTAAAACGCCTGAAGCTCAGAAAAGTACAGGAGCTTCTTTTTGGCAGATTACAAGCATTTTTGGCCCCATAGACTTCAATAGAAACGCCTGACTTGAGCAGAAAAACGCTCGTAAAACGCTCAAATAGCAGCTTGCCGCCTCTAATTTCCTCTCTCCCCCCGCCCCTAGTGCTTTCTTTTGGCTAAACAAAAATGGCTGCAGCTGTAAAATGCTTAAATGCTAAAATGATTTAAAACTTCTAAAAAAAGCTTGTAAAAAGCTGCAAAAAATGCCAGAAAAACACTAGTAAATCTAAATGCTCAGGTGTAAATGGAGCCTAAAACTGCTCCCTCCTCTTCTAACCCCTATACTCCTATTTCACCTATTCTTGGGCTGCTCTGGTCACATGATTGGCTCCTCTGTGTCATCCAGCGGTGGCTTCAGGAGAGAGGAAGGAGCGCCAACGACAAATGGTCCATAGTAAGCCTATGGGTGCTGTCACTGCTGAGGCATTCCAGCCACTGTCAGTGCACTCTCTCCTCTTCCCTGTAGCCAGCACTGTTCTGCTTCTATGAGCTTCCAGCCAACACTAATGCCGCGTACACACGAGCGGACTTTACGGCAGACTTTGCCCGGCGGACGGGATTTCGTCGGACAATTCGATCGTGTGTGGGCTCCAGCGGACTTTGTTTTCTTAAAAGTTGGACGGACTTAGATTTGAAACATGTTTTAAATCTATTCGACGGACTCGAGTCCGGTCGAAAAGTCCACTTGTCTGTATGCTAGTTCGACGGACAAAAAGCAAAGCTAGGGCAGCTATTGACTACTGGCTATGAACTTCCTTGTTTTAGTCCGGTCGTACGTCATCACGTACGAATTCGACGGACTTTGGTTGATCATGTGTAGGCAAGTCCGTTCATTCAGAAAGTCCGTCGTAAAGTCAATCGAAAAGTCCACCGGGCAAAGTCTGCCGTAAAGTCCGCTCGTGTGTACGCAGCATTGCACTGCTGGTGGCTCTCAATCCTAGCCATCTTTAGCAGCTCCGGTCCCCACACATGATCAGGAACCAATTAGAGTGCTTCCTGATCATGTGATCACTAGGTTAGCTATAACATATATGCAGACAAGCTGGGGGTCTCATTTACCAAATAAACCTTCATCCTGCAAATGGAAAAGCTATAGATTTATTTTCAAGTTAGCTAATGCATGCTGACACTAAGCTCTGAGAAAATTTGGCAAGTGTGTGACAGGTTGACAAAAACAGGCAAAAAGATTTCACTTTTATCCTACAACCAAAAACTTTTATGTAACCTACATATATTTGCTTTCATTGCACTGGGGACACTGAGGATGATTACAAAACCTTTCAGTCTATTAATATACATTACATACATACCCTGATGCATTTTATTCTTACCACCCTATAAGAACATCTGGATGGTGTCCTCTGAATCATACACATTTCAAGAAAACCACTAAATTACTATGTTTTGTTTCAGAGATAGTTTTATTGCAAAGTGTGCTATCAAGGGTGCATGCAGTTAACAAGGCCTTTTATTTTTTGGACGCTACTGAAGCAGTTTTGTCTGCAAGCTGACACACTTATATAAATTGTACTACAGTAGGACACTTTAATTAAAAAATATAATTTTCACAGTAAACAAGAAATAGTTTGACTACAGCTTTTGCAATATCTAATCAGCTGCTGAGCATTGCCGAGTGCTTACAATGCAGAGTACAAATAATTGTTTTGAGTCCTTACCAGCGGGTACTGTACATTTTAGGCCCTGATAAAGGGGACGATGTGTGGTCCCCCAAACACATTGCCTGTAGAACCTATTACACATTTAGAGTAAAACCTCATTTTGGACTGTAACACTTTGGTGTGTCATTTCGATTTTCAACAGTGGCGGCTCTTCCACCATGCGCCCCTAACCTACATGCAGGGTGCCGGAAGCATGGATTTCAATGTTTTTTTTTTTGTTTTGTTTTTTAAGCACGTGATTAGAGTCTGAGGCTCTAATTGGCTTCAAAAAAGGGTGGGCTCAGGCCACAGAGCACTGCAACCTGAGCCCACACAGTTGTGTCACAATAGCAAATTAATATTCGATTGGCCGGGGGAGCATGTATGGGGAGATCCGAGAGATGGCCATCCAGAGTACCCACCCTGAGAACACGTGAGTACCCATGGGGGGTCAGGGTGATTTGTTTGCCAAGGCTGGAGCACCAGCCATGACTGATTTTCACACTTAAAATATCACCTCTATAGACCAAAGTCACTGTTCCAGTTCCTTGGTTTATAAGTGCAGCCCACCTAGACACCCCACCGAAATAACACTAGCCTGTTTTTTTTTTCAATAGTACTGAAGTATATCTACTTAAGGCTCCAGCACCATCAATCTATCACTTCAAATATGCAGAAAGCAGTTATGCATGATCATCGTGGAATGGGCAGAGGTATTTTTGATGTGTTATTTTCTCTATTCGATGCAAGAACTAAAATGGCAGTGTCCATAGTGAGTCCTTGGGTCTTGGGGTACATTCTGTTTATTCTGTTACAGTTTGTTCACTGAAAATAGGCTAAATAGTTCATGATTGGATACTGTTTCCAAAGATGTTAAAGAGATGAATCTGGAAAGCTGATTGCGATCCACTACATCTTGTCCAACATCTGTACCTTACCCCTTAAATGTTCTTTAGGGTGTATGGATACAATTTTAACAAACACAACCCAAAATGTTGTAGAAAGCCTTCCTAGAAGAGTGAGGGCTATTATAGCCGCTAAGGAACGAAACTCCATATTAACACCCATGATTTTAGAATAGGACATGCAACAAGCTCATATATAATGCATGTGTGATGATCAGATCTCCTAATTGGGATTTGAACCCAGAGCTGCAAGACAAACATGCTGACAGATGGGCTACCATGCTGCCCATTTTCTTTCACTAGATTTGTGGCTGACATAGCAGCAGAAATATTAGGATTAACACCTCAAGCCAAGGTGAAAAATGTCTGCTATATAAAGCGTGATCTATGAATCACCTAGAATATATTTACATACATTCTGTGGTAGCCCTGCTAGACTGAGGAGGAATAAGGAGACCCACTGACATCACAGAACATTTAATAGTAGGCTCTGAACTAATTACAGGGGTCAAATATTTCTGTAGTTGAAAAATTGCACCAATTTGGGTATTATTTATAGAAAATTGTAACTGTAGGCTGGTAAGAAGGAATTCAACTAACAGTGTTTTCTTTCCAAACACACTATACCAAAAAAGCCATTTTAAATGCATCTACAAGTGATTATTTTTGATTGGGTAAACACATTTTTTGCCAGAGTTCACAGGAAAAAAAAATGTTCATGAACTGTTTTAACTACTAATAAATATTATATTTTGAAACTGTTCATCATTTCGTAATACAAACCATCATCTGTACTAATATTTACTCATGCTAAAATGCTTCTTTTTCAGATTCAGAACATATTTTGCTGTCTCCTTCTTTTTCAAAAACACTGTATCACTTCCATGTATTATAAGTTTAAGCAAAAAACACTCTTTAATGACTTGCGAGGAGAACACACAGCAGGGGTTAAAAACAAGTTATGAAAATAGATATTCTGCCAGAAACTGTACTTAACAACCTCAGTTTTCATAGTCTTTTTTTCTAGACACGAGGGGAGATTTTACTAAAACTGGAGCATGGATAATCTGGCGCAGATCTACATAGAAACCAATCAGCTTCCAGGTTTTAATGTCAAAGCTTAATTGAACAAGCTGAAGTTAGAAGCTGATTGGCTACCATGCACAGCTGCACCAGATTGTAAGTGCTCCAGTTTTAGTAAATCTCCTTCAGGGTTTCTAAAAGAGTTTGCTCAGCCCAACAGGCACCACAATTTGACCACACTTCCAGTGCCCTCCTCAATCTAACAGGCCTGGTCAGATACACTCCAATTCTTTCTGAGCACCATCTGTCCTATGAGGCAGGGTACGGCCATTACACATCTTTGTCTGCATAGAGCACTGGAGTCTGTGAGTAGGAAGTGCATGTCCACTAAAAGGTGTGACCCTTTAACTGAACTTTAAGTTGTGCATAAACATTAGCAGACCATTAGCCATATGTATAAATATGTATCTCTTTGCGTATGTCAAAGACTGCAAACCAAAGACTTTTTGCAAAAGGTTTCCAAACTGATAACTGATAACTCTTTCAAAGACAGAGGTATTCTGAGGGCATCTGCTGTGCAAATCATTTATGTATAATCAGCCTGACTGTAATCTAAGCATGTCAAAGTCACAGGTATCAGGGATCCATATCTTCATCTCTTTTGACTGCCTTTATTATCTTACTTCTCTTGTCAATATAAAATGTTTGCAAATGTAGTACATTTTTTACTGTTATAAACTCAGAGGTCAGTGACTGAAATGGCTTTCAAGTTGCTGCACTGTATGGAGGTAATTTAACAACATAATTCAGCTGGGTTAGGTAGAGAGATTTGTTTTCAAACACTACATTATACGTATCTTGAATGGCCAACTGTAATAACCAGAGAGTTACATTATCATACTGGGAAAAATCGAATGCACTTCTTTAGTAGTTTGAAACTGTTAGCAGTGACTGCTTTGGACTGACAATATGGAAAATTGGGGACCGCAGTATTTGCCATTTTGACTTGTCTATTTTTATAGCATTTGAGTGCTCATCTGAGTCTTGTTTAAAAAAAAAAAACTAATATTGGCAAAAAGAACTGCAGCTTGTATGCGTTGTTGCCCTTGTCTTGCAACACTGAAATGGCACGAACAGCAAGACATGAATCCTAATGAGCCACTGCCTTTAGAAAAGTGTGGCAGTCACAAGTGTGGATTTAACGATTTTATAATCACAGCTAAGATGTAAGCCCCATTCACTCCTATGCATAATCATTCTGACTTCCAGCGACTTGCATTTTACACTTGTTTCAATATTTCTCCATCAATTTTAATGTGCCTTTAACATGTGTTGCTTTTTTTGTTTTATGCACTCAAATATAGCACAAATATATGCAATATAACACTCGCACATGAGAGTAAAGCTGGCCAAGTCCATATACTTCAACCGATAAAAGGGAAACAAATAAAATCATGCAATCCTATATACACAATCCTATACCCACAGTTGATCCAGAGGAAGGCAAAAAACTCCAGCAAAGCATTAACCAATTTGCACCAGCAGGGGAAACAAATCCTTCCTGATCAACCGAGAGGGGGATTCCCTGGATCAACTTTAACTATAAATGTTAGTATCCAGTTATATTATGTACATTTATATGTATGTACTTTTAGGAAAGAATCCAGGCCTTTTTTAAAGAAATCTACTGTGCTGGCCAGAACCAGCTCTTGAGAGACGTTTCGATTCTCGGCCGGTTCAGCAGGGACCGGCCAAGATTCGAACCATGTATGGGCAGGCTGATTGTACCCAAGTAGATTGATCGATCAACTTGGGTACAACCAGCATGTCACATTTTTCATGAATTTATTGCCAGTGGCTAGTCACTGTTTTCTCCCTCTGAGCCTTTTTGTTCTCCCGGCAGGGAGGTGCTTAGAGTTGTCCCTACCGGGATCCCACAAAAGCTCAACGGGAGGGATTCCCCCATCAACACTGACAAGGTTGATGGCGAAATGGAGCGAAAAAAAATATCACTGTCTAAGGCCAGCTTTATTTTTACTAACCACCAATTCCAGTGAAGACATCAGCAAAGACAACGTAAATTACTTTCCCCAAATCTAAAGCAACTATCGTGAATAGGAATCGAACAATTGACAAAAAAAAACTGTTGTTAAAGGTGTTTTTGTCTTGGAGATGGAGAGTGGTCATATACAGTATACTGTTGTGCAGTAACATCTTTTACTGACACATCCGTTTTACTAACACATCCATTTTAAATAACTCCACTGGCATGTAGATTTTAATGGAAGTGAAGGAAATGTGTATGTAGTGATTTTTTTTCATTACATTCTTGTATTGTTATTTTCATCATCCTTTTTCTGCAGATATGTGACCAGTTCCTCTATGTATGTGAACCAGCCTCTTAGTTCACATCCTCCCGCTTGTAGCTAATAAACATTCTCATGATTGAGTCTTGTTCTGTTAACCTTTTATCCAGAACAATTCATTTTACAGACAATCAAAAGAGGACTTTCTAAACAGCCACTCAAATACCCAACTAGACAGCTGAAATGAATTAGAACTCAAACATACCAGAATGAGAATGTTGGTCTGTGTACAACATCTGCTTGGATCTAAATCCACAAGCAGTGCAGTTATTTCTGTACTTTCCTCTAAGAAAAAAGATGTACATATGGTTTGTATTTTGTGTTAAAATCTTACATTGTATATCAACTTCCTTTAAGACCATTTATATTACACTAAAGTAGGACCTAAAGAAGGTGTTTTTTGTGCTGAAATAATCCAAATGCTTTCAAAACAAATGCTCCATAAACATCTAAGTTTAGCTCTGCTGACCTCACAAGTTTATGTCCATGGAAAGGGAAAGAACAGGAGGGTGGCAAGTGCAGTTTTTTTGCAAAGTGGGGGGCAAAAGCGATGCAGACTGTTCTCTCAACAGTCAAACTGGTTTTCACCAACAGTAAGTGGTGCCTGCAGGTTCACACAGATGTGATAGCCATCCAGTTCACCTGTTTTTTCCCAGATTGAGACTAACCAGTTTATGAGGGAATCTTAATACCACCTGGCTTGACAAATGGCAATTAAAAACAAATAAGCTGGGTGCATAATTGTCAGCCAAACAGTAACTGCATCATGTCAGATGCAGTCACTGTTTGAATGAAATAGCTGGCAGAGGAGATTCCTGCATCCACGAAGCTTAGTTGGGATGGGGGAACTGATTGATTTTCCTCATTCAGCCACACGGGGCTGATCCAGAGAACTTTATATGTGTATGGCTAGTCTAAGGCCGGCCATAGATGGTGCGAATTTCTCCTGCAACCACAGGTCATGTAAAGGGGAGGCAGGGAAAGCGGTCCCCGCAGAGAGAAGGCAGTGATTATTGTTAGCGGCTATAGCAGCCGCTAGCAATAATCGCAGGGGAATCCGGCAGGCTGGTTGTAGGCTCGTTGTACACAAGTTGATCAACCGATCAACTTGGTACATTCAGCCTGCCCAATAACAGTTCGAATCTTGGTCGGTTCCTGCTGAACCGGCCAAAATTTGAACCATGTATGGCCGGCCTATCACTTCTGGGATCTGTAAGCAGTTGCAGCAGCTAATTGTGTCTAAGGGCTGTGTTGATGGGTCAGTGCAGAATGCTTTCAGATGCATTCAACTGGCAATGGAGATCAGTTTGAGATCCTTTGGAGGTGCTTCTGACCCCTTTAAATGCCATTTCAAGCAGCTTTTTATTCTTATTAACTTGTAAAGTGAGAACAGCTGTATTGCTTTGAACACATGTGCAGACAATCGTAAAGAAACACTTTCACAAAAAAATAAAGTGCTTTCAGTTAAAAGAGCAGGAATTCTGAAACATCTTTGAGTGCCCCCACTTTGTCAAAACACAAGGCAGTTCTGTTTGGGCCATGTCAGTGCTTACCAACTCTCTCTCACTCCCATACCCCTATTAGCCCTTAGAAAGTAAATATGGGCCTTTGAAAAAAAGACAAAGCCTGCTATCTGCTGAATCTGGGTCATAGGAGAACAAAAGTAAATGTACTTCTGTGATCCAAAAGAGAAGTATAGCCAAAAATCTTTGGCCATTCTTCTCTTTTAACTATGATGAGCTGTTTTACTGTCCAGTAGGATTATATGGAAGGCAAGAGGGGATGGGCAAGCTTTGCATTGCCAGGGCCTTACCCAATCAGAACTGCCCAGCATTACAAATGAACAATAATAACTCCAGGGTCCTGCTCTTACCACCATTTTTTGTTAAAGTTACAGAATCATTTTGTAAAGCTTTATGCATGGGAATAAAAGGTGACTTATTATAGTATGTTGCAAGTACTGTCACTTTTACTGAGCATGGTATGTATGTGTAAAATGGAGAACAATAAAAACAAAGGCCAGTAAAAAAAAATTCATATAGTGAATTCTATCATACTAAGTGCATCCTATTATCTGAATACAATATTTTGTTTGATAAGTTGGACTATTCTATAATATTAGATATTGCAGAGGGTTAAAACAGCACGCAGGCAAGTTAAAGCACTGTCCAGTTCTCATGCTGTCATTGCTCAATTATTCAACTGTTATATTTGAAGTTATTTGAAATTGCAGCGAATGAAGCTATTCGCTATGCCTTGCAGGGTGACAAATAATAATGGTACAGCTCAACACTTGTGCACCCTTCTCAAAGACAGCAAGGACTGAAGAAGGCATGGATTTGAGAAACTGGGCATGGGGGAGCAGACAAGTCATGAGCAGAAATTCTAAATCATTCACCGTCTGAGAACTGTATTATCATATACAGATCTCAGACGGTGAATGATTTAGCGTTTCTGCTCATGACTTGTCTGCTGACTTTAATTTAGAGGGTAGGGGGAAGGGGCACTCTTAAAAGAAGAATCCAGTTACTATGAAAATAGCCAAGAAACTGGAACAGATTGGTGCAGTGGGGACTGCAATAGTGTTTGTTCTAAAAGTCTCTTATCAGTTTTTAAATGTGCGATGGCTATTTTTTGATCAAAAGCTACAGAAGAAGGACAAAATATGTAAACCCTACCTGGACAATATTTGGTTTGCAATAGCACTGAGTATAATAATAATAATAATAATAATAATAATAATAATAACTTAAAAAATAATAAAGTTTGCATCTCAGCACTGCTGGTCTACTGCATCCTCTTTGCAGCCACCTTCTGTCTACATATATACGTTCCACCAGTGGTGGTCAGGGTAAATTCCCTGATAATGGAACTTCCAGAATGAGCGTCTGCAGCACCACCTATAGTCTCCACTGGCAACTCACAGGAAAGAGTCGCAAAGCAGGAGCATAACTGTCAAATACGGAAAGTTATCACCCCATAACAGGAAGTGTCTAAGCTGTTGTTGACCCAATCGTCAGGTACAGTAGTTTCTTATAGTGATTGTATTTATTTGTATTTGTATTGTATTTGTATTTGTATTTATACTTACCTGTTCTGTGATGGATTTGCACAGAGCAGCCCGGATCCTCCTCTTCTCGGGTGCCTCTTCTGTGCTCCTGGCCCCTCCCTCCTGTCGAGTGCCCCCACTGCAAGCAGCTTGCTATGGGGTCACCTGAGTCGAGTCACAGCTCCATGCATCCATTCCGATATGGAGCTGTGGCCCCGCCCCCTCTCTCTCCTGATTGGCTGACTGACTTTGATTGACAGCAGCGTGAGAAAATAGCGCCATTGCTTTGTCTCAGCCAATCAGGAGGTGGAGTCTCTGGACGGCCGAGGGACTCGTGGACATCGCGGGAGTACAGGTAAGTATTAGGGGGGCTACTGCACACAGAAGGCTTTTTATCTTAATGCACCGAGATAAAAAACCTTCTGACTTTACAACCAACCCCTTTAATGAAAGTTGCAGATATAAAAAAATTTGAAAATTACATTTTTAAAATTAGGCCTCATGCACACAGGTGTATTAAATTACTCCTACGTACGCTAGATCTATCTGCTAGAAGCTGGCAAAAAAAACCCAGCTAAAAAATGCACTTTAATACAGTCCATAACTTTGCAAAGTATTAATGACTTCTTTTCAACAGTGCATCCATATAGTCAACAAAGACAACCACCTATTTAAACATTTTATCACTGATGTGTTTTCCCATTTAAATCAGCCAATTACTACTAACCTGACCTAGACAAAATGATCTGGATATTAAAGTTACAAAGAAAACTCAGTACTACAAAAAAAAAAGGACATCAGCTGTTGCCTGTGTATTTATAAATGAGAAGCCACAATGTGACACTAGAGTGTCTCTAGGCAGTGTGACAGTTACAAGGAAACAATTCTTGTCAGCAACAGATGGTTCACAATAATAGGTACAATACACTCAGCCATCAGAAGACATACAGGAGACAAGCATCTACAATAAACTGAAAAGGTCAATTTGCTAATGACTTCTATAGAATGAACTAACAGACCACTATTTGAAACAGTAAAGACATCGTGTTCAAACTGAAGCTGCTCATTAATTTTAGGTGTGTTCATGGCTTGCGTTTGGTAGCTTATGCCAGGGTGGTGCTGCTTTAAATTCTGCTGAGTATGACAGCTTTTTAAGACCTTCCAGAAAGCACGTTATTAATCATAGGTGTTCAGCCAAGTAAGCATCTTTAGCTAGTAAAATATTTGTTAGCATGGTAAAAGTATATAGCACACTTTTTCTCTGAATACATTTTTTGTGCCTGTCTTGTCAGCACACCATATAATTGCCAAAACAAACAAGGATATATATATATATATATATATATATAGACAAATACAGTATATTTTATGTAAGCATTTTCTCTATTACATTGAGGCTCCATTCACACCATGGTGTTCCGTTTTGCGAGCAGAAACCCAGCGAATTGTAAATACCGCAAATCGCTAGACACCCTTGTGATCCCCATTACTTTGAATGGCACCAAATCGCGGCCAATTCTCCTGCGTTTGTCGCCCGATGAATCGCGGTAAAATTGCGCAAAAAGAATCGCGGAACGCCCGATGCTCAGAAGAAGTACAAGAAATTCTTTTGGGCGATGTGCGTCCCGCGATTGTTTGTGCGATTTTACTGTGATTCATCGGTCAACAATCGCGGCAGAATCATAACGCGATTTGGTGCTATCAAGGTAACGGGGATCGCAAGGGCGTCCCGCGATTTGCAGCGATTCTGCCAGCAAAACAGAATGGTGTGAATGGAGCCTTAAGGAAAGACCTGAAGCTCTTTCTTTCCAAAAGAATAGCTAACTAACGTATTTTGAAATAACATGTTGAGGTAGTCTCTATACTTTTTAAACTTAATATATCTGAAATACAAGAAGACCATAGCTCTGTGAGATAGGGCGCCACAGCAAAGCCTTTAAGGGGTTCCCCTGTCACATTAATGCAGCCCTGTCAGTTGCTTAAAAAACTTATATAACTGTTTTTTGTAATAGAAGAAATATAATACACAAATTTTATTAGGGTTCCAGTCTCTTACCTTTTTTTTAAACTTTTTTAAATTTAAGTTTTATTAAATTTTTCATGAGAATCCGTACATAGCGTGTAAAAAAGCATTATATCAACATTTCTTATTGAGTAATACAATATACATCAACCATGAGTAAAGGGATCAGTCATGAAAATAGGATGTGGATTATGAAGATTTAATGATATATGTTTAACTTACACATCAGTTGGATGGTGTCAGCACTGTCTCTCCACCCTGGCACCCCAAATTGGGCGCTCACTGTGCCACGGGGGGTGAGGCAGCCCTTCAACCACCAGTCATGAAATATACTGCAACCAACAAAAACAATTAAAGCGGGCCAAGGAATGCGGAACTTTGAGCTGGTCATCACATAGAATTATAAGTCCTACTCAGTGAAAATATGTCTAGGTTACTGTAAATAGTTACTCAAGTGAAAATCATCAGGTAGAGTGATATCGGTGCAAAAATAGGTGGAGATGCAGGTAGTGTTTCGCAGATTGTATTTTGAAAAGTCAAAATCTGTTAAAGAGCTGTGCTTCTCGGATCGGATATCCAAGGTTCCCATTTTTGAAGAAACGAGGTGGTATTGAGGTTGGCTTTAGCGAAGGCGAATTCCATGTGGAAGTGGTCATTTAAAAGAACAATGAGATCTGATATAAGGGGAGGTTGTGGTGATTTCCATTTTCTCGCTAGAGCTAAGCGGGCTGCGATAAGGATATGAGTCGCCACTACTCTGATATGTTTCGGCCATGTTGGGACATCAAGACCCAAGAGAAGATCTAGGGAGGATGATGGAGGGGGGATCTTGCAAATCGTTGAGATGAGAGTAGCAACATCTAGCCAGAATCTGTGTATTAAAGGGCATTCCCACCAGATGTGCCGCAGAGTGCCAACTTCGGTGCAATTCTGCCAGCATTGAGGTGAGGTAGCTGGGTATATCTTTGCCAGTCTGGCTGGGGTATAGTACCATTTATGGAAAAGTTTTTGAATTGATTCCCAATGGGAGGTGCAACGTGATACTCGAAGTGGGAGAGTTAAGACTTTGTGCCAACTTGCGGGTGGTGGTGGAGTGGTAGTAAAGGATGACCAGAAGTCAATAGATGGAGATGATTGATTTGCAGACGGCGTCGTTAGTATTTTGTACATTCCTGAGATTCCTTTCATTGCTGGAACTGGAGTTTCATAGAATTTCAATATATCAGCCATTGGAGCGTTGTCAGTGAGTGTATTGATTGGGGATATGATAGAGCGAATCCGTAGGTATAGGAAAAAGGTTGATGTCGGGATATCGAATAGTTGTTGTAGTTGTTCAAATGAGTGGATCCCTATTGTGGACATCACTTGTCCAGTGTTGACAAGACCTTTCTGTGTCCATAGGTGGACGGACAGGTCAGGCGATATCATTTCTATTGCTTGAATGGGGAGTTTGGAAAGGATTGAAATGGGTATTCCCTTTGCTTGTTGTGTAATAGCTGTCCAGACCCGTAGAGCCGCTGTTGTAGATTGTAGAAAATTACATTGTGGTTTTAAGTTGAGTAGGGTAGCCGATAAAACGTGTTGTAGGTTCAGTGTGATAGCTGCAGACTCAATTTGGTGCCACGTTTTCCTGGAGGTGGGTGACCACCATTCTTTTAATTGGTCCAATATTACTGCTTTGTAGTAAGCATGAATGTTGGGGGCTCCCATTCCACCGTGTTGGACCGGTGACAAAAGAATGTTTTGTTTAGGTCTGGGTTTTTTTTGTTGCCAGATGAACTTATTGAGCAATCCTTGTAGTTGATTCAGTTGCGTGGAGAGCATTGGTATAGGGATTGTACGGAACATATACAGAATATGCGGGAGCAGGTACATCTTGACCAGGGCTATTCTACCAGCCCATGAGACATATGCGTTACTCATGTCTTTGGCAATGCGGAAAAGCTTTTCCTGTAGCACGGCATAGTTCACTTTTAGTAATGTATTGCTCGGGGAGGTAAGGTGAATCCCCAAGTATTGAAGTGAGGAGTTTTTGGACCATGTGAAAGGTGTGGTTTTCGTTATGATCTGTTTGGTCTGTTGGTCTATCCCTACGTTTAGCATAGTGGATTTACTATTATTGACTTTGTAAAGAGATATTAGGCTGAACGTTTCCAGAATTTTCAAAACATTTGAAAGGGAGGTTTCAGGTTATGTTAGAGTGATAATGACATCGTCTGCATACAGTCCTATTTTGTGTTCAACGTCTCCTATTTTGATACCTAAGATTGCTGTTGCGGATCTGATGGCTTGTGCCAGGGGTTCCATCACCATGGCAAAAATCAGGGGTGAAAGTGGGCACCCCTGCCTTGTGCCATTAGTGATGTTGAATGGAGTGGACGTTATCCCTGATGTCCAGACTCGGGCGCTGGGGGAGGAATATAAATTTAATATTGCTGTCAGGATAGGGCCCGACAGTCCAAATTTGCATAGGACTTTTTCCATGTATGTCCAATGAACTCTATAAAATGCCTTCTCTGCATCCAGTGAGAGGAAGAGAGAAGGCGTTTGACTGTGCTCCACCCACTGGATTAGATCGATGAGGCGTCTAGTGCCGTCCGAAGCTTGTCTGCCGGGTACAAATCCGACCTGGTCAGGGTGTATTATTTGTGGAATAATTGTGGAGAGCCGTTGAGCTAGCGATTTCGCGTATATTTTGGTGTCTGTGTTTAACAGTGAGATTGGGCGGTAGTTTGCTGGTTTGTCAGGGGATTTGCCTGGTTTGGGTAGGGTAACAATCAGGGCTTCTAAAGATTCTTTGGGAATTTTGCCTGTAGTAGTGTAGTAATTAAAGGTGTTACATAGTTGTGGAGTGAGTAAGTCAGAGAAGTATTTGTAATATTCGTTTGGGAATACGTCGGGGCCAGGGGCTTTGTGTAGTGGCAGTGTTTTTATTGTTTTGAGGATTTCGGTGGGAGAGAAAGCTGTAGAAATGCTTTCTAGCTGTGCAGTGGAAATAGAGGGAAGATGTATGGATGAGAGGAATTTGTCAATGTCCTCCATTTTAGGATGGGCTTCTTGATCAGAGTCTTTAAGATTATATAGTTTGGCGTAAAATGCACTAAATTCGTTTGCAATACCTAAAGGGTTATGTACTCGTTTACCTTGGGAGTTAGTTAGTGCCTGTATTTTCGTATTAGCGTTGTGTTTTTTCACTTGTCTGGCCAGGAACATTCCTGATTTGTTGGCTGAGGAGTAGTGCTGGAGTTTAAGGCGTTTAATATAATATTCAAATTTTTTATGTAGGTGCTCACTAAGTTGGTGTCTTAAGTTTTTTAGATCATTTGATATGGTAATGGATGTTTTGTTTTTGTTGACAATTTCTAATGCACGGATTTGTTTTAATAATTTTTCAGTGGTGGCTACGTGTTGCTTTTTTGCCTGTGCTCCGAGTTTTATGAAAAGGCCACGTAAGTAAGCTTTGTGCGCATGCCAAATCATAGATTGATCGTTAATAGAAAATTGGTTGTTGTCAAAGTAGCTCTTAATCTCGGATCGAATTTCTTTTTCAAGTGTTGGGTTAGTGAGCAGGGACGTATTCATTCTCCAAATAGTGTGTCGTGTATTTTTGTTGCTTTTAAATAATGTGATCGATATCGGTGCGTGGTCAGACCAGGTAATTGTGCCAATTCGCGCCTCGGTGATTGTTTGTAGTAGGAATTTATCTGTGAGGAACATATCGATCCGAGAGTAAGAGTGCTGAGAGTTGGAGTAGAAAGTGTAATCTCGCTCCGTATCGTGCGTGCATCTCCAGGGGTCATAAAGGTCTTCATTATGTAAAAGAGAGGAGAGTGTAGAGGGCCTACGTTTGATTGGGTTAGACGTGTCTAGAGAGTTATCAATGATTTCATTAAAGTCCCCACACAGTACTACTGGGTCGGATCTGTAAGGTGCCAATTTAGAAAGTAGATTGTTGTAAAACTTTTTTTGGCCTGTGTTGGGTGCGTAAAGATTTACTAACATTAAGCGTTGGTTTTCAATTGTTGCGGAGAGGATCAAATATCTGCCATCTTCATCAGTTTCACAGTGGTGTAATTGGAACGAGCTGGACGAACTGATTGCAATCATCACCCCTCTCTTTTTGGCGGTGGCATTGGCAAAGAAGCAGTGTGGGTAACGTTTGTGTGTGCATTTTGGTGCCTTGTCTTTGAGGAAATGAGTTCCCTGTATGCAGAATATGTCTGCCCTCTGAGTCAGTGCTTCTTTCCAGAGGAGATTGCGTTTAAAGGGGGAGTTCAGACCTTTGGCATTTAGTGAAGTGAGTTTAATGGCCATTTTAGCAGGAGGTGACCTGGGATGGGGACACGGGGAGCGAGATTACACTTAGAAGATTAATCAACTTTAGGTCCTGTAATGGAAGCAAGGAGCGTACAGTAACACTAAGAAGGTCAAAAAAATAAAAAAAAATAAGCAACTTTGTTATGACACTATGTATAGAGTATTGATCCTTGCTGAGTATATCACAGGTGGTTTACCACGATATGCTAGTCAAGCAATACGTAAAGTACTCAAAAAGAGAGTAATCAAACAAACAAACACAAAAAAAAGGAACAAAAAAGGTAAGATGAACACTAATAACAAGAATATCAGTGTGCGTGGCACGCTATAATCTGAGGGAGTGAGGTAACACTAAAGCAGTGTCCACAGAGGATCCTATGAATGGTCGCGACCTAAGGCCTTTGGATTGTGAAGGTTGTCGCCTCTACCAGGGATCTGATTCTGGAATGGAGCGGAATGTGGATGGGAGCCCGTGCGGTCACTCGTGGCAGGAGGGAGGGGGAGAAAACCCCAGTTGGTCAATTTTTTGTACCCTTCTTTGGGGGATGTGAATAGGGATTATTTGTTGTTGATAGGTCACCAGAAGTTTGGTAGGGAAGCCCCATTTGTAAGTGATTTTTTTTTCTTGTAGAATGGAAGTGACAGGGGTGAATGCTCTTCTAATCTCCATGGTGGCTTTGGAGAGGTCATTGAACAGGAGAACATTTGCATATGGTGCTGGAAGCGGTTTGGTGGTTTTAGCTGCTTGTAAAATCTGCTCTTTAACATGAAAGTAGTGCACTCTTGCTAGAACATCCCGCGGGATGTCTGGGGATAGGTGCGCAGGTTTGGCGATCCTATGCGCCCGGTCAATGGTAATATCCAGTGCATTCAAACGAGGCAATAGACGTGAGAATAACTGTTGTAAGTAAGGAGTAATTTCATTAGATTTGACAGAATGCCTCTAAATTTTATGTTGTTCCTTCTGGAACGATCTTCCAAATCTGCCAATTTTAATTTCATGTGGTGTATTTCTGAGGCATGGTGTTCATGCGCATCCAGTAATTCATTGTGAGCTCTGACATGGTCATGCATGCTGTCTTCAAGCAGATGAGCTCTTCCTTCTAGGCAGTCTACCCTGTCATGTATTTGTGAGACAGATACTTGCAGTTCTCTGTGGAGATCTTTCTGCAGGGTAAGGAGCATTGATTTTAACATGGATTCAGAAACAGGGTTATCTGATGCAGGGACTGCTGCCAGAGCAGGGATGTGTGTGGTATCAGTGTCCCTGTCTGCCCACTGATGCTTCTTGAGCTGGGGCTCTTTGCTGGGGGAGAGGGCCGGAGAAGAAGCCAGCCACTTACCTCTGTCCATGCTGGTGTGGGAAACTGCAGCGTCTGGTGAGGGTATGGTATCCATCTCTTCCCTTATCAAATTGTCTCCATTTGATAGCGCTGGGAAGTCTTCCTGTGAGGGGGCCGAACGGCGCTCCTCATCAGCTGCTGTGTGGGCTGTGCCTGAGGCGTTGTTCCTGGAGCCGGCCGGCGCCATCTTGGGCCTTGTTCATGGCCGCGCTGGCGTAGTAATCAGTGAGGCGGCGTGGAGCTGGCGGTTTATTCCGCCGTCTGGACATGCCCGGGACAGTCACGGATCTTTGCCCCCTCCGTGTGACCGGAGCGGGGTCGGATTGTCGCGGTAGGTTGCTGCGGATCGGTGCCTGTGGAACGGAGCTCTGTACTCAAGCGTCCATTCCTCTCCGCGGCAGGCCACGCCCCTCCAGTCTCTTACCTTTTATCCATTCCAGCGCTGCAGCCCCCATCAAGTCTTTTGGAACTGATGGTTAGCTGTGTCCCACACGGTTTGCACTGTGGAACCTATCCTATGACTCCTACAACATTGCTATAGCTGGGTACACACTATGAGAAAATCAAGCGAACAGTTGGCCAGTTTTCCTCAATGTTTCACAGCAAGTTGGAACCAAGGAAGGAAGTAATGTACGAAAATTCTCGTATGACAAAGGTTTTTTTTTGTTTCTGATCACACACAGTCTTTAACATCTGATTTTTCTTATACAAAAACCGTACACATAAAAGGAAATTTTTTTGTTCTGTTTACACACAAGAAAAATTGTGGAGATTGTCCCTTCTGAAATTTCCGTTTACAAAGTCTGAATCGGATGTGGAAAGTTGTGTACACACTATACGAATATCGAATGATCATACCTCGTACAGAATTTTTTAGTGTGTACCCAGCTTACAACCACTTTAAATGCTCTGGGCTCCCTATGCTTCTGGGGCCCAAGCAGTTGCATTGTCTTCTGTGGCTTTAGCTACTGCCTTGCACAGAAAGAATAGGTAGATGAGTTCTACACTTTATATAAAGGCCCTTGTAGGCTTTTTGACTTGCCATGGATCTATTGCTATAACTGTCAACAATTTTGACCTGCATAATTGAGAGCGAATTGAGAATATAAACACATCCTGAATTATATGTGATAACTAACGTTTTATACATTCTTGTGGTCAGCTGCACATTCTAATATGTATGGATTATTTTCCAGTTATCAGCTGCAGACAGTAGTGTCTCCTGAAGGATTTAGCTGCCAACGTGCTAAAACCAGTGAGACATACTTCCACCTTCCCTTCAGTTAATGTGGTTTATGATGCTTTGCAAATTACTAAATGAAGTCAGCAGGAGAAGTGGTAGATGACCCCATGCAACTGTTCTATAACTCATAATATTTCTATTTTGGGCAAGACTCAAATTTCAATGTATATATTTAACAATGAAAAAAATTACTCGGAGAACGAGCGACATTTGTTATTGCCTTCTGTGAGAGAAGTTAAAAAAGCAAAAAAGTCATTACTGAGTTTCATAAATTCAGAAGTCAGCCTGCAGCCAACAGCAGCACAACACGGAGCAGATACACAAAAGATCCAGTCTTCTCTGACCCCCAAGCCTTTTCCTCTGGAATCTTGACTGCTTTTGACATCTGTAGCTCATTGAGTTTTTGGTTAACTTTCTGCAGTGAGCACTGACAAAGTACAATAGTATTCCAATGTCTTTTAAAATTGTTACTTAAAAAATGCACATGCCCATTCCATGTGCTTTAAACGCTGCTTTGTAAGTCTTACCCAAGAAGGATTTTCTGTAGTCATAGATCCTTACTACAGCTACAACTCTGAATGTGATTTACTGTATCTAGGGACAGTTCAAAGGTTAAATGACTTTCTTGGCACTGCCTGACCTGTATGATGAGACCTTGCTCTGTTCTTCACAGCCATAAATGAATGTGCATTCCACAGAGGCCTTGAACTATTTAGTGGGCTATTCCTATTTACTAGCAGTGGCAGTTCTCTTTTCTGTCTTCCTGACATAAAGTTATAAAACTCATCTGCTGCACATGCTTTTTTAGGCCCCATTCACACTTCCTGATTTTGTACTGCAGGCATAATCACGGCGATTCTGCCCCCAATTCCAAATCAGATGGCAAGTGCCACAAAATGCACAACGTGCGAAATAACACCCCAAGCGCGGTACGGTTTTGTCGCGATTGTGTGCAATCGGGGCAAAACGCTCCTCTAAAAAGGAGCTTCTCTTAGTCCACAAACAAGCATAGGGCAGCCTATTGAAGTAAATAGGCTTCCCTGCACGAGACATGTGGAATAGCGTGAAAATTGCCCACACAAAGTCAAAACGCAAGTTCCTGCTACACAAAGTGTCAATGGGGTCTTTCAATTTTTTTAATGGCAGATCATACTTTAATACATGCTTTTTTAATGATTTAAACCAAAAAAATAAAACCGAGTTAAATCACAAACAAAATAAATCTTTGTACAAAGGAATACATGAACAAAAGGGATAAATGGACATTATACCAAAATTTTACCACTATCAGATATCCTAAGCTATAATATATTCAATGAATACCATGGCTGATAAATGAAGCCGGAACCCTAAGAGCAGATAGGATTCTGAGTGTTTCATCCAGTACACTGAATGACCAGCTGATTGGTGAAGGGAGAGGCGTGGCACATTAGAGTGCCCTCATGGTATGACTTTTTTTCAGATCCTTGACATGGTGAAACCTGTTATGGATTCTCTGTACAATGTAGAAATGTGTAATAATAATATACTATACTTCCCTTCCAGTCCTCTACCATCTAAAATAAGGGTAACCTGTCTTTTGGTGGGACACCTACTGTGGCCTAGCTACATTAGCCTGTGTGTATGAGGATGATGGAGGGTAGGAGGGGTAGGGGGTGGTAAATATCTGCAGTGCCCCTGGACAATCTGAAAATATTATATTGGTGCATATGTCTGGTTTGGGATCTGTGTTCTACTATATAAACTTCACCTTGGGAATGTAACCTCCCTTTATGTGGATTGGCGTTTGAAGTAAGTCTACTTTTGAGACATAGTTTATATTGAGTACACAGTTGAGAGGAGTTATTCATTTGTTTTAATTCATATCTAGTTTGTGGGCAATATTAAAACACCTCTTTTTTGGCTTTGATTGCCCCCCCCCCCCCCCCCCCCCACACACACACACACGCTAACTACGGTATCAGATCAACCTTTGGAGAAGCTGTGTGTTCCTTAAAGTGGTTGTAAACCCTTTACAACCACTTTATACTACAGGCAAGCCTATAATTTGGCTTACCTGTAGCCTCACTGGATATCTCCTAAACCTACACGGTTTAGGAGATATCCCTGTATTTGCATTTGCCGACATCATCGGCACATGCGCACTTAAGCAAGCTGAAGCAGTGGCATGTACGTGCTTCAGTTGTACTGTGCTGTTACCGGGCGGCTCCGGCATACATGGGAGTGACATCATCGCGGCTCCGGCCAATTCCAGTGCCGGAGCCGCGTTACCCAGAACTAACCCCCCCCGGGGAAGATGACGGCCGCCGGTGTGGTGAACGAGGACAGCTGCAGGGGCTTCGATCTCAGGTAATTCATAATGAGTTAGTATGCTATGCATACTAGCTCATTATGCCTTTATCTTGCAGGTTTTTTTTTTTTTTTTTTTAAACAGGTTTACAACCCCTTTAAGGCAGGTGGTGTTTACATGTTTTTTTTTCTCTTTTCTCTTATTTACCTCACAACCTTCCTTTCTACTAGATGTTGGTGGACAGTAAATTTTTGCCCATTTGGGTTTTTGTCATTTGTATGTCACATACTTAATTTTTTTTTGTTATTTCTTTTAGATAAACCTTTATCTGTTAACAATTTGCACAGGATAGCTTTTCTTTCAGTCCTGAGATAGGAGAGGGGAGGGGGGAACTCTGCTGAGCTGTGGGGACAAGGAGAGTGGCCAGGAGAGAGCATGGAGGTCCAGGAAAAAGTACAAGGGGGCAGGAGAGCACACAGGGGGGCAGCAGAAAGAAGCTGCATAAGAGGTGTGGTGGGTGCGGCTGCATATAGAGGAACTGATCTTTCCATTTCCCCCACTTCTCATCTCCTTTCAGCAGCTGCAGGAGGAAAATGGAGAGATCAGTTTCTCTGTATCAGTGTTTCTCAACATTTTACCAGTCAAGGCGTAACATATTGCCTCTTCATTGCCTGTCAAATGCCTCTGAAAAGCGATGCAGAATGGTATTTTCTTGTTGGTATTATGAACCCACCCTAAAAAAATCTGTTCTGATCGTAAAGAAAAAGGCGTTCATGATTAAAAGTAATGTGTATACATACACGCATGTAAACACACGCGTACGCAAATACACACACATATACATAAAAATAAATACAAACATACACACATGCACACACATAAATGCACACACATGAGCAAACACACAAACATGCACACACACACGTGTAAACATAGGCGTGCGCAGGGGGTGTGGCCTAATCACTACGTGCAGTGCAGATTCCCCCCTACTGCCCGTACTTCCTCCCGTGTTTGGCACCCCCTCTCGCCCTGCAGTGCTGCTGGCTTCACTCCTCTCCTCTCCCCCCAGCTGCTGTGGGGGATATTTCAGGATGGAGAGCAGGGGAAGGGGCTAGTAAATATGAATTTTACCGGCCCCTTCCTTTTCTAAATGAACACACCCACTCACTGTGTTCATTCATAACTTATGCATAGTAAACTGTGTTTAATAGGCTTCCGTTTGTGAATGAACAGGAAGCCGCTCGGCACAGAGCACTTCCCGTTCATTCACTGCCCCGTGCAGGTGAGGCTGCAGAGAAAGGCATATTTGTTTGAGCTTTGGGGTGCACACTCTAATGCAATAGGCTGCGCACACCTATGCATGTAAACATATACACATGCACACAAATAAACACACATATATAAAACACACACACACATGCACACACCCAAAACATGCAGACACATACATATAAACACATACACATGCATACAAACATATATAGATCGCCTTTTTAAAAATCTGCAGCTGCAGCACTATACCTTCAGAGAGCACAGCACACACTTGCTTTCACTTTCAGAGTAAATACAGCGTGACCGAGCTTCTGCACTGCCGATTTACACATCGGCTGAGGATGAGGCTGAGCTTGGTCCCATATGCAGCCACCGCTCAGGGAGAGGGGGGCACATGGGCCCACATGGGCCCCCTGCAGCATGGGGCCCAGTCGCAATGGCGACTTTTGCGACCCCTATACTTCCGCCCCTGCCACATGATCACCCTTCCTAAAGTGCAATCAATAATATTCCAAAGAAAGAATATTATTATTATTATTATAATACAGGATTTATATAGCGCCGACAGTTTACGCAGCGCTTTACAACATTAGGGAGGACAGTACAAGTACAATACAATTCAATACAGGAGGGAGAGAGCCCTGCTCGTTAGAGCTTACAATCTAGGAGGGAGGGTCAAGTTACACAAAAGGGTAATAGCTGTGGGGGATGAGCTAATGGAGAAAAATAGTGCAGTTGTTAGATGGAGGCAGGATGAGCTTATCTGAAGAGGAAAGTTTTCAGGGATCGCCTAAAAGTGCATACATTTGTAGGCAGTCTGACAGATTGGTGTAGGGAATTCCAGAGGATGGGCAAGGCTCGGGAGAAGTCCTGGAGGTGGATATGGGAGGAGGTGATAAGGCAGCTAGAGAGCAGGAGGTCTTGGGAGGAACGAAAAGGGTAATTAGGTTGGTATTTTGAGACTAGGCTAGTGATGTAGCTGGGGGCAGAGTTGTGGATGGCTTTGTAACTTATTGTATTTTGAATTTAATTTGTTGGGCAAGTGGCAGCCAATAGAGGAATTGGCAGAGAGGGGTAGCAGACACTGAGCGGTTTGTAAGGTGGATGAGTCTGGCAGCAGTATTCATGATTGACTGAAGGGGGGATAGTCTATTTAAAGGTAAGCCAATGAGGAGGGAGTTGCAGTAGTCAAGGCGAGAGATAACCAGGGAGTGAATCAGGATAGTGCAGATTATTGTACCAACAGGGCTGAAACCTGAAATCCTACCTTGCTTTTAGAGCAAAGATCTGAAAGGATAATGTTTGAGACAACAAAAATGAATGTCTGGCCATGAGTAGCATATGCTGTGCAATGTATTGTTATCAGGGTATATATATCTTGACCATTCAGCATCTGCCAGTGGCTCTGTTTACAAGGGATCCCAACAGATGCTTAGCATTCAGGAAAACAGCAATGACAGGCAGGGATGTTTTCAATACTGACAAAGCACCATTCTAGGACTAAACAATTCATAGTAAGATAACGTATACACAAGTTACATGTGAACTTGGATATAATGACAAAAAGATGTTCTCATTATAAAATCTGTTTTCCTTTTGATAAAAGAAATAAATCCTCTATTTATGCTGTTGCTACATTTTTAATCGCTTAAAATATTCCTTTTTTTTCCCTGTCATTATTCCACAGCTGCTAAAAGATGAACTTCCTAAAAAAGGATAATTAAGGCGTGTTTCGCAAAACATTTAGAAATGTGACCTTTTTATTGACTATGCATGATTTTATTCAGCAATGTGGCAGAGTGTTTGAGAATAGTTAAAATGAGCTCTTTCTTCTAAGGGCATGCACTCATCTAAATAGCGCACAAGATTGGCAATGGAACTCTATAATTTTCAAAGCCAAATGCACATATTGTTTACTATGTTTAAATACAAGCCTAATAAACATGTAATTAGCTCAGATGCACATTGTTTTATAGTTATTTATACTAGAGTTGTAATAAATATGTATTGATTTTCATTGGGTATCAAAAGTACTATTTTTCATTTTTTTAGTAAGCAACACAAACATTATGTTTTGGCTTGATGCAAATTGTGCTGAGGCATTCCCCAGATGCTTATGTACCCATGACCCTCCAGTACCAATATGGACTAAATAGAACTACTTGTTTACTCTTACTATCTGCCCATTCTATAGCGCTTAGTTTTTGGCCCAGAATTGCAAATAAAATATGCTCTAAGATTTTTTTCATAAGAATGAATGGGGTGTTAACCTGGGGTGCTTCATTATAGCAATTGGCTCAAAGGTTTGATTCACACCTATGCAGTTTGCTTTTGGTCGTTTCATCAATGCTTTTTGCTGTCCATTTTGGCACACGCGATTATACAGTGATTTTGCAGCGATTTGCAGTTTGCAGTTTTTATGCTTTTTTGTTGCCTTGTTGTTGGTTAGATTAAAACCCGCAAAAAGCAAATCTCTGTAAAATTGCAGCAAAAATGCACTACATGCTTTTCTGCAGCTTCTCCAATGAAGTGTATTGAACCAATAAAGCAAAAAAGCACAGTTTCGCGTTTAAAATGTTTCTGACCCTTTCCAAAAACAGTGGCTGAAAAAAGCATAGATGTGAACATGTCCCATGCGAAACCATGTTAAATGAACTGTAGTGCATTTCTGCAATAAGCACCAAAAACTGCATAGATGTGAACCAAGCCTAATGCAAAACAATGGACACAGTGAACGGTTGAAAATAGTGCCATTATACTCCCACAAGTAAAGCTGGCCATACATTATACAATTTTCTTGTTCAATTTCCTTTAGATTTACCTTCAACTATGTGGTGCAAGGGCCTGCCTGATTACATACAAATTGAAAGTATTTAGGTTAGACCTCATATTATATGGTTTTCGTAAATTTAAAGGAAAATTGTATAATGTATGGCCAGCCTAAGAAAGCAGCCAACACGTGTTTAAATTAATTTGTGTCCATCCATAGCTAATATCTTATGTTATACTGCAGGTGGAAACTGAGTTCTATGTTTTTCATGATCCTAACAGAAAAATATACATGGTGAATGGCAAAAGATCCAGCATGTGCTTTAACCAATGTGTGTCAATCCAGAACTAATATTTCTGTAATAGGTAGAAACCGAAGTGTGTTGTGTTTAACCAATTTGTGTCCATCCATAGCTGATATCTTATGTTATAGGTGGAACTGGATGGGCAGTGTCCTACATTTTTCAGGATCCCAATAGGAAAATGTGGTCACCTGAGCAAAACAAATCAAAAAATCCACCAGAAAAATGATACCTCCCTGTAATGGCCACACAAATTTGGAGAACCTAGGCAATCAGTTCCATAGCTCCTGTCAGTTGATTCAAGCTGACAGTTGGTATTTCCCTTTCTGACCCTTTAAAGAGTAAGTTCACCTTTACAGAAAAATTAATTTATTTATTAATTTTTTTTTTTTTGCAGTTTTGGTAAAGGGGATATGGATTATAACACCTGCCAGTTTTTATTCATACCTGTGTCCCCATTAGGGAGATTCACCATCTCTATTTGTCCAGTTTACCATTATCATTGAAAGTTAAAGTAAAAGTAAAAGAAGATCTAAAATTTTGGGTTCTCCCCAGAAAAGTAATAGGGGAGCAATGTTCCAATGGGGACACTAGTTCTGATGACCTAGGGGTCCCCAAGAGAGTTCCTTAATTTGCAGGGATTTCCTCTCACTTCTTCTTTGACTATGGGATAGGAAGTGAGGGGAAATCTCCCCAATAGGACAACAATGACAAAAATAAACCTCACAGGGGTTATAACCCTTCCTTACTCTATCCAAAATGGAAAAAAGTTTTGCCTATGGTTCTATTTTAGCAATAACGAAATAAATGTAAAATTGACTGTATTTTCACACTTGACTACAAAGAGATTAGTACTGAGAAATCTGTTTGGCTGCAATTTTTATGACTAAAATTGCCCAATTATCACATAATAGCAGCCAGCATAATCATTTTAACTAAGTAAACAGTAACAGTAAATTTCCCAGGCAAACCCAAAAGTTTATAAAGTCAGTCTCTAGGTAGATTGTAAAAGGAATATAGTGATGTCATCATCTCCACCCCCCCCCCCCCCCCACACACACACACACACCACACACCTGTTGACTGGACAGTGATGGAACAGCAGCAGAGTAGTAAAGTCATCCATTTTACTCACTCTGCTTTATCTACCTACCAGCATGTTATTTGTCAGCACATTAGAATGCAGTACAACTGACTGGCACCGTGATCTGCTTCTCCTTCCCCCATCCTAAACCCTGCTGTACAGAGATTGCAAGGGGCTGAAAAAAAATCAAATTCAGGTGCTTACACTAGCTGCTATTACCAAAATGTATTTATGAATATACAGCTGCATTCATTAGTGTATTTTATATCTGTCCCAGCTTTAGATTTAAATGCCTTAGTAATGATAAATAATTATGAATCATGTAACACATAAATTAGTGAACATGCCATATGTGAGATGGTAAATCAATGGAATGGAATAATACCCCATTATTTTGCTATATAGTGAATCGTAGCTACTTTTCTAAGGAGCATTGACTGGTATAAAAATGACCAAAGTATAAACCAGACTTGCCAGAAGTGAACAACTGTCTCAGCTTGCTTGCAGGCAGTGTAAACTATATTACCATTCTGGGGTATCCTATTGACTCCAGCACTCATGTGCTATATTTATATTCAGAAATTTCAGCATTTAGGTCTGTCTATAAAAAGAACTTCTCTGCTGGCAAAATATTACTGAATGAAAGACTTTATTGTAGCAGAAAGTCAGGTAGACTTATTTTGGCAGATGCTGTAATATGGTTTTGATTTATAACAGCTGTGCTGAAGCTATTAGATGAGAAATTGTTCAGATTTACTAAAACAAGTAGTTATTTATATAAATGGTATTAGTACAAATCACGAGGGCCAAAAATTCCCAGGCTATTTAATTACAAACATCAACAATTTTCTGTAATCATGATAATTTGCATTTAGTGTCAAAGGAATTAAACCAGGGCTGGTGAGAGACTGGGCAAGAAGGAAGTCAGGAAGAGGCCAAAGAACAAATATATTGACTGTTAAAAAGTAAAACTAGCCAGGGAATTTATAAATGTTTCTCTATATTTCTATTCTAAATGTTATAGGCAACTTCCAAACAAATAGAGCAGTAACTTTCAAATTAACTACATTGGTGTGAATTGTCTAACTAACGTTAACTAAAACGGAAATCTGTCTCCCCAAAAGTGATGGGAGGAGAGAAGTTTGCAAATCCTTAGATAACTTGCACACTTTCATGTCTTCCTAACATGCCAAAAAGACGTGTAAAGAAAACGGGATTATTCAGTGCCTGGTCACAGCTACTAATTGCTCTTAAGCCATTGTTTGGCATACAACTTTTTTTTTCTTGACCACCCCAACAATACTTTGGCCTTGTCTTTGGGGTTGCTGGTCTGCTGAAACATGTATTTTTACTAAAGCTTTTGTTTGTGTTTTGGCAGACTGAATCTAGCTATCTTACCACAGTTCCTGTGTTTTGCACCATAAACGTTATTTAATCAGGTGGATAGTTCATACTGATGGAAAATCCTAGAGCACAAGCTACCACCACCAAATGTATTGTAGGTATGGTAGCTTCTGATATAACATTATAACCATACCCATTGCTTTCAGCCTTGCCTTTGACCGGCTTAATAAAGGGATTCTCAAACTTTTTTTTTTCTTAGTGCACTTGAAACAATACAACTGAGTGCATTCTGTGATACTCAACTGAAAGGGATTTAAAAACGCACTACTCTTGGACCTCGGAAGAAGGACATTTTTCATAACTTGCAAATTAAATACCTTTCCTTCCCTTTCTGACAAGCTCTATTGTCAGCTCGCACATTTACTCTGAGGAGCTGGAGCTTTAAGGTCATGTGATTGCATGTAAAAACTTGGAGAAAAGGGTATTTACATTGTGATTTATGCAAAAATAAATGTGTGGCTATGAGGAACAATGGGCAGGCTGCATTTTAAAGTTAATTTATTGTAGCATTTCCTTCTAATTTTTATTGACACTTATGATATGTTACATTGTTTAGCTAATTCAGATAGTTTGTAAATAGTACCTGCATTAAATAAGCACTTAAAGCACATCAATGTTTGTTGAGCAAACTCTAAAGCAGGGGTGGGCAATTCATTTTCCCAAGGGGCAACATGAGAAGCTGGGACTCTTGTGGAGGGCCGAACCAGCTGCAAACAAACTGTGTTGGATGCCTGCTGTAACAGGGGGAGGAGGATTCGGTAGGGGACCTGTGACAGACTATCATTGATGCCCTGGAGGAGAAACACAATATGACTGGCACGTGGCAGACTTTCATCACATGCTGGTATGTGGCAGACTTTAGTTGGGTACACAAGGGCAGAAAATTGGATGGTTCAGCAGGAACAGGCCAATATTCGGTCGGTGTGTACAGCTGTCTGTCCGTCAGAAGCTTTTGTCGAAGGGACATGCTAGAAAACCAGCATCCAATTAGTGCTTGCAGCTAATTGCTGTGAGCACTGATCAATGTAATCTGGTGGAGGGGGGGAGTCCCCCTTCAGAATGCAAAGGCACAAGCCCCAAGATGATGGCCTCATAGAGGTATGCTGACACTGGAGGTACTGCAGGCCACACAGAGAGAGACAAAGGGCCAGATGTGGCCAGCGTAGGGTAGTATTTGCTCAGGTCTGCTCTTACATATAGATATCCACTCAAAGGCTCTTGGAAGTTCTTTAACAGTACATTGTTGTATAACTGGCAAGAGAATTAAAACATTCTCCTAAATAGTAACTATTGATCTGTCTTTGCTCTGACTTAATATAAATGTGTGAACATCAGTTTGTCAAAAGCATAAAATATGGTATCTTAAGTAAAGATGTACTATGTTATAGGGAATATTTAGAAATGTGCCTTAGAATTACCCTAAAAATTATACTTCTAAAAATTAGCAGTGTACTTCCTGGTACATGAGGGTGCCTAGGCACTTCTTTGCTGAAAGCATCACAGTTGTATATCTGAAATGTGAGCTCTAAGGCAATGTTGCCTCTGACTGCCAATCTCAGGAAATTTGTAGTTAAGGTTTGGAGATATTAGTCTCACTACTGCAAGCGGACCTTCAATCATTTTTTCAACTTTCCATCTGTTGAATACTCTGCCCTTGTTGTTTTAACTTTGGATAGTAAAACTTTTTTTTTCACCAGTAAATACCTTATACAGCCCACTTCCTCTTTCTTGTCTGGTCATTGGCCTAGGCTTATGACATCATACACAGCTCTCTCTCACTCTCATAAGAGTTTGCCAGGAAGGCAGGGGGAGGAGTCATATGAGGGCCAACGAAAGCTGCATGGCTGGAGAGCTGGAGTTGTGCCTCTGTGTGTCTGTGTAAATCCAGGAAGTGAACAGGCAGCAGCTTCAGCTGCTCACAGTTAAGATGGATGCAGCCAGACTTAGTGGAGGGAGATTTCTGAAGCATATTTAGCAAGTACAGAATCACAGTATATATAAAATAATATGTAAAGTGGTTGGAGGGAAGCTTCAGAATGGCGAAGATGTTTTTATTACAAATTATGTGAGCAGACTATACAGTTCCTCTTGAACTTCTCACTCATCTCTTTACTAGAGGCTCTTACACAAGGTAGCAAAACCGCAGCTTCACCTGCCTCTACACAGAGGGAAAAAGAACAGCCACAGGGAGACCATGGGCATTGCTGGGGACTAGTCTTTTGCCCTATACTTGCCTTTTGGGGCACAGCTTCCAATGATAAGTTCCTTTTTAAGTATTACTACACAACAAGGAGTCACTGTCCATAGAAAATGATCAGATATAAGAAATAATCAGACTGAATGCCCAAGGTAGCACTTTCACTTTGCGTTCCCTCCATGTTGATAGAATACAGCTGTAAGTGTTGTGTAATTAAACTGTATCTGTGATAGCTAGGGAGATTCCCCTCATTTACTTGTCCTGATCACCATAGTCACTTAAACTGAAAGAAAGGGAAAATCTAAAATTCTAAGTTGTCACTTTAACAGGAATATGGGTGAGGGCAGCCATCAAAGTGAGGATTTCCTTTACTGTGGAGAGATCTCCTCTCACTTCCTGTTGTGTCTCTACGGCAGTAAGTGATTAAAAATCTTCCCAATGAAATACAAACAGTAAAAAAAAAACTGTCAAGGTTTAGATACACTTTAAAAGTAATGAAAATGGCATAGCAAATTCGTATACATTCTCGGGATAAAAAAATCTGATTTAAAATGACAGAAAAGTAACATGATGCAAAAGCCTGAAACTTATGGACAGGAATCTAATACAGCCATTGTTGCTCTCTACAATTGCAAAATTACCAAAAGAACAGCTTGAAATACAAGTTCAAGAGGGTCTGAATTCTCTCTGTTTTCAAACACTGCCTCATACAGTTTTTAAAATTAACATTTTTTAAGCTTTCATAAACATTTGTGTCTACCTTGTGAAGAGTTCCAGCTGCCAAGAGGTTGTATGAGGATTTGTTAATTCATGGATGGCATAATGCATTCTTATTGTGCGTATTTATGAAAGGACATGACTTTCCAGAAAAATGAAGCAGACCGTGAAAGGAATAAGTAAATATGTGCAAGCAGCTCTACAATAGTTGCTAAGATCTCTATAGGTCTATGTAATTAGGTGTATTGATATATTTACAAAGAGGAGACACATCCAACAACACTTTTTGTACATGATAGCTAGGAAAGTTACATGAATAAGTATGTTATCATCGCCAATCATTTAACAGTTTTGTAGGTATGGCTGTACAACTCCAGGCAGGTGGTGTCGTGGTTGGGATTCAAACCAGTGAACCCTTTTACTACTGAGTGCTGACCACTACATCACTGTGCCGCCCATAGAGCTCTGTTTCTCTTCCTGAGCTCATGTTCAGATGCATCCAGTGTGAAAGTAGTAAATAATGTTAAGTGCCTATGTGTTCAACTCTCTTAATGTAAATGTCAGTCCCTGTTAATGTAAATATCACAGCTAGTGACAGTGTTACTGTCTGTGTATGCAAGTAAATGACAATCATTCTGAATGTTACTATGCACTCTTGGAATGTTAATGTAAGCTTCACTGAGCATGTGTGTGCGTGTATATACATTTCTGGACCAACATTTAGTATGGGTATAATTTTCCTAGAGGTGGAGTAAATATGATGTAACATAAAACACCTTTAGAATGTGTAAAATTAAATGTCTTGTTGCTTTGCAAATTTACTCTAGTTTCCCAACTTATTTACACATAGGAGTGAATTGGCTAATATATATTTGGAATGCCAATAAAAAGTTAAGCAGCGGATTTAGAATAGAAGTAGAAAATGTTTACTTTGCAAGGTGAATGTTCACTTGGCTTAGTGAAAGAGCTGCTATTTTTTTAAATCCTTTTTTTCCTCTGGAACATGTTTGGGCATTCAACATGAATACGAATTCACCTTATTTTCTAAGTGAATTGAACATTCGCTTTGTTAAGAGAAAATGTTCTACTCCGTTAGTAGGTCTCTCCTAGTGACTACAACCGGAAATGATGTGAATCCACCAAATATGCTAAATTTACATCCATATTCAGTGAGGCTGTGCAAAAACTGAAATAAAAATTGTACTAGAATTATACATCATTAGGAACTATGAAGATTAGTGTAGGTGCTTACCTGATTATAGTAAGTTTTAAATACAACAACACCCCCAGCGCAGGACTGAACATAACTGGGGTAGTGCTGGCCATTTTCTCGTAACCAGACTTGTGTTCCCTGAAAAAAAAAAAAAATTAAATTAACTTATGAGATAGAAACACAAATATTTTGTTACAATTCGCCAAGACATTAAATAAACAAAAACGGATGTTCCTTTATCAGATTATTTGAAAAGAGACTGGTTCCATCGCATATTTCCCACGAAGGTCAGTAACCCCAAAGCAAATACTGTGCAGTTCATTGTGCTGAAAAATGTTGTAAATTAACAATATTTTAGATGCAAATCTGTGGTACAAAACAGGCAGTATTACAGATATACAGGTAAATTATCACCATAAATAATAAGAGACGTCCCACAAAGTTCCTAACTAAAACAAATTTTTACCATGTTTTACAATTTCCCACCTAAAATATATAGAGGTGTCATATATTATGAACTATTGACAAAATGGAAAATGAATATGTATAATACAGTCTGCTACTATTATTAAAGTACATCTAAATCCAAAAACCTTTATCCCAAAAGAAAAAAAAAACTGTTGCTGTAACTGCTTAAAAAGCTGGAGTTTGGCTTCAATTTGTTATCTGCTATTGTATGTAACACTCCTCTCCCCCCAGACTGACAATGCTGCTGTCCAAAGGTATTTCTGTGCTCCTTCATCCAGTGTGATGGCACTCTAATACAGGAAGTGTGTTACTGGCCATATCACCAGGTAAAAACAGAGGGAAAAAAGCCTAAAAAATAAAACTAATGCAGCCACCACATCTAATTATTGGTAAGCTGCAATATGCTAAATTCTTGGTTTTGGGTTTAAAGAAAGCACAAAGAACCTTATCTTCATTGTGAAAACTACTAGTCATCAGTCGACATATAATAAAGATGAAGTCAGAGATGTTTGAGGTCCAGCCTAGGTAGCAACTATGGCTGCCCCCAAAGATACAGTGGAGAAAAAAACATAAATATAAAGGGACAGGAAGTGTGCTATTTGCAGGATTACCAGGTGAAAATAAAGAGGAAAAAAGCCTGAAAAAAAAAAAAAATACAGCCACTACATCTTTTATTTGTTTTTTAGTTTAACCACCTCCCACCCGCCATATTGTCAAATGATGGGCGGGCTGTGTCTCTCTCTGACGTTGTCCCTCTCTCGCCGCACTAGCACTCCCGCAGGGGCGCGCAGAGTGGCATCGGTGGTGTGCTCTGTCCCTGGGACACAGCGCATCACTGATCTTGGTAAAGAGCCAATGACGAGGCTCTTTACCCATGTGATCAGTGTGTCCAATCACAGCCAATCTCATGTAAACAAGGACATTCCTTTCCGCACACTGACAGCGTGTGAGGAGAGGAGAGATCATCAGCAGCTTCTTCACAGGGCAGATCTGCACAGATAATTAGGGTACTGATTATCAGTGCAGACAACAGTGATGCCAGTCAGTGATGCCTTTCAGAGACAGAGAAGTCAGAGGCAGCACTGAGACTGTGGACCGCCCCACCCCCACCTATCCAGAGAAATAATGAATGTAGGGAGGTGGGGCAGACACTAAAAAATTAAGTCAGCAGACCTGCTGACACCAAATGAGAGAAGGCGGGGAGGAGCTCTCCCCTCTGCAGCTGCGTGGAGTACCTGTACGGGCGTCTACCCATGAGGCAAGGCATCCTGACGAGAGAAGGCATGGTGACAGAAGTCCCAGGAAATCGATTGATTGACGGTAAATCAATCAAGTGACATTTTGCAGAGCTGAGCAATCGATCCCAACCTCCACCACCTGTGCCTCTTACTGATCCTATCCCCCACCACTGATCTCATCCCTATCCCCCCCATCACTTCTGTTGTAGAAGTAATGGGGGGATAGGGATGAGATCAGTGGTGGGGGAGATAGGATCAGTAAGAGGCACAGGTGGTGATGGGAAAGGATAGCACCACCACTGCCACCACTACCACCCCCCTTCAAGTACCACCACAGCCACCCCCCCTCAAGTACCACCACTGCCACCCCACAAGTACCACCGCTGCCACCCCCCCAAGTACCACTGCTGCCACACCCCAAGTACCACCGCTGCCACCCCCCAAGTACCACCACTTGCCACCCCCTCAAGTACCTTCGCTGCCACCCCTCCCCCCAAGTACCACCACTGCCAAGCCCCAAGTACCACCGCTGCCACCTCCCCAAGTACCACCACTGCCACCCCCAAGTACCACCGCTGCCACCTCCCTAAGTACCACTTGCTACCCCCCTCAAGTACAGGCATACCCCACTTTTAAGTACACAATGGGGTTTATTTAATAAAGCCTGGAAAGTGCAAAATTAGGCCCACTTCTGCATAGAAACCAATGAGTTTCCAGGTTTTATTATCAAAGCTTAATTGAACAAGCCGAGGTTAGAAGCTCATTGGTGTCTATGCAGAAGTGGGCCTGATTTTGCACTTTCCAGCTTTAGTAAATAAACCCCATTGTGTACTTAAAAGTGGGGTATTCCTGTACCTCCGCTGCTACCCCCCCCTCAAGTATCACTGCTGCCACCCCCCTCAACATCACCATTGCCACCCCCCCAAGTATCACCGCTGCCATCCCCTCAACATCACTGCTTCCACCCTCCCTCAAGTACCACCGCTGCTACCAATAAATAATTAGTGCTTTTGTACTGTCCCATTTCAATCTGTAATTTCTTGTTTTTCAATTTCTTGCTTTTCAAGCTCGTGTTATATTGTCCAAACATTGTGTTAATTTTTAAACACTGATTTTGTTGGAAGTAGCAATAAATATAGCCTTATTAATAATTTGCATTGTTATTCTCGTGCGTGATTGTGTAGACAGGGCCCCAGTGCACTGTATTGCCCGGGGGCCTATATTGCTCTTAAGATGGCACTGGCTCCAGATTCTGGGTGAATCAGTTTTAGTAAATCTCCCCCGGTGTTTGTTGCCTGTAGAATGACTTTCTCCACAGATGAGTTCTAGTAATAAAAATATCTTTACACGCATTATATTTGTCCGGCGTCAGCCCACTCTGCTGACACAGGGCTGCAATCTCTCCAACTGTTTTTTCTGGCTTCACATGGCCAATATCACCAGCAAGCCATTTGGATCATATTAACCCCTCTCCACCCGGAAGTCTTCAAGTGACATAGCTATAGAGCTTATGGATTTTTGTTTTACCAGAGCAAAAGTAGGATACCTGCATTTGGACCTATTGGAATTCCATCCCAAAATTACTGTATATAGGGTCAAGCTTTGATCACTATAGTTATCCATCTGCAAGCAAAGATGCAACTTGCTTTTGACAAAATATTTAAAGTAACCATTGCAGCTGCTTGATTATTATCTAATATTAGTTTACCATCCAAAGTGCATGGTCTGCTTGTCTTTCATAGAAGGAATACTTGGGCAACACTACTGATCTTCACGTGAAAATGTTAGTTGCTGGTTAATAGATTGAAAGAAACTCTGTCTGCACAAAGTAAACAAAAAAAAAAAGAAAAAGTTAAAAGGAACTATAAAATATTTTGAAATTCTTGCCTGCAAATTACAATGGTATACTGATGTTAAAAATACTTTAAAAATACTATAAACACCAGATTTTTTTCTCTTTTTGCCATTGACTCTAACATTGGAGAGCTGCACAGACGCACATGGGAAAATTAGTACAATGTGATTACACATACAGTATTTGTGTTGCTATTATAAAACAAGCTACCAAACAACTATTTCACTTTCAATGACGTAAGTCATATTGTTAACATGCTGTTACATAATACTTTAGCATTCATGGAAAATAACTGTAGTCTGATGAAACTATTGATATATTTAATTTTCCATCCGAATGGCTGTCAAAAATTTATATTGCAATTTAAAAATTAATAAAGCTAGTGGCAGGACAAGGAATTCAGTATGAGTATTATATTTATGAAAACATCCAAATATGTGAACTGTGGGTATTCTGTACCTGCGGAGGTACAGTGACTGCATTGTTGGACCTCGGTTAACAATATAAAAATCTTCTGTAAAAATATATCAGAGATGTTTATGTTATTATAAATTTATACTTCGTCACTTCTTTCACCTGGACCCTTTTCTAAAAAATACATCAGTTACTCTCAATATTACTATTTCGATGAGTTTGTACCACAATGATCACTCAGATTCTGATTAAACAGCAAAGACATGTTACATTTAAGAAACATTATTTATATCCCAAACAATACAAGCAAATTAGTATATCATCCAAGAAACAATGATGCTACTTTACTATAGGAGGAGCTGTGTTCACTCCCAGCAGCTGATAACATGAAAGTAAAAACCCAGTTTTTATAAAGTGTCCCTGCACATGATTGAACATTTACTCTAAGTGAACAGTCCCTGCTGCTTTATTTAGGCTGGTCGAATCTCAGCCGGGGCAGCAGAGACTACATGAGATTTGGACCATGTGTGGGGAGGAATTTGCACCATCTATGACTTGCTTAAATCACAAGGAGTCAAATGTCCTCCTAATTTTTAGAAGAATATAAACTTAAGGAAGCTGCTTTACCTGCAAAAAGAGTAGTATTTCTGTTAATTTAGTTCTTTCATTTACATGGCCTTGCCAGACACTGTTAAAGCAGAAACAAAACCAATGTGTGCTGGGTGTACACAAATAATAATAAAAAAAACATTCTAGGAGAAAGAGTTTGCAAAAGAGTTTGCATGTCTCTTCTGGCAAAAAATCTCTACCACCCAGCAGTTCTTTTATTTCCCAGATTATAATGTACAGTGCTGTTCACCGCCAGCCTGCTGAGTGGGCAGTGAAGGAGCAGCAGGAGACTGAAAAGCCTCCTGCTCACTCTGCCCTCTCTTCATATCTGCATGTTCATTGTCAATAAATTTTCATGTAGAATACCTGGTTGTCTCCCAAATTTAACATTTTATTTACCAGTTTGATTGCTGCTGTATAGGGGAGTGCAAAAGTCAGACTGAAGTGTTTAGACTAACTGCATTAACAAATACATTTAATGGTTTATCAGTGAATCAATACATCATTCTGGAGATTCCATAAAAAATAATGCAACTGAATTGAATGCATCAAACAATTAAACTAATAGGTAGCAAATACAAGTTGATATATGATAATAGGTTTACAAGTACATTCCAATATACAAGAAGCAAAAGATTAAAAGGGGAAATAGTTTGTGAAGAACAGAGGGCCCACAACACAATCAACTATTTTAAATCCATCTCTAAAACCACAACATAATACAATCAATATGGTATAAAGCTACTCAGACATGGGGTGATTTTTATCCAATGCAGTTCCTTTTGCTGAATTACAAGTTAAATAATTGGCTTTTATGCTGTTTGACACACATACCCTGCCAGTGGTTCCTAAGGGCTGAGAAACACTAAGCTAACAGTAAATGGATGTCATTGTAAATGGTATTTAATAAAGCTTTACTTTCCCAAATGGATTGTAACATTTTGACATAATAGGTGTCATAGGTGACGAAGAATCTTTACACACCTGGCAGTTAAAGCTGCAATGCATATGTTTGATTAAGTTCATTTAAAAACCTAGAGCTGCCAACACAAAACCTAAAAAGAATGAGCCTTAAAGAGAATGATACAATTGACACTTGCAGCTGCCTCTGGGATTTGGCAAATTTAGTTATGAGTGGACAGCTGCATTTCTACAGGGCCTGGCAGGCTCCTAACTGGTCTGCCAATGGCTTCAATAACATTTATCTTAAAGGATCATTTTAAACATAGTAAATATACATGAAACTTAACTTATTACAGGCTATCAATTTAAAAGCACATATATGATCACAGCATACAGTATATCATTTCTGCCAGCTCCATAAAATATTAAAGTGATTTTGAAAAACAAATTAAGAAACAATCTCTATAGGACCAGAGAAGAAACAAGAAATATTAAGGGACTCCTCCCAGTTTAATGGTCACCATGTTTTTGGGAAACATTTTTGAGAGTTATCTTTGGTGTTTCCTTTTACGATGAGAAAACAGAGCAGAGCAGTCTTTCACTGGGCGCTTTCAAAATGCAATTTTACATAAGCTAGGAGTGTATATTGCTCTAGGGGCCCCATCACACTTATGTGTGTCGCATGCATTGTGTTGAGCATGCCCATTTACTTTCAATAGGTTCTCAATGTGCAATGGATTGCCAAAAAAAGCAACAGGTTATTTTCTTTCCAGCATAGAGAGGTGGGTGCATTTGTATTGGTCAAGTATGTGCATGGGTGTGGCATATAAAGTGAATGTCAATGCACAACAAAGAGCATAAATGTCATGTTGTTGTACAATGCATCAGCATGCATGATAACGTGCGTTGATGTGTGTGTGTGTGTGATGCACACACATTAGTGTGAAGGGGCCCTCATACCCACTATGCCATGATTTTGGGTAGAGAGTAGTTCAGTCACCTACAAGAACTGGCCTTTGGTTTAAATTGTTCTAATGCCCATGTTTTTGCTATTAAAATGTCTCATAGACTAAATTTATTGGCAACAATCAAGACTATTCATGGACGTTCTAGGTATTTGTAGGTTTAAACTAAAAAAAAAGGGTATAGCAAGGTTAGTTCATGACAAAGTGCAAAAAAGTGTAGCTATTTTAACACCTAAGTGCTAAAGCTCTCACATACAGCATGGGGAAGCCTTTGTGTTCATAGAATGGGTCTATTCTTTTCAACTGAAAAAAAACTGAACATTTGCAGTTCCTGTATATTTTGTGACAATATTAAGATTTTACTGTCCTCACAAGAACTTTCTGATACCACAACTGTGTTGTTACAGTTAAATGCAAAATAGAGGTAATCTTGAATTGGAAACTGAAAGTTCTATCCCAGGGTTCTTCAAACTGCGGCCCTCCAGGTGTTCAGGAACTACAATTCCCATCATGCCTAGTCATGTTTGTGAATGTCAGAGTTTTACAATGCCTCATGGGATGTGTAGTTCTGCAACAGCTGGAGGGCCGTAGTTTGGGGATCCCTGTTCTATCCATTTCAACAGATCATGTTTTTTTTTAGTCACATAATATTTATTACATTTTTCGTTTGGTTTATAGAGTACAAAAATAGACAATTAGAAAAGGCATACAAAATAGCAGCTAAATAAATTCTGTTCCTCATATAGATCAGAAAAGTTCAGAGATATCACAAGAACAGCTACACATCACAGTGGGGTTGATTTACTAAAGCTGGAGAGTGCAAAACCTAATGCAGCTTTCCATGGTAGCCAATCGGCTTCTAACGCCAGCTTGTTCAAATAAGCTTTGACAAAAAAAAAGGAAGCTGATTGGTTTCCATGCAGAGCTGCACCAGATTTAGCATTCTTAAGCTTAAGTAAATCAACACATGATGATAAAATGTGCAGAAAGTTGGATATCATCGCCCTGCTGCACCTCTACCTACCCCTTTTGGAAAACGACCCTTGAACACATATGCCAACACTCCCCGGGCTCACCTGGTCTCATTTCCACCCTTAATGCATTTCTGATTAGTAGAATGTCCCCTACTTCTCTCTCAAATGTTTCTCAGTGGGAACAGGACTTGGCATCTGAGATAGACCTAGCAGACTGGAGCAAGGCCTGGTCCTCCATAGCAAAATGCTCATTTAACACTGTCACCTAGGAATTGCTCCTACGTTGGTATTGAGTCCCAGCCCGTATTGCTCATGCCAACCCTAGCTCTAGTAACCGCTGTTTCCTGGGGCTGTGGCCATTGTGAGGATGTCTTACATATATGGTGGACTTGACCACATTTGATAGGCTTTTGTTCCAGAGTCTTAGGCCTTCTATACACTCTATTCCATCTGACTATCCAAAAGGATGCCAAATTAGCTCTGCTGCACTGCCTTATCCTGAGCCTCTATGCTCGTCTGCAAAAGTTGGCAACTTTCTTATTTTTGTCGGCAAAACAATTGCCCAGGCCTGGAGAAAGCCTATGGTTTCTTTTCAGGGCGTTAAAGACGGAATGATGGCTTTAATGCTTAAGAAACAGATGTCTAGCATTCTCAAGGACTCTCACGCCAAATGTTTTTACGATTTTGGAACCTTGGCTTCAATATGCCTTCCCTTCACTTCCTCCAGTTAGTATTGGATGCCTGTGACTCCCCGCCTGATGATCCCGAGTCCACATCCCCATTGCTCTTCCTCCCTCTCTTTTCTCTTCTGATGGCTCCCCTAGCCCCCCTCTCCTTTCTTTTCTCCTGACTTTCTTCTTCTTTCCCCTGGGGTTGTTGCCCCCCCCTTTTTGTTTGTGGTTACCTTGAACTCCTTGAGTGCGTAATTTATACTGCACCATTCTCAGGGAATACGTTTGTCCAGCCTTGACATTGATATTCTTGGGGATCCTCCTGGGCATTGTTTCTCAGTTGTTTATGCTCCTATTTGTTTGACAATACACGAAGCCTCAATCTAATTTATGCTGCCATTCAAAGCCCCTGCATGAGCAGATTGGATGCTTCTTTGTTATTTTTTAAAAAATGTAATAAAAATATTTGTACCAGAAAGATACAATGTTCATAGTCTACCCACGTCAGCTCTCACACCTGTTTACCCCCTATGGACCATACCATATTTCACATTTTTGCTATGTGTCTGTTCATGAGAGTTCATTACAAAACTTTGTAATTACTTATGATAAAGAATTAAAACATATATTTTTTGGGGGGGGACAAACGGGGCTTTCTCGTGACTCTAAAGTCCTTTGAGAATTTTTTTATTTATTTATTTGCATTTTAAGGGGGAAAAGAGTAAAAATCTGAAATACAATGTAATTTTTTAAAGTTTGATCAGTAATATTTTGAACACAAGTACCATTAACCACTTCAGCCCCGGAAGAATTAACCCCCTTCCTGACCAGAGCACTTTTTGCGATACGGCACTGCGTTGCTTTAACTGACAATTGCGCGGTCGTGCGACGTTGCACACAAACAAACCCAGCATGTCCTGGTTAATTAAGAGTTAACTCCCTGTGCACGCAATAAAAACTTTTCTCTGTCAGCTACAGCTCTCTCACTCACAAATCTGTCTAACAGGGAATGCAGGAGACAAGATAGCTACTGTGTTACTTGTTTGTTGTTGTTTTGGCTTAAAATGTTACATTGAATTCTTACTGAGATTTTCTGTCTGAGTGATCATTCTGTGAGGAAGGCTTCTGACTAGCTCCAAGTCATAGGATCTCAAGGGCTGTGCACAGTAGCTGAGCAAAAGGAGATAAGAAAAGATAAAATAGTGTAAGGAGTACAGAGGAGGGGGTTTTATGGACATTTGTAAGACACCCAAGGTACACAACTGGCTGCAGGACACTGGGAATGTGTCCTGGATGGCAGATATATTCCCCAGGTTTGAGTTGTGGTTCCTTTTTGTTTTGGAATCATTGCTGAGTACTCAGGGCTTCTAACCCAAGTACTCTCTGGATTGATAAGGTCCATCGTAAGGACCCAGAAATTTGGAGGTTTGAAGAGTTTTGGGTGGGAAGAACTTCCAAACCTTGACTACCAGGATACTGGTACTGTAGGGGCTATGCCATAGGTAAGGGAGGCCTGAAAACAGCAGGATGGAATTGGCACCTATGATGTGATGTGGGTGAGTGAGGGTGAATGCTCTGAGACCTGAGTTGGTTTTTGCTGAACCCTTGCGCCTGTCCGGCACCCAGAAACACAGAGGAACCCTACCCCAGTGTGGGACCAAGGAATCGGTGGGGAACTAGTCATGTAGTTCCTTTTATGCTAGAACTTTTTTGCTGAAGAAAGCTGTTTAAGGTTACCTGTTTTTGGAGGAACTAATAAAGAACGGTTTGCTTTTTTACAAACAGCTGCTGGTGAGCTCGGGCCCCATATGACAATAGCATAACATGTAAGATTGTTAGGTGACCCACAAAGTACAGAAATACAGGCTTGACAATGGCCTAAATTAGTCCCCACTAGTAGTTAGTTTAACATATAAAAGATTATTCAGTTAAACAAGTCTAGAGAAGAAGTGTAATAGCAGGCCAACAAAGAAGACGATAGCCAGGGGGACCAGATTTTTTTGAAACTTCTTAGGACAACCCCTATATTGATATATTAGTTTTTCTCTCTCCAAAATGGCCTTTACTATGTTACACCATTGTAGAGAGGTCAGAGGACATGAAGATAGCCAGAGCTGAGCAATAAGCTTACATGAGAGGAACAATAACTGTACCAGCAGTAATTTAGATGATGGTGGCAATATATTTTTAGGAAGAATGCTAAGGAGAACTATCTCAGGGTCAAACGAATGCAGCACAAGTATTAAGTAGTTTGAAAGACAGCTGACTAATATCAAAATAACCTAGAGCACCCCCAGAGCATTTGACTTAATGTGCTGGCAGCACCAGAGCACCTGGGGCAGCAAGGTGAGTTGATCCTGCCCCAAGAGTACAGTTTTTGAGGGGTATAATATACCCTGTGCAGAATAAACAACTGCGTTAAGTTACGGGAAGGGGATACAAAAAAGAGCTTTTTTACAGTATATAACTCCACAAGTGTAAAGAAACAAAATGTGTTTTTTTTTGTTGATCTTGAATGGCTATAGAGTGGTTGCTACCTACACTAAAGGTATTTCTTTGCAATGCCTTTTTAATTTCCATAATTGCTATAGACAATAAAATATTTGCTCCACTTAGGTTATGCATTGATTTTTTTAACTAATGCAGACATGACATATGCAATTCGCTAAGAAAAAAAAACAATACAAGGGCAGTGATTGTAAAGGCTGTTTTTTTACCTTAATGCATTCTCTGTATTAAAGCTCAACACCATCTTTTGACATACATTACATTTACTTTTACACCAGCTTGGCCCAAAAGAACCAAAAGAAGCCACTGGATGTGTGGTATAAACTGAGTGTAGCTGTAGCTACATACATACAGCATACTGCACTGTGTTCTGGGTTCGAACCGAGACTTCCAGTCTCATACCCAGAACACAGTAGAGTCTATCACAGCGGTGATCAGCCATTCAGAGAAAGGGATGTATTCTATCAATGAATACAAAGATCCTCTAAATTGGCTGAGTCGGAGAGGCTGACTGATGATGTCACAATCTACACTCTCCTGTGTTCCAGGTATGAGACTGGAAGTCTTGGCTCAAACCCGGACACAGTGAAGTATGCTGTATGTATGTAGCTGAAATTACATACAGTTTATACCACACATCTAGCAGCCTCCCATGTTAGTGAGGGACATAGTTTGTTTGGGCCAAGCTGGCCCAAACAAACTATGTAAAGTAAGTCAAAAGATGGAGTTCGGCTTTAAGGTAACAAAATCTTCTTCTACCTAAGCCTGATTTTGATCCAGAGATGTGCTCAAGAACAGCAGCTGTCTCCCTCCTCAATGGTTCAAACACAACAGCCAGAGCAATTGCCTCCTGCTGGTGTCAATCACAGCCAGTGAGAAGGGAACGGGACCCTTGGGGTGGGGCTGAGCCACACTGTCTGTGCCTATGGCCACAGAGCCAGCTTGGGAGTGAACCCATTTTTAAATTTATTTTCACTTGTTGATCTGGCCAGTAAGTCTGTTATTTTTTTAACTTTATTTAACATATCAAGCTGTCCAGGAAAAGTAGCAGTTGAAGTGTTAAGACTGACATTTATTGCTGACAGTGCTTACAATTATTAGCTTTTATTCTATAATGTAAAACCTTTATCCCGAAAGGAGAAAAATCAGTTATGCTCCGTACACACGGTCGGACTTTGTTCGGACATTCCGACAACAAAATCCTAGGATTTTTTCCGACGGATGTTGGCTCAAACTTGTCTTGCATACACACGGTCACACAAAGTTGTCGGAAAATCCGATCGTTCTGAACGCGGTAACGTAAAACACGTACGTCGGGACTATAAACGGGGCAGTGGCCAATAGCTTTCATCTCTTTATTTATTCTGAGCATGCGTGGCACTTTGTCCGTCGGATTTGTGTACACACGATCGGAATTTCCGACAACGGATTTTGTTGTCGGAAAATTTTATCTCCTGCTCTCCAACTTTGTGTGTCGGAAAATCCGATGGAAAATGTCCGATGGAGCCCACACATGGTCGGAATTTCCGACAACACGCTCCGATCGGACATTTTCCATCGGAAAATCTGACCGTGTGTACGGGGCATTACTGTCACTGCTTGAAGTAGAACTATAGTCACTTTTTTTTTTCATTTTAGAAAGAGTAAGGGAGCCTTATATCCCCTTTTTTTCACCATGTTTCCCTTCACTGTCCCATAGCCAGACAGGAAGTGAGAGGAAATACCTGGAAATTAAGGGAATCCCTTAAGAACCCCCAGATCATCAGAACTAGTGTCTCCTGCTATCACTTTTCTGGGGAGAACCCAAAATTTGAGATTTTCTTTACTTTCACTTATAATGGTAAACAGGACAAATAGAGAGGGGCAATCTCCTAAATCAGGGGGGTGGGGGGTACTGAACACAATAAAAAAATGAGAGGTGCTCTAGTCCCTCTCTCCAAAGAAAATTTAAAGGCAGCAGCTACTAATACTGAAATAAGTTGAAATAAAGGGGAAAAAAATTTAGTCACTACAAGAATTGGTAAGCCGCAAATTATTTTTGGTTTTGGGTTTATTTTCACTTTAAACTGCCCAGTAACTGGTATTCTTGTGGATACTGCAGATACTTTAAGATGCACTTTATGCAGGGCCCATATGTTTTGATTTGTTTAACAATCATTTCTGCGAGAAATTATTTGATAAAAAAGTCAAGAAGCTCCATATTAAATGTACTATTTGGAAGGTTGCAGATGATTGTGTTTTAGAATATTTTACTGTAAAACACTTCTTTCAAATACTGCACCCTGTTCAGATGACTCCAGGTATAACAAGGCAGGATATATATGGCTCACTTTCATTATTTTGTATGGAACAATACCTCTTATCCAGGGAGGAAAATATGCCATTTTCGTAAAAGAGCATGGTTTGAAAATACTTGGATGCACTATACTGCTGAGGTTTTTTTATTACCCTGTAATCTGATTCCTAACATTGACAAAAGCACACACACTGTTACAGTCCAGCAGCCCACAAGCCAGGTGTGACAAAGTGCTGATAAGCTTCCCAGTAAAGTGGAAGCTGCAGGTGACAGCTGATAGCAGGCTCAACTTCTACTGCATGGTGTAGATTTGAATAAAAACATTTGTGCATTGTAGTAAAGTAGACTACTCAAAACAAGGAAAAGATAAAACTAATGTGTCCTATACAGATAGTGTCATTACAAAAGAGAAATTTAAAAAACTCTAAGAAAAAGTTTCCATTTTCAAATTGACAATTGTGACCCACTTAAAAAAATCATATATTCAGGTTTCCTATGATTTATGTATGTCACCTACCTTTTCCCTTTATTGGCCGGTTCACACTGCTGCGATGTCCGAGATCGGATGTGATTTGCACCACACTGCAGTGCAAATCACATGCGATCTCTGTGAGATGTGATTCCAGCCTTACAGATAGTATGGCTGAATTTGCATTGCATTCGGACCAAACTCGCACAGGACCTTTTTTTGGTCTGCAGCAGAATTGGATTGCATGGTGTTCACACCCATGCAATCCAATTCTTGTCCGAATCTGCAGATCGCACTGTAATATGCAAACTGATTTAACTGACACTCCCAGCAGTTCGCATAGGGCAGTGTGAACTGCCACCGGGAGACATGCGATGCGGGAACCTGCAGTGGATTCGCAGGGTTCCCGCATTGCAGCAGTGTGAACCGGCACTCAAGCCAAATAAAGAGCAAATGTAAGACAAATATAATGCAGCACATTTCTAAAAACTGATAAATAAATGTATATGCTACCATGCTGGTAATACAATGAGGAAAATTATGTGTGGCCTTAAACAATCCTAAAAAATATATCACATAACTGGCTGATATATATATATATATATATATATATATATAATGTATGTATATATATATATATATATATATATATATATATATATATATATATATATACAGTATCTCACAAAAGTGAGTACACCCCTCATATTTTTGTAAATATTTTATTCTATCTTTTCATGTGACAACACTGAAGAAATGACACTTTGCTACAATGTAAAGTAGTGAGTGTACAGCTTGTATAACAGTGTAAATGTGCTGTCCCTGCAAAATAACTCAACACACAGCCATTAATATCTAAACCGCTGGAAAAGTGAGTATACCCCTAAGTGAAAATGTCCAAATTGGGCCCAAAGTGTCAATATTTTATGTGGTCACCATTATTTTCCAGTTACTCTTGGGCATGGAGTTCACCAGAGCTTTACAGGTTGCCACTGGAGTCCTCTTCCACTCCTCCATGACATCATGGAGCTGGTGGATGTTAGAGACCTTAGGCTCCTCCACCTTCCATTTGAGGATGCTCCACAGATGCTCATCAGGGTTTATGTCTTGAGACATGCTTGGCCAGTCCATTACCTTTACCCTCAGCTTCTTTAGCAAGGCAGTGGTCATCTTGGAGGTGCGTTTGGGTTCGTTATCATGCTGGAATACTGCTCTGCGGCCCAGTCTCTGAAGGGAGGTGCTCATGCTCTGCTTTAGTATGTCACAGTACATGTTGGCATTCATGGTTCCCTCAATGAACTGTAGCTCCCCAGTGCCAGCAGCACTCATGCAGCCCCAAACCATGACACTCCCACCACCATGCTTGACTGTAGGCAAGACACACTTGTCTTTGTACTCCTCACCTGGTTGCCGCCACACACGCTTGACACCATCTGAACTAAATAAGTTTTACTTGGTCTCATCAGACCACAGGACATGATTCCAGTAATCCATGTCCTTAGTCTGCTTATCTTCAGCAAACTGTTTGTGGGCTTTCTTGTGCATCATCTTTAGAAGAGGCTTCTTTCTAGGACCAAAGTCATGCAGACCAATTCAATGCAGCGTGCGGCGTATGGTCTGAGCACTGACAGGCTGATCTACCACCCCTTCAACCTCTGCAGCAATGCTGGCAGCACTCATACGTCTATTTCCCAAAGACAACCTCTGGATATGACGCTGAGCATGTGCACTCATCTGCTTTGGTCGACCATGGCGAGGCCTGTTCTGAGTGGAACCTGTCCTGTTAAACCGCTGTATGGTCTTGGCCACCGTGCTGCAGCTGAGTTTCATGGTCTTGGCAATCTTCTTATAGCCTAGGCCATCTTCATGTAGAGTAACAATTTTGTTTTTTCAGATCCTCAGAGAGTTCTTTGCCATAAGGTGCCATGTAAAAACTTCCAGTGACCAGTATGAGATGGTGAGAGCGATAACACCAAATTTAACACACCTGCTCCTCATTCACACCTGAGACCTTGTAACACTAACAAGTCACATGACACCGGGGAGGGAAAATTACTAATTTGGCCCAATTTGGACATTTTCACTTAGGGGTGTACTCACTTTCGTTGCCAGAGGTTTAGACATTAATGGCTGTATGTTGAGTTATTTTGAGGGGACAGCAAATTTATACTGTTATACAAGCTGTACACTCACTACTTTATATTGTAGCAAAGTGTCATTTCTTCAGTGTTGTCACATGAAAAGATAGAAGAAAATATTTACAAAAATGTGAGGGGTGCACTCACTTTTGTTAGATACTGTATATATAACACACACACAGTAGATAGATTTCAGAATTATATTACTTTCTATAAAATAGAATGGCATCTGGTAGTTTGACTTTAACAAAGGTAATAACTAAGTAAAAACGAAGATATCAGTGTGGTCTTCATTTACCTCTGTGGTCCTCCCAAACAAAGTCAGGAGTAAAGTTCAACTGGTAATTTGAGATTTTCTAGATAAACATAGTGACTGAAAGCCTTTTTTGTTTTCAGGTCACTGTTGTAATATAATCTGCCCAGATGTAATCAGGTAAATCACAAGTATAATTAAAAGACAACACTTAATTATTTGTCTTTCTTGGAATCGTGGGCTTTATTTGAGCTAGTGATAATGAAACAACATTCTACTATGCTGATTGACATGGATTTTAAATATTCATTGACAAGAACATCTTGAAATGGTATTTCAAATAGTATTACAAGACCTACCATTTGTTTTAAAACAAATACACAGTACTGTATAGCAAACCGTTAGTGACAAATAAATTCTGTATAAAAATAATAATCATATTTTTGTGTACCAATGATCTGTCTAATGCACATCAATGTCGGATGCATACAGGACTTCTTGGCACGGAGATTCCAGCCAATGAAAAATCTACAAGACAAACTCTATAAATTAAAGTGTAACCAAAGGTAAAACTTTTCATTTTGGATAGAGTAAGGGAGGGTTATAACCTCTGTCAGTTTGTTTTGTTTTTTTTTTCATCTGTGTCCCATTGGGGAGATTTCCCTTCACTTTCTGTCCCATAGCCAAAACAGGATGTAAAAAGAAATCCCTCCAAAGTGAGGGAATCCCAGGGTGTCACCAGAATTAGTGTTCCCTTAGGAAGATTTCCCCTTCAATACTGTTTTGGGGGTCAACCCAAAAAGTGGGAGTTTCTTTCAATAATAATGGTAAATGGGACAATTATGGTGAGTCACCCCAACGGGGGCACATACAGCAATAAAACCTGACAGGTGTTCTATTCCCTCTCACAGAAGTTCTGCCTTTAGTTACACTTGAATATGCAAGCAGAGTTGCAAAATACACCAATAAAACTGAGCGGCACAAGCAGCCACAACAGCACTGTGTGCCCAGTGCTAAAAAGCCTTTGGTCCACTGGCATCTGATATATATACTGTAAATCTGAAGGGTTCCAATGATATCTGTTACAGCCAGAGGTCCTCAATGTTCAGACATGATAATATCAACAATTTGTCCCAACCACATGATTATACAACTGATAAAATGTCAAAAAAAAACAAACATTTAACACATGAGTTTTAGGGCCAGTTCACACCAGAACGTGGTGCAGGAAACTTCAGTTGTGATCTGTAGTGGGTATCAATGTTAACTTAATGACAAGTCACAAACACAGTGTGTTTGCCTGTACTGGAATGCATGGTACAGTAGTAACATGTGATCCTATTCCTATGTGTTATATAAAGTAGTGCATGCTCTCATTTTGGTGCGGTCCGGCAGGATTTCAGCCCATTCAAAGGAATGGGCTGAAATCGCAGTGCACCCAGATAGCATTTGAATAGCACAGCAATGCACAGCACATTCCTCCGTGATTCATGGTGTGAACTGGCCCTTAAGAAAGACATGTATCTACAAAAATAACAACTTAAAGACTATCAAGGACTTGCAGTTTCAAAAAAAACTTAACGAGACCCTACCACCAATGTATAAAATTGCAGGTAAAAGCATAACATAATCAATTATTTAAATACCTGCTGGGAGTTTTTCTTTCCCATAAACAATTTATTTATTTGCAATGTGCCTTTGAGATTTCAGCAAAAGTTAATTCCTTAGTGCAGGTCTACCTCTCCAGGTTATAGCCCTCTCTACTTCTGGGAGTGTCTAATAACTCTCTGTGCTGACCCAGCTTCTTTGCTCCTCCCTCACCTCTCTACATTTTATGAAGTTGCTGGGGGAGGAGTTAGGAGGAATAATAAAGAAATACTAAAGAAAGTCATTTGAGTGACAACTATGAGTTTGCTGGAGCTGTATCTTGGCTCACATCCAAGAGACAGATGTCTAGCAACAGTCTCAGAGTTTTTAGATGTCAACACAAGGGAGGCTTTTACAGGAAAATGACAGCTCTAAAATATGCTAAATGCACACATCACCTTATAAGAAGACTGTTGTTGAAATAAATGTCCAGGATCTCTTTAAGCACTGGTATTTTATTCCTATTACACATAATAGGAATAACACAAACAGAAACACCTAAAACATCTCATGAGGGTGTTTGGGTGTTTAGTTGTACCAGAACTGTAGGTCAGATGGGGTGACAGAGGCCTCATGAAAGACAACAACTGCTTAAACAGCATTAGGGCAATCATCAAGACTTCAGCAAACTTTGCTTTGCTTGGTTAGAAAAGCCTCAGGTAAAACTGCCTCTCTCTCTCTAATAAAAACTCCTAGGTTATTTCTAAACCATTTGGGAAAGGTGTTTGAAGAGAGAACTTAATTAACAAGTACTACAGAACCTACCAGCCAAGTAAATTGACATTATAGTGATGCTATATTTTAGTTTAACAGCTGCAAGTGCTTTCCTTCTTCTATTATGGTACTTAAATCCTGCGGCACATGGAAATTCCTTATTTATTCTTTACATAAAGCAAAGGCCTGTTTTCCATAAAGAGATCAAAGAAATAGATGGCTTATCCTACGCTTACTGGAGAATGTTCTTTAAAGACAACAAACAGTGCTGTTCAGCTGATGTTACTTTATATCTAAACATGAAAAGTTATATAGTAAACCCTGCTCTGCAGCTTGCATCATCCAGTGTGACTTAATGCCCTGTACACACGACCAGTTTTGCCGTCGGAATAAACTCTGAAGGTTTTTCTGACGGAGTTCCGACAGAATTCCACTCAGGCTGTCTTGCATACACATGGTCACACCAAATTCCGACCGTCCAGAACGCGGTGACGTACAACACGTACAATGGGACTAGAAAATGGAAGTTCAATAGCCAGTAGCCAATAGCTTCCGTCTCGTACTTGCTTCAGAGAATGTGTCGTTTTTGGTGCGTCGGAACAGCATACAGACAAGCGTTTTTCCCCATAGTAATTTGTTCCCTCTGAAAAATATAGAACATGTTCTCTATCTAAGTCCGTCTGAATTTTCGATGGAAAAAGTCCGATGGGGCATACACACGGTCGGAATATACAATGCAAAGCTCCCATCGAACTCTTTCTGTCGGAAATTCCGCTTGTGTGTATGCGGCATTAGAGCTCAGTCTCACCGGTCAGCACACTAAAATGGGTGGGCTGGCATCCACTGTGTAATGGTAGTGAAGGGCGATGCCTTGGGCTGTTACAACGCAAGGCACTGTATACCTTTTCTATTTTAACTTTATTGAAATGACACCTCATTCACTTCTATGCACTGCAGCTGAACTATGGTGACCAGCATTGACATGGGGTGGGGTGAGGTGAGGTGCAATGTGCTGTGGTGTAAACAGGACACAAAGAAAAAAATTGTCTGGCACTGATCTATGCAGAACAATACCACTCATCCTAAAGCTGGCCATAGATGGATCAAAATTTGGCTGGTTTAGCAGGGACATATATGGCTGTTCCTGCTCAAAAGAAGGCAATTTAACTATTGTCTTCTGTCAAACAGGAATTCTGGAAAACTTTTACCGTTCAGAGGCTGATCAGTGTATTCTGATAGCAGAAAACTCCCGCTGTCAGAATACAATGGCACAGCAGGGAGGATTCCTCCATCCATCCACTTCCCTTATGTGGAGGGTGGAATCTGTACATTTTTTTTGATCACCCCACTGGCTGAACGAAAAGAAAAATTAGTTATCTATGGTCAGCCGAACACAGCAGCTTCTGCTCACTGAAGTAAACCACCACGAACAATAATTTATCATTTGTAAAGTCAGAATTACACATAGAGAGTAACAAAATATGTAAACATACTCAGTTACAACATGACTTGTACTAGTTTTCCAGAACTATAACCAACACCAGAATACAAAAGTCACCTGTTTAGGGCTACCACCTAAAACATATACAGCTTTTTTTTGCTGTTATTTATATGGGGGACAGTATTGAGATACTATTTGCAAACTATTTTAACCAATGCTTAGTAGAGAATACTGGCAGGCGTTTGTTTGAAGAGTAAGTACACACATAAGTCAAGTCTGAGCTATCCTGATAAGTTCAGTGGTGTGTATAAAGGTGAACACTACTGGTGATTAGTTCAGTGGACTGGAAGTCAGGAAAGACAGGAAGTATGACCTTTGTTCAATCCTCCATCCTTTTCTGGTCATAGACACTGCAGAAAGTACTGACATTGGTAAGAAAACAAATACATGTACCTGTGTGTAAAATTGTGAAAACGAATTAACCAAGTAAACTCCACAGCTACAGCCTTTTAAGCTCTCCAAATAACACCAGAGATTAAAGCCCCATACACACGGGCAGAATGTCATTTTATGGTTGAAAAAAAAAACAGCCAACATTCTGGCCGTGAGTATGTCGGCTTCTGTCGGACGTGCATGCTGGAAAACCAGCAGCCGACGACTCCCAATCAGCGTCCTTAGCCAATGGCAGAGAGCGCTGATTGGAGTGTTTTGGCGGGGGTGGGGGACACAACAGCTCAACGGGGGAGGTCGTTGTACCAACCTCGCAGTACTAACCTCGCAGTGTCTCTAACCAGAGCTGCCAGTTTTATTCTTGTGCAACCCAGCAGGTGTGTGTACCCGGCTTTAAGCTGGCCATGGATGATTCGAACCATGTATGGGCAGGCTGAGTGTACCTGAGTTAATCAATCGATCAACTTGAGTATTACCAACCTGTCGGATTTTACATGTGAATGCTAGTGGCTGGTAAAGCTGCGAGCAATAATCACTGCTCTCTCCCGGCGGGGACAGCTTCCCCTGCCCCCCCCGAGAGAAAACAATGGCTCTGCGGGAGGAATGACTCTGTTGATGGGGGAATCAAGGGACTTTCTTTCCTGCCAATGGTTGCAGGAAAGGAAATCGCTCCGTCTATGGCCGGCCTTACAACTGATCTTGATTTACCTGAAAAAATAAGAATATAAAAATAACAGGCACTATATGGACATGGTTCTTTGTCCATGTGTCTGTCAAAATTTTCTTTACTTTTTCTACTACCTCCAAATAAGAGGAGGTTCGATCTAATTGTCCTCCTGTTACATTTGTCCCCAAAGTGGCAAAATTTTGATCGCTGTTGGAAAAATCAGGCGTCCCTTGTGAATGCGTCCAAGCAATCGGTTTATGGACACACGGACAACCCTTTACGTCGTGTGTGTGGACTCATGCAGCCAGCATGTATTTTCCCTCTGTGTTTTTATCTTTTAAATCCCCAATTAGTCAAAAATATGTAAGTACTTTTTACCTTGTTACTCTATAAAATGGCATAATAAGCTACAGACTATATTTTGATGTCTCTGCAATGTTACCATGTCAACATTACTCTACATATATATATTTATGTTACAAACAAGAGAATAAATTACCCAACTGTAAAACCCTCCCTGAAGAAGGAAAAATACATTCCAATGCGATTTTCCGAAACATGTTGGGATGTACGCTATCAGTCCTAAACTGAACTCAATTCAATTTGAGTAAAATTTTGGATTATTAGCTTTGGGTGGTATATATTCTATATTCAATTTGACGTCTATTCATTGGTGCATTGTCCTCAAGAGTGAATTGTGTTTACTTTTAAATATCTATTTTTGTATACTAATAAAGTTGGCACCCTTGTGCCTTTTATACATATCTACGTCTTATTACTCTTTTCTGCCCTACGAAGTCCAAGGGGGTGTCCCCTCAATGCAGTCTGTTGCATGTTTCCTCTATAATGCTTTTTAGGATGCTGGCAGGCTAGCACACCCTTTTCTCTTTCTGTAAGTATACAACTGTTTGATATAAAAAAAAAAATAGATAGTAAAAGTTTTACTTTTTACTTTAATCCCTTTTTTATAAAGCATTTAATGAATAATTTTTCATGGAGCTGAATGACAGTTGGAAAGGAAGGTCAGGTATACTTTACAATCAATAAAGGCGGTTAAAAATTTGAAATGTTTGAAAAAAGGACATGGCTCAGGTGCCTCCCACAAACAAGAAATCCAACCAATGACATAGAGAGAACTGCGTAACAAACTGTAACCAAGGTACAAAGGTGACCATGTAAAAGATAATATCAAAGCAGCAGCAGTGACATAGTGGCTTAGTCATATGTAATATATTCACACACGGGAAGGGAAAGTACTAAGTCTAAGTAAACTGAAACTCAGAAAAGACACAGGGACACACAATTCCTGCTAATGGAAAATTATCACTGTAAGTCTTCAATAAACCACTAAAATACATACACATCTATGTTGCTAATATATGTTATCCTGTTTTTTTTTTGTTTGTTTTTTTGGGGGGGGGGGGGGGGGGGGAATGGTGGTTCTGGTGAACTTTTTCAAGATTGTAGGTGTACCAGAAAAATCTGTCTCAAACACTCTGAGATCATGTCTACAGTACTGCTCAGGCCTGTATGTTCACATGTTGCAGATGAACCCTGCAAAGAAATACTGTGCCTCCAAACCTCCCTCTCCCCATCTGAAGCATGTCCAGGCATTTTTTTCTTTTATCTTGTTCCTATAGCAAAAAAACTGCTATATTACTTGATGTGGTGTCATTGCCAACATGTAAAATTTTGGAGGTAGCTGCTGGTAGGTCAGTTCTTATTGATGTAGGGAGGCCCAGAACTACACCTCCCAAATAGCCTTTCCTTTTACACAGTGCATGAACACTGAGTAGTGTTTTGCTGGGAAATAAATCAATGTATGCATGTGGAGCGGGACTGTGAGGAAGGGGCAATAGCCAGAGTTCTGTAGTCCAGCAGGCAGGGCTGGTTATCGTTTACACTAGGTTTTTGGCAGGTCAAAATTTTCTGTACTTGTAGCATGTTTAAAGGATAATACAGGAGCTCCAGGCTCCCTCAAAAAAAATTAAAAGTCAGCAGCTAAAAATACTGTAGCTGCTAACTTTTAATATAAGGAAACTTACCTGTCCAGGGATCCAGCGATGACCGCACCGAGCCAATTCTTCAATCGGCTTTGGGTGCAGACACTGCCATATTAAGTATGGGAAACCGGTAGTGAAGCTTTGCGGCTTCATAGCCAGTTTCCTACTGCGCATGCGCAAAGCATGCTGCACTTTGTGAATGGTCCCGCAGTCTTCTGGGACCTGTGATGTGACCCAGAAGGTTGCTGGGGAAGAGGGGGCCAAACTTCCAGGTCAGATCACTGCGGCCTGTTAGAACCAGGAACCCGCTCCCACCCCCAAAAAGTGCTAAATGTGGTAGTGGGGTGGGGGGTGGATGCAAACAAACGGAACTTCCCCTCTTGGGTGAAGTTCCACTTTAAAGGAGTTGTAAAGGCAGAAGGTTTTTTATCTTAATGCATTCTATGCAATAATGCGGAGTTCCACTGTTTTGTACGTTTATTAAAAGTCAGCAACTACAAAAAGCGTAGCTGCTGACTTTTAATAAACAGACGCTCACCTGTCCCACGGTCCAGCGATGTGGCCGCCCGAAGCCTCGATCCTCTCCCCCTCCTCTCCGTGGCACCGTCATTACTATGGTAGGCAACCCAGCTGTGATAACTTGATGCTTCACAGCCGGGTGTGCGCTGCGCATGTGCGAGTTGCTCTGCGCTCTCTTAGTGGCCAGGCGATCTTCTGGGACATGTCACAGGTTGCAGAGAGGGAGGGCCAAGCGACAGAAAGAGGAAGTGGGACTCCCCCCCCCAAAAAAAAATTACGTGCCAAATATGGCATGTAAGTGGGCGAACTTTTGGGTGGAACTCCGCTTTAAGATAAAAAGCCTTCTGTGTGTAGCAGCTGCCCCAGCACCCCCCAATACTTATCTGAACCCCATCTTTATCCAGCAATGTCCACGAGTCCCTCAGCTGTTATCTCTCCCTCCTGATTGGCTGAGACACAGCAGCAGTGCCATTGGCTCCCACTGCTATCAATCAAAGTCAGTTAGCCAATCAGGAGAGAGAGGGGATGGGGTTGAACGGAAGCTACATGTCTAAATGGACACACAGAGCTGCAGCTCGGCTCAGGTGCCCCCAGAGCAAGCTGCTTGCTGTGGGTGCACTTTACAGGAGGGAGGGGCCAGGAGCAGCAAAGAGGGGCCCAAGAAGAGGAGGATCTGAGCCGCCCTGTGCAAAACCACTGCACAGAGGAGGTATAACATGTTTTTTTTAAAAGGCAAGACTTTACAATCACTTTAAGTATTCATAGCCATTTTATGATAGGAAATGTATAAAAAAAAAAGGGAAAGACTGGGAAAAGATCTACATGAGACAAGACACTCCTAGCCTCAATTTCAAAGGAAATACCTACATAGAAATGCACGTGTGTGCAACCAGAGCGTTAAAGTACAAAAATAGAAAGAATGTCTGTACTATACACCTTCAATGACTGCTAGGAATAGGTAGAAATAATGATAATATCACCATCACCATAAACAGATTTGATTTAATCCAAAAGAGATAACCTATGATGTCCAATCAGGCAGAATCCAATACTGACATGGGTAATGCTGAATGATTTTATAAATGATTACAAATGTAAATAAATATCTGCACATAAATAGCAGAACCTCCACAAAAAGTAACCTTTCTTATGTTTCTTGAAGCTTTTCAGAAATTGATAACACCTACAGAGTCATTTAAATATATATCTGATTGTGCAAGTCACTATCACAAAACAACCACACCCTTCACATATGATGACTGAGAAAACTACTACTATTAGGCTCGGTTCACATATGGGCGGCACGACTTGCAGGTCGCCTCAGCGAGGCGACCTGCAAACGACTGCCGGGGCGACTTGCGAGACGACTTCTGCATAGAAGTCTATGCAAGTCGCCCCAAGTCGCCCCCAAAGTAATACAGGAACCTTTTTCTAAGTCGGAGCGACTTGCGTCGCTCCGATTAGAACGGTTCCATAGCGCAGAACGGGAGGCGACGGGAGGCGACTTGTCAGGCGACTAGGTCGCCTGACAAGTCGCCCCAGTGTGAACCGAGCCTTAGGAAAGAGAACCATCAGCTACCTGAGGCTAAAATGATTTGCACTTGCCTACAAGTCATTCATTACTAATTGTTGTGTCACTAAATGTCAAAAGAGCAAGAAGACTGCCTGGTGAAAACACCCATCAAGTACCAATGAACAAAGCATACAAAGTCTAATTACAGACAGAATGCGCACCACTGAATGTTTCAGGCTGGGTACATGATAAAACTAGTCGATGACAGAGATGAGCAGAAGGAAGTCAGAAAGAAGTGTTGCGAGATAACCTGTCTGATATGAATCATAGCTCTGGGAATGGCTATAGTACAACACCTGCTGAAATGAAGAATTTATAGGTGAACAGTATTAGCATTCAGAAATTCATTTACTGCATGACAAAATATATTAAAGTGAACTTGTAACTAACAATTTGACCAGAAAAAAGACAACCTAAAGAGCAAATACAGTCTTTTTAATATGTTTTAGATATTTTATTTATTACAAATACTTATATTGTACCGTCAATTTACACAGCACTTTACATATATATTAAACATTCATAATCTAAGGTCCCTAAATCCCTGTATACACGGGCCGAATGTTGGGCAGCATCAGTTGGTTCAATAGAAATCAGCTGACATTTGGCCTGCGTGTACTGCAGCCAGTCTGTGGAAGGGGCATGACCGAAAGAGATCTGCCGAGTGGCTCCCGATCAGCGCTCTCAACCAATGGCTGAGAGCGCTGACTGGAGTATTCTGGCAGGGGGCTGCCCCCCAAAACTAGCAGTGTGAACTAGGCTTAACTCACATTCATACATACACATTTTGGGCTAATTTAGACAGGAGCGAATTGACCTACAAGAAAATCTTTGGAGTGTGGTAGGAAACCCACGCATGCACAGGAAGAACATGCAAACTCTGTGCAGGTAGTGCTGTGGTTGATATTCAAACCGACAACCCTAGTGTTGCCATAGGGAAGTGCTCACCACTGTGCCAACCATGATTTAGCTGATGTGCTATGAGTATCTGTGCACATGGATCAATACATGAGGCTTTAAAGTGATATTAAATGGTATTGCCCAGAGCAGCCCCAATCCTCCTCTTTCCGGGTTCCCTACCAGCGCTCCGGGCTCCTCCTGTTCAGGGAGTGCTCTCATAGAAAGACACTTTCTATAGGGGCACTTGTGCGGGTGTGCTCCCGTGTCACAGCTCGGCCCTGCCCCTCGCTTCCTTGTCACGTAATTTGTGTGACAGCAGCAGGAGCCAATGGCTCCCACTGCCATCAATCTGCCCAGTGACAAGGGAAAGCTGAGAGAGCTACTGCTCTCGTGCACATTGCTGGATTGACATTGGGCTCAGGTAAGTATTAGGGGGTGAGGGGCATTAAAGTAAAAAAAAAAGCTTAGCCTTTACAACCGCTTTTACAAAGGATCTTTATTTTTAGTCATGTGACTGTTAGATTCAAATATCCACTAAAATTTCACTTTTTTGAAAATAAGGATCTTTATCCTGGTCTTTTAGCTTTGTGAATTTAGCCTATAGACTGCAAATATAGTCACAGGTGTATTAAAGTTTCCATGTGCGTTTCTGTAGATTAAGCTGTTGTCTGCTTAGTCATTGCCAGTGACTCGTTGCTTTCTTCACTGATGAGAAACATCTATAACGCTCCTGGTTTATTATGCCTTATGAACCGTGTCTGCTGATCAAAGACTTTTCCCCTATATGCTAGCATTCCTAAAGCTGACTATACAGGCCAAACAAATAAAAAGTTTAAGTTGAAAAGCTCAGTAAATTCTTAAATTCTAAAATATTTAAAGATTCCCTATTGTTCTGTTTCCCTTTTCAATACCACTTATCAAAGTGATTATTTATGCATCAGGTGAGATAATGATTTGTGAATATCATCTACATATACAACAATGTAATAAGGGCTGCAAAAGGCAATCACTCTTAGACGGTTTTCACACCGAGCCGCGGGGGGCGTCGGTAAAGCGGCGCTATTTTTAGCGCCTCTTTACCGTCGTTTTAGCAGCGCTATTCAGCCGCTAGTGGGGCGGTTTTAACCCCCCGCTAGTGCCCGAAAAGGGGTTAAATATGCCCGCAAAATGCCAGCCGTATCGCAGCGCTGCCCCATTGTTTTCAATAGGGAGCAGCGGTGGAGGAGCGGTGAGCTCACCGCTCCAAAGAAGCTGCTGGCAAGACTTTTTGTGACGCCCTGCCAGCACACCGCTCCAGTGTGAAAGCTCTCGGCTTTCACACTGGAGTGAATGGAGCTGCTTTTTTCAGGTGCTATTTTTAGCGCTGTAGCGCCTGAAAAACGCTGGCAGTGTGAAAGGGGTCTATCTTATCTATGACCTTAAATCACATTTCCCATTGTGTTAGCCTAAGCCACCCACTTAGTCATGCTTTATAGACCACAACATGGAAAAGCAAAGTTAAAAATGGCTGAAGGTATCTCAGATCCTTATGCCGTGTACACACAATCGGAATTTCCGATGGGAAATGTTCGATGTGAGCTCGTTGTCGGAAAGTCTGACCGTGTGTATGCTCCATTGAACATTTGCTGTCGGAATTTCCGCACACAGATGTTTTAGAGCAGGTTCTCAAATTTTCCGACAACAAAACTTGTTGTCAGAAAGTCTGATAGTGCGTACACAAGTCCGTCGCACAAAAGTTCACGCATGCTCTGAATCAAGCAGAAGGCTATTGAACTGGCTATTGAACTTCCTTTTTCTCGTCTCATCGTACGTCTTGTACGTCACTGCGTTCTTGACATTCAGAATTTTGGGCCAACATTTGTGTGACCGTGTGTATGCAAGACAAGTTTGAGCCAACATCCTTCGGAAAAAAATCCACAGTTTTGTTGTCGGAAAATACGATAGTGTGTATGGGGCATTAGGCTCCATGCACACTGGCAAAAAATAAATGATTTTTCAGGCGTTTGATGTTTTTTTTCACCTGCCTGTAGAAGTACTTCTATTGTATTCTATGGGTCTTTGCACAATGTGACGACTACAGGCATTTCTGTCGCGTTTTCTGGAGAAGTTTAGGACCTGTAAAAATGTCAATTGGTCCTAAACTCCTGTTATCTCTTGTGAACATCAAGTTGTTAAGTGCAAAAAACTCCTGTAAACTCAATCGCTCATAAACTCTCAAAAACTCGCCTAAACTTTGTACAATATGCTCTCAATTCGCGTTTTTTTATGCCACGTTTTTCTAGCTGAAACGCTGATGTTTTTTTCTGCTCCTAGTATGCATGGAGCCTTAGTGAGTTAACTGTCCATAGTTTATGAATAGTGGTTCAGCAGTTGTAAAGAACAAACCAAGAAAAAAGAAAATCTCCAATCGTATCTCATTTTTATCATTAACATCACAAATACTAGTAAATTAGAAAGCATGCTCTGAAAAGCAGAAACTTAAAATTGCTAAAGGCAGAAATTTAATATTAGCGAGCCGCCCCATTATAAAGGAAAAACAATTTATGTCTGTCTGGCAACAGTAACTGCTAGTAGTTAAAAATATAACTCTTAGTCATTAGGAAGTCTGGGTGGGCAGAGGGCAGAGATGAATAGGAATTTAATTTGCCACATGGTCGGCAAAACTGTGTTTCAAGGCTGGGTGTGTCACAACAAAAAAAAAACATAAAATGAGGCCTTTATTCCAAGTAGGTTTACAATCTCTTGCAGTAACACTTAAAATAAAAAAAATAAAAAAATAAAGGTATTATGATCACACAGGCAGAAGGTGTCCATATTTTCAAGGTCCCTTGTATATTTTACAGCAAACAGATCCCTGTGCTAGAGTTCAAAGAAACTACTTAGAATGGTCAGTTCATAATTGGCCCGACAACAAGATTCATTGATGTTTAGGAAAAATAATAAGGTTTGATATATTAAATGTGTTTTTTTATATATGACAGTAGTGGTAAGTATGTTGTGGCAGGACTAGCAGAATCATAATTTTGGTTCCCTACATTTACCCATTAGATTACCTGGTGCTAACAAAAGATATCAGTAAAGCACCCAGGGTACTATTGAAGTCATCCCTCTTTTACATTGATCATAAGGAGTTCTGTCAGTGGCTAATATACAGTTTCCTTGTTTATTTCAGTTGTATGACAAATGCTAATGAAAAATGGCAATGGCTATACACTGCACATTTTTTTTTATCAGACAAAACTTAAGCAGTAAAAAGGAAACTATGGTAGTGTGTGTGTGACAGCAATCATTAACAAGAATTTCTGAGTCATGAAAATCTATGGTACCAATCACAGAAATATTTTCCAGCATTTGGAAGTTTTCGGCCTGTAAATTTTTAAACAAATGTAGCAGTTGATTAAAGAGCTAAAATAAGAATTTGCCATTGTAACACTACAGTTAAAAAAAATGAAAAAGCTTATTAAAAGAGAACCTCCTGGGGATGTTACTCAGGGGTTGATTTACTAAAGGCAAATCCACTTTGCACTGAAAGTGCACTTGGAAGTGCAGTCGCTTTAGATCTGAGGGGAAGACCTGAAATGAGGGGAAGCTCTGCTGATTTTATCATCCAATCATGTACAAGCAAAAATGCTGTTTTTCATTTTCCTTGCATGTCCCCCTTAGATCTACAGCGACTGCACTTCCAATTGCACTTCCAAGTGCACTTTCAAGTGCACTTGCAATGCAAAGTGGATTTACCTTTAGTGAATAATCCCCAAGGTGATCATTACGGACAGGGGCAAACATCAATCAATCCTATAATGACCAGACAGTGCATCATGACAAGACAATGGGGTTTATTTACTAAAGGCAAATCCACTTTGCACTGCAAGTGCCTTTGTGAGTGCAGTCGCTGTTGATCTGAGGGGAAGCTCTGAAATGAGGCTAAGCTCTGTTGATTTTATCATCCAATCATGTACAAGCAAAAATTATGTTTTTTTTTTCTTGCGTGTCCCCCTTAGATCTACAGCGAGTGCACTTCCAAGTGCACTTGTAGTGCAAAGTGGATTTGCCTTTAGTAAATAACCCCCAATGTTTCTTTATGATATAATTATATAATAATAAATTATCCAGGGTATATAAGGGTATACTAAACAACCTAGAAAGAAAGATTACAGAGCTGTTAACAAATAATAATAAACGTAAACTAAGAATCTTCCTAAGTACTGTAGGTAGAAAGGTTGATGAATCCTGGAGAAAAGCAGTTCAAATTGTCTTCTGGGTCTAACGAGTTTAGCACGTCTCATAGTACACCATGGAACCTGTTCCCTATTGCCAACAATCATTTCTTAAAAAGGCCCATTCCTCAATCCACTAACATGCTTTGTTTCACAAGGTACTAAAATAAAACTGGCCATAGATGGTTTGAATCTCGACTGGTTCAGCACAGAGCAGGTAAGTATAACATGTTTGTTATTTAAAAAAAACAAAAAACGAGCCTTTAACCCCCCTGGCGGTATTCCCGAGTCTGGCTCGGGTTGGATTTTTAATACCAAAAGCGGTATCCCCGAGCCAGACTCGGGATCGCATCGCAGGATCCTTGTAGAGGTTACTTACCTTGTCCCCTGGATCCTGCGATGTCTCCCCGCTGTGATCGGCGAGCCGCCGTGTCTCGCTCAATTCACAGTGCCGAGCTCCGTTCCCTGTGAGCGTTGCGACGCATGGGGATGGAGTTCGGCGGCAAATTCAAAAAGTGAAACACACAGTACAGATACAGTATACTGTAATTTTACAGATTACAGTACTGTATCAAAAAATTACACATCCCCTTTGTCCCTAGTGGTTTGTCCAGTGCCCTGCATGCAGTTTTATATTATAAATACTGTTCTTTCTGCCTGGAAAGTGGAGATTGTCCATAGCAACCAAAACTGTCTGTTTACATCAAAAGTGGCTTTAGACCTGCTAGAAAACATCGATAATAAATTAGAATAACTTGCAGGATTGAGTGATAGTGATTTGTGGGGAAATCCGTCATCAAACACTAAAAGTAATGACAGCGACTATTCTGCAACTGAGAAAATTTCAGTGTTTTTGACTTGATTACATTATTGAATAATTTTTATTATTAATATATTATTATTTGTTATAATTATTTATAGTTATTTATTATATTATAATTTTTTATTTCGTTTTTCAAACTTTATCATACCCGGGATGTCTACTAGACTCCTAAAATTCTATTCCTAAGAATTACAGGCCTACAATATAAAATGCCAAATTTCTGTGCAAAATAATGGTACCGCTTTCAGCACCTAAAATCTGAAATAATCATACCGCCAGGGAGGTTAAAGTGTTATTAAAGTTTTTTTTCCTGTTTAAAAATAACAAACATGTTACTCTTACCTGCTCTGTGCAGTGGATTTGCAAAGAGAAGCCCAGATCCTCTTCTCCAGTCCCTTGCTGGCGCTCCTGGCCCCTCCCTCTTGCCAAGTGGCCCCACAGCAAGCAGAGCCGCTACTCTGTGTGTCTATTCAGACATGGAGCTGCGGCTTGACCCTGCCCCCCCCTCTATCCTCATTGGCTCACTGACTTTGATTGACAGCAGTGGGAGCCAATGGCATCTGCTGCTGTGTCTCAGCCAATCAGGAGGGAGAGTCCTAGAACAGCTGAGGCTCTCATGCAACATCACTGGTTCAAGATGGGGTTCAGGTAAGTATTAGGGGGCTGAGGGAGGTTGCTGCACACTGAAGATTCTTTATCTTAATGCATAGAATGAATTAGGATAAAAAACCTTCTGCCTTGAGAACCACTTTAATAATACTTTAAAAGCTCTTGTTGATATCGGCAAATGCGGCTCAAAAACTCACCTGATTTCTGCAAAAATTTGAGCTGCAGTTGGCTCTGTTGGCACAACCCCACTTGACAAAAGTCAATATAAAAATCAGTCAAGCCATGTGGGAAATTGTAGGTGATGGCAATAGCCAGCAGCCCAGGTTCCTTCATCCACGCTGTGTAGCATAGATGGGGGAATCCACTGATGTTATCTTGTTCAAAGTAAAGTCCCAGTACTAGATCTGCTCCTTTTTCATGGAAAATCAGAATGTTTACCTATTGACCACATTAAATAGGACTCTGACTTCAAAGGAGTTGTAAAGGCAGAAGGTTTTTTATCTTAATGCATTCTATGCATCAAGATAAAAAACCTTTTGTGTGTAGCAGCAACCCTGGTACCCTCCTCAGTAGTTACATGAGCCCGTCTCTCTCCAGCTATGTCAGGAATGTCTAAGCCATCGGGACACTCCTCCTGATTGACTGAGACACAGCAGCGGTGCCATTGGCTCTCGAGGCTGTCAATCAAAGTCAGTCAGCCAATCAGGAGCAGGGGGGGCAGGTTGGGGCTCCGTGTCTGAATGGACATACAGAGCTGTGACTCGGCTCCAGTGCCCCCATAGGAAGCTGCTGACTGTGGGTGCACTCAATAGGAGGGAGGGGCTGGGAGCAGCAAAGAGGGACCTGAGAAAAGGAGGATCCGGGCTGCTCTGTGCAAATCCACTGCAACAGAGCAGGTACGTATAACATGTTTGTTATCATTTTTTTTTAAAGAAGACTTTACAATCACTTTAAGGCATGGTAACTTTAAAGCAAAGTTTTCTAAGACAGCTTTTCTGAACAATGATTACATATCATGTTTAATAGATCTTTTGACTATACAGTATTACAGAGAATCAAGATGAACCCTACTGCTAAAGGATATATTAAAAAATACCGAATCACAATGGGTTGATACAGCCCTATGTTGCTGCTTTGTTTGCACAAAGCTGGATGATCCTGGCAGAAACAAGATATAAATTATGGTTTGGCTTTTATATTAAAAATTCAATACGTGGCATGGTCCACTAAAGCCGCGTACACACGGTCGGACTTTTCGTCTACAAAAGTCCAACGGACGCTGACGGACTAAAGCTGGCTGGTAATCCGATCGTGTGTGGGCTTCTCCGGACTTTCAACTGACTTTTTTTGCCTCAAATCCGACGTACTTTAGATTTGAAACATGCTTCAAATCTTTCCGACGGACTCGAGTACGGTCGAAAAATCCGCTCGTCTGTATGCTAGTCCGACGGACAAAAACCCACGCTAGGGCAGCTATTGGCTACTGGCTATGAACTTCCTTATTTTAGTCCGGTGTACGTCATCACGTAAGAATTCGACGGACTTTTGTGTGATCGTGTGTAGGCAAGTCTGTTCGTTAGAAAGTCCGCCGCAAGTCCGTCGAAAGTCCGCCGCAAGTCCGTCGAAAGTCTGTCGGACAGGCTGTCGGACTTTTGTAGACGAAAAGTCCGACCGTGTGTACGCGGCATAAGAGTATCCCTCGTTATAAGGATCTGAAATTGCACTAAGCGTACACACAGCTGGTTCTATAAAAAATGCTTATTTTTTTACATTTGCAACTGGACTCTCCCTTCTAATCACACGAACAGTATCTAATGTAGGTTTATCTATCCCACATAAACATCAAGATCTATGGTAGGTTATTTTTCCCTCCCTGTCAAGGTTATACAGCCAACAATTCAAACACCAAATAATCAGTACAATTACCTGAATAATAGTAAACACAAATCTCTGTACATAAAATCTGTATTTTACAAATAAACACTAAAAATACTCTTGAGTTGGGTCCCTGTCACACTGCAAAGGTTAAATGCCCCTTAGATCTAGAGGTAGAGAAATACTTTTCTCTGGCCCGATTACAGAGCTAACCTCTCCTCTCTTGTTCTGGAATATGGGTGACTCTTGGTCCTGCATTGCCCCTGATGATGGCAATGTGTGCCCACCGGTCGGGGAGCTTTAAAATATAGGTTTGTGAAACCAGTCACAATGGATGGAGCAGTGAAGAACAGGGTAAGTGATAAAGATTATCCCTCTACCCCTAGACTTAAACTGAATTGAACCCTTTCCGTGCAGAGGCCCCACTGTTTTAATGTAATTCCTGAAGTTCAGGTTTAATATACATCCTTTACCATAAATAACATACTCGTGGCAATGGTGTCACAGAGCCTTAAATTATATCTAAACTCCAATTTTTTTTTCTGTTTTTGAAAGACAATGGAGTGGTAGACACCGATGTGTACCACTGGGATGATTTCCCCCCACTTCCTGTCCTGCAGACAAAACAGGAAGTGAAGGGATGACTCTCTAAAGAGAGGGAAATACCTTTGAGACAGTTGTCACTGGAAAAAGTGTTCCTACAGAAAGATTTACTCTCTTTTAACTAATCTGCCTAAAGCACCAAGACCAAATGAGTCATACACACAGACTAACAGATAGTGCGCACATTCCACGATCACAACAGGTAGTCATGATCAGTATGCACTGTGTGAAGTTTCAGAAAAGCATATGGGAATGAGGTATTTCATGTTTTCTATGGGTATGCAGTTAGTTTTTTACTGCACGATCCTGTGTTCATTAGCATAAATACCTTATATAATAATTGTAGCATGCCAGTACCATTCACATCGGATTCTGAATATGAAATCACTACCACATGTCCTCTGAAGGGCACATGAATTTGTTTTTAACTGACAGAAAAATAGCTTTCAAACCCAAACAACTTATTCAGCCTGAGACACAATTCTTCAGAGGTAATTGTAAGTAATTGGAAAGCCCTTCTAGTACAGATGTTTATTTATGGTAAACGACCATGAGTACAAATCCAGTGGGTGAGGGGCAAGATAGGGGAGAATAAGGTAAACAGACTTTTTTTGTCAATTTGTCATCAGAGAAATACATGGGTTGCAAATTCTGAAAATGCTAGTTGCCTGCCTGTTATGCTAATAATGTGGCTTTAAAGCTAAACTCCAGACTGGTCACAAAAATAAATATTGACCCCATGCAAATAAAATTTTGTCTAGAGGGTGCAATAGAGACAAATACTTACACTCAGGTTCTAAGACAACTGTCTCTCCGGTCTTCTCTTTTCCCAGGCCTAGAATGTGGGTGGGCCTTGCACATCATCAGGTACAGGTCAGGACCACTGGTCTTACCTTGTAACTGATGACAACTGTGAGGGTGTCAATACACTAGTGCTCCCTTAGACTAAACAAGATGTATATCCAGTACACACTGGGAGAAGGAAGGGGCTTTCAACATTTTTTTTAGCCAGTTTGGAGTTTATTTTGAATACTTTTTGATTGGGAAATTTCCTTGTGAACATGTAGTTAGCACTCCCACCTAGCAACACTAGCGACATCAGTTTGAATCCCAACCACGGCACTACCTGCCTGGAGTTTGCATGTCCTCCCTGTGCCTGCGTGGGTTTCCTTCAGGTACTCTGGTTTCCTCACACACTCCAAAGACATGCTGGTAGGTTAAATGGCTCCTGTCTGAATTGGCCCTAGTATACAGTATGTATGAATGTGAATTAGGGACCGTAAAGAGGAAGTCTAGTCTGGGAAAAAAAATTAAAAGTGCCAGAAAACTGTAGGGAAGAAGGAGGAAGGAGAACTCCTGGTCGGATCGCCAAGGCAATCCCAGCAGAGGTGGGAGCGGGTACCTGTCAAAACTTGAAAGGTACCAGGTTCAACTTACTGTGTAAAAAAAACATAATTCGCTATTAACCAGTTTCATGGGTATGCCCTAAAATCCATGTTTTATAGATTTCATATAAATATTTAAACAAAGATATAAAACATTAGTTTCTCTTTTCTAACCATTTTTACTAGGGACTATGCTGTTTATAGAATGACATTTCCCCTAAAGTACAGTATATGGGTGGGCAAAATCCACCACAGCTCTCCAATATATTTCCCTATATCATGCCTTTTTTATAATGTTACACAAGTACACAATCTGCTGAATGACACTTCCAGAAATACCATCAGCTCCTGACTTTCTGTAGTTGGCTGACGACACTGCTTGGGATCTGGGTGCAGCAAAGCCAGTGTTGTCCAAACATATTCTTATTACCAGCATTTCTACAGAATGTGTTTACCAAACTGCAGTTTAGCTTTCCTGGCACTTTTACTTCAAAGAGTGCCTAAAAAGTTCTTTTATAATTGGCTTATTTGCTGACACACCTCTTGAAAGTGCACATCTTAGGTAGGCTTGGTCAACAATGTAATATTCACCTATTACAGAATACTGACATCAAGAGGAGCAAAACCTTGCTTTTCTTCTCTGTCATTCTCTGTCTAGATGTCCACCCCCCACCAAAACAAATATACTTTACATGCATACCCTACTTTTTCTAGTTTGGTGCAATAAGAACAGTGCATGCTCTATTGCAATCATCATGCAGCTGCTGTTTCCAGTCTGGACTGCCTATTTAAAGGGCTAACCATCACCAAATTAGATTAAAACAACCTGGAGTAATCTGCCTAATGTATGGGCATTTAGCAGGGTTGGGTAGGCCATAGATAATTAGATTGCAGGGTTGCGGGGGGGGGGGGGGGGCTTTCCTGGCTGAGAGAGCACAACGATTACTGCTGGTGGCTATAACCGCTGGTGGCTATAACCGCTAGCAGTAATTGCATGGCAAAAATCCAATAGGCTGGTTGTACTGAAGTGGATCGATGGCTTGACTTCAGTACAACTAGCCTGCCCATACATGGACCAATGTATGGGCAGGCTGGTTGTACTGAAGTCAAGCCATCGATCCACTTCAGTACAACCAGCCTATTGGATTTTTGCCATACAATTACTGCTAGCGGTTATAGCCACCAGCAGTAATCATTGTGCTCTCTCAGCCAGCTATGTTTAGGCCTCATGCACACAAGGTTTATAAAATGCCTCTTTAATAGGCATTTGAAGTTTTTTCTTCCAGCCTGTAAAAGCATTTCTATATTAGCCTATGAGTCCATGCACAGGTGGGTGTTTAGAGGAGTGTTAGAACAGAAGCGTTAAAAGCCTGCAAAAAAAAAACTCCATCAGCATCACATTCCGGAGAGGAGCCTTTGAGCAGAAAAAAAGCTTAAGGAGCCTAAGCCTGTCCAAAAATGCTTAAACGCTAGACACATTTAGCATTTGAGCATTCATTCATTGTAATGGAAGACAAAATTAATGAATATTCTGGCCAATGGAATCCACTTGATGTGCCTAAGCATCCTAAACGTGTGCACAATATGCAGCTTTAGGTGTGTTTTTTAAGCAGTTTTTTTTTGCCAGAATGAAAAGGTGTTCAGAATAGCAAAATCTAACGCCCTGTGTGCACGAGGCCTTAAGCCTCATGCCGGGAGACATTTGCTGGTTCAAAAAATACCGGCTGGCATTCTGCCCATGTGTATGCCAGTCTGTCCTCGTTAGGACAACAGCTCAGCGGGGCAGATCGCTGAACTAATCTCACATGGTTAGTACAGCGGCTCCCGCCGGTTGCACGAAAAAAAAACTGTAGTGTGTGTACCAGGCTTTACTTTGAACACCCAATGGGTCTAAAGGCATAAGGTTTTTTACCTTAATACATTTTCTGCACAAAGGTAAAAAGCCTTCCATGATCAGCTACCCACTGCCCCCCCAAAATACTTACCTGGCTGCTCTTTTGATCCAGTGCTGTGCCCGACTGCAGCTGCGCTGCTCTCTCCCTCTTCCCACAGTAGACAGACGCATCAGCTGGAGACACTGGCTCCTGTTGCTGTCAATTAAATCCTGCGAGGAGGGAGTTGGAGGTGAGTTGAGCCGCACTGTGTGTGTCTATAAAGGCACACAGCCCGTATTGGGAGTGCGTCCACACAAGTGCTCCTTAGTACTCAGCTTGCTATGGGGGCACTTGGAGAAGAGGAGAAGTGGAAAGCATCAACGGGTGACCCCAGAAGAGGAGGTTCGGGGACGCTGTGTAATATCATTGCACAAAGCAGGTAAGTATAACATGTGTCTTATTTTACAAAAAAAATATGCCTTTACAACTGTTTTAAACATATTCACTAAATTCTTTCTGCAAGACAAACACCCATTTTTCTAAGTAAACATTTACTTTGCTGGGTGAACAGCCTCTTCTCCTTTAACAAACCAATCCCAATGTGTTCTAAGGGTAGCCATTCACATCTCAAATGAGTGCAGATTTGTCTGCCTATTGTCCCGATGGACAAAGATCATGTACAGTTTCCAGAGGAAATTTTTCAGTTTGTTGTAAAATCTGTGCAAAACGGTCAATCCGCCCCTTTAGTCACTGAGAAAAGAGAATGAAACATTTAAGTGTATGTATTATTATTTAAGTGTATGTATTATTATTTGTGTATGTATTATTCTGCTTTTTGGCTGAGCTGCACACATAATCACATCATATTGTCGTAGGGCTTCAGAATAGGCAGCTGCCTCTTATTCTTGGTGAGACAACTGCCCATCTATGGCCCTAAATATTAAAAAACACTTCAATGGAATTCTCCCTTGTTTTACTCACAAAGAAGAGACGTGTAGAGCATATGTTGTTTCCAAAACAGACAGTTTTACAGCATAGTGTCTCGGTCACAAAGCGCATAGCAAGTCATAAAACACTGAGTTTGAGTTTCTAGGATTTCCCAGTTAGCTGGCGGAGGTTAAAAAGTAGTAGTCAGCAGATTGTACTGACTGTTAGTGACGTCACGGTCCTGTTTAAAAAAAAGCAAGTGCTAACAAGTGGAACAAGTCAGAGAGCTGAAGCCGGATCCTGAAGCTTTATTGCCTTAACGTACTACGCCTGGTTAATCATTAGCACAGCTTTCAATTTAACCTGTTAAATAAAGGATCTAAAGTGTTTCTTTCCCGGTAATGTTTCTTCTATATTAAAAGGTGCTTTTTGATCTTGAAAAGAAATAAACGCCAAGCAAGGTAGTTCAACAAATGAATTATACATAGTGTACAAAGCTTTGCTTTCAATGCATATACAAACAAGGAGGACGTCTCTCACCTGTGCCTCCATACCGAGCCAACAAAAGGCAGGTGATCAGTATAAAAGACGTGTTAAATAGATCAGTATAGTCATTGAATGGGAACTGTCTATAATAAACAGAAAGCATGGTTCATTTATGTCATGGTATGAGGGAATGTACAACAAACGGGTATGTGTCTATTGGTACCCTGATGTTTTATTAAACTTAAAATAACAAATCTTACAGAGTGTCTGTCAGTGAACTTAAATTAGTCATGTAATCATGCCACACTGCTTCTTACCAACCCCTATTATCCAAAACCACTTATACAGCACTAGTCATTGATCCAACACAATAGTATTGAAACTGTTGCAAACTTTGTATGCTCTTGTGACAAGTACATTTTCATACAGACTCAATAAAGACAACATTGATAGTCATAATGTTCTAGATCTCTCTTTACAAACCAAGGCATCCCAACGTCCAAACGTGTTATGCAGTGGCAGCTGGTGCAATTTTTGGGAAGGCACAAACTGAGAAATTCAGAAAATCACTGAAAAAAACCCCATCAATTGCAGCCTCTGTGCCCATCATATGCAGTCACTGTGCCCATCCAATGCAGCATCTGTGCCCACCATATGCAGCTTCTGTGCCCATCATATGCAGTCACTGTGCCCATCATATGCAGCATCTGTGCCCATCATATGCAGCCTCTATGCCATCATATGCAGCCTCTATGCCATCATATGCAGCCTCTATGCCCATCATATGCAGCTTCTGTGCCCATCATATGTAGCCACTGTGACACCCCCCCCCCCGCTCGCTGTGGCGACGGCTCCTGCATCCTCCATGGTTCCTGTGCGATCCGCTAGGGATCCAATAGGGATGTCTGTGCCTTCAGCCAATCAGGTGATGGGTAGTAGACCCATGCTCCCTGATTGGCAGAGAGGCGGTTCAGTGTTAGCAAAGCAATTATTCATTTGCTTTGCTAACACACCTGGGTGGGCCCGTAGCGCAATGCTCTGCTCCATGAGTCCACCTTTTTTGAAGCCTATTAGAGCCTATGGCTCTAATCAGGTGCTTCAAAAATACCCCCCGCCACTGGAATTCAGGCGCCCAGCTTCCCAAAAGGGGCCGGACGCTTGAATAGGGAGTGGCTACAGCGGCCATGGATAGATTCATGCACTGCATTAATCTATCCATTATACATATGGCTGGAGAGAGGGGGCGACGCCCATGCGCCCTTATGGACGCACCGCCACTGGTGTTATGCATTATCATTTTATTATTACATAAGACAACCTTTTACCATTCCATCAGTGGAAGATATTTACAATGTTGTGTTATTATATGATCATTATACCTTTACAATGAAATGTAAGCTACACAATACGTAATGGATCCATGCCTCCATGTTGGTTTTTCGCAAAACTCATAGCCAGCAGATCCTTTGATTGTAAAGAAAGTACCCTAAGTTCATGTGCCACCATCATCAGGGGGGAGGCACTGTTATTTCTTGTTCCGATTTTTGCCTATTTCATAAACAAAACTAAATACAGAAAAATAGGGCTGCCTGCTCTGCTTAAGTTTAACTATGCCTAGGTAAATTTAACATTATGGCAGCAAATCTTCAAAGTGATGCTGTGTGCCTCAGTACTGTCCAAAGCTGGCTTATGTCAATGGAATTGGACGGGGCAATGAGTGATACAGGCAGGTGCAGCCAATGCTACATATTCCATGCCAACACTAGTGCTAGGAGTAGCCTTTTTTATTTGCCAAATTGCCAGTTTTTTCCCCAGTAGTCAGCTGCATTGTACAGTATCAAAAATAGCCAGAATGGGTGACAGCCATCTTAAGTGTATATAGGTAGTGACAGGGTCAGTACAGCAGGGTCTGGCAGAGATTTGAACCATGAATGGGCAGGCTGAATGTACCAAGTTGATAGATCAATTAATTTGAGCACAACCAGCCTGTTGGATTTTACACGCGATTATTGCTAGCGGCTATTAGCGGCCAGGAATGGCTGCCCCAGCCCCCCACTGGGAGAACACAATGGCTCAGCGGGAAGTATTTCTGTGGTTGCAGAAAAAGAAATTCGCTCTGTCTATGGCCAGCTTAAAGCTAGCCATACAAGCTGAACCGAATGAGAAAAATCTATAGATTCACCCATCAATGCCAAACAGTGTGGATGGACCAGTCTCCCACTGTCAGCTATTACAGTGCTTTGAAAAAGTATTCATACCCCCATTGACATTTTCCAGATTTTTGTCATGTTACAACCAAAAACATGAATCTATTTTATTGGGATTTTATGTGATAGATCAACACAAAGTGGCACATAATTGTGAAGTGGAAGACAAATGATAAATGTTTTTCACATTTTTTTTACAAATAAATATCTGTGTGCCGTGTTCTTTAATCTGATACCCCTAACTAAAATATAGTGGAGCTCATTTCCTTCAGAAGTCACCCAATTAGTATAGTCCACCTGTGTGTAATTTAATCTCAGTATAAATACAGCTGTTCTGTGAAGCCCTCAGAGGTTTGTTAGAGAACCTTAGTGAACAAACAGCATCATGAAGACCAAGGAACACACCAGACAGGTCAGGGATAAAGTTGTGGAGAAGTTTAAAACAGGGTTAGGTTATCAAAAAATATCCCAAGCTTTGAACATCTCACGGACTACTGTTCAATCCATCATCTGAAAATGGAAAGAGTATGGCACAACTGCAAACCTACCAAGACATGGCCGTCCACCTAAACTGACAGGCCGGGCAAGGAGAGCATTAATCAGAGAAGCAGCCAAGAGGCCCATGGTAACTCTGGAGGAGCTGCAGAGATCCACAGCTCAGGTGGGAGAATCTGTCCACAGGACAACTACTAGTCATGCTCTCCACAAATCTGGCCTTTATAGAAGAGTGCCAAGAAGAAAGCCATTGTTGAAATAAAGCCATAAGAAGTCCCATTTGCAGTTTGCGAGAAGCCATGTGGAGGACACAGGAAGCATGTGGAAGAAGGTGATCTGGTCAGATGAGATGAAAATTTTACTTTTTAGCCTAAAAGCAAAACGCTATGCGTGGCAGAAAACTAATACTGCACATCACCCTGAACACACCATCCCCACCGTGAAACATGGTGGTGGCAGCATCATGTTGTGGGGATGCTTTTCTTCAGCAGGGACAGGGAAGCTGCTCAGAGTTGATGGGAAGATGGATGGAGCCAAATACAGGGCAATCTTAGAAGAAAACCTGTTAGAGTCTGCAAAAGACTTGAGACAAGGATGGGGTTCACCTTCAAGCAGGACAACGACCCTACACATACAGCCAGAGCTACAATGGAATGGTTTAGATCAAAGCATATTCGTGTGTTAGAATGGCCCAGTCAAAGTCCAGACCTAAATCCAATTGAGAATCTGTGGCAAGACTTGAAAATTGCTGTTCACATACGCTCTCCATCCAATCTGACAGAGCTTGAGCTATTTAGCAAAGAAGAATGGGCAAACGTTTTACTCTGTAGATGTGCAAAGCTGGTAGAGACATCCCCAAAAAGACTTGCAAGTATTGACTCAGGGGGGGCCTTATACAAATGCACGCCACACTTTTCAGATATTTATTTGTAGAAAAATTGGAAAACCATTTATCATTTTCCTTCCACTTCACAATTATGTGCCAGTTTGTGTTGGTCTATCATGTAAAATCCCTTTAAAATACATTTGCAATTTTGGTTGTAACATGACAAAATGTGGAAAATGTCAAGGGGTATGAATACTTTTTCAAGGCACTGTATATTCTGAAAGCTGGTACCCATGGCTGTCAGAATATCCGCGCAATGAATGCAGCTGATTGGCTGCAGTCACTGTTCAACTGACTTTTTTCCAGCTGGGTCCTTTGATTTTTCAGTCATAGTTTGTTGAGCTGGGTAGTGTTGGCAGGGCCATCCACAAATCGAATTTCAGCTGACTCACAGAAACTATCTGAAATCACAGAAATTGATCTGTGTATGGCCAGTTTGAGCAGACTAGCCAAACCTTCATGCCTTCCTTACAGCTGCTGTACTTGTTTCCTGGACCGTGTTCAAAATGCACTGCAGCTGCAATCTGCTGTCGGTGTCAATATTAAGCTAATGACACTCCAAACACATGCCACAAAGGCAATGTGTTTGTCTACATGGGATTGCATGGTACAGAAGTACCACTGGATCCAGTTGCAGTGAGTTTCCAAAGTGGTGCATTCAAATTGAATAGGCTGAAATCACACTACACAGAACTGAATGTGAATCGCACAGTAGCATCTTCCTGTGCGATTCCCAGCATAAACCCTAAAAGCCCCAAATAGCAAAATCCACTACTATTCAGAAAGGCGCTTTGTATTGTGCACACATGAAAACATTATATGAAAAGCAAGCCTTTCTACACGCGACTATTTTATAGTTATATAAAATAACATAAAAATTTAGGTTTTACTAACTTTAGTTCTGACAATGTTGCGAACAATTCGGGACATAACATTTTTTGCAATATCTGAAGCAAAAATAATGCATTCCTCGTTTATATTACTACCCAAGTATGTCAAATGCCTCAATTAATATTATACATACGACCACAGCGATGGACTTCTGTCTGAATTTACAGACATAACCAAGTACAAAGTGTTTTGGAAAGCAATTAGGCTTTATACAGGCTGCCAAGCTGTCCAGCTCATTTCTTGTTATATTGTCCTTGGATTCTATCAGCCAATACTTCTTACTGGTTTGTGGAGAAGGACTAAGTTTCGAGAGCATGTGTGGGATTTTGGATCTGAAGCTGGATATTCATGAATGCGAGTCAAGTAAAATCAAACCAGGACCGTAGAATGTGAGTGAGAATTAAAGACTAATAGATGCCATATGACAAAATGTTACATACAAGTAGCTTAAGTCCAACAAAGACTTACTATATGCCTTCAGCAACTATAATGTGCAGATGTGCATCTACTACTTGCATGATTAGTGTTGTGTATTGCCTACATGTAATTGTTCTCCTAGCAGAGGTTTGGGGGCATCAACAAATGAGGACAGGCCTGTAGCATTTGTTGGAGGCTAGCTATCACAGGTAACAATCAGGACACAATGTAGTGCATAGAAATGCAAAACCTTTACTGAACACTTGTGTGTTTTGAACCATTTGGCTCAATGAACCCTTTCATCAGACAAGTCAAAGGGCCTTCAGCACCAATTGCAATTGCATTTAAAAGTGCTCACTTATGACACCTGGGGGATCAAAATTTTAAAAAATCGTGGTATTCATCATTGTGTCTCTGTTTGCCATACTTTTTAAATTCTGTAACATCCTGCTCTGCAGTTTTAGTATGCCAATGACATTAGTTTCTTGTAAATGTGCCTTTTATTGTAAGTGAAGGCATGGTTTTTGTCTTCACTGTAGACATTACAAGGTATTAAAAACAGAATCAAACAACCCATTCAACACAGCCGAGACAACACATCACATGGCTTGTGTGAATTAAGCAGTTCAGTTTTGCATTAACTTGCTGTCTGAGTGCTGACCTTGAAGTTCTCATTTTACATTGGTAGTTTCCAAATAAGAACATTGCTAACAAGTCTCTCAGTAATGAGCATTTAGGAGACTTGCAAGTTCTGGTTCTTGAAGTCAATCTATCCTCTGCCTATCTCACCCTGCCATGCTTGGATTGCGGGTATCACTTACTAACACTGGTCCATGTATAGTGACCCCAGGGGAGTGTGACCCTATGCAGTAATATGGTCACCTTGCAACAGGTGGCAGGCATTTGTAGCAAATATGAGTTCTACTCCTTAAATAATTCAGGATGCAATTATTCTGAATGAATTCTTTCATTAAAAAAATAAATTCCATCCAATTATCGCAGGCCAAACTACAATCTGAAACACTTTTAACGAGCACTGCACAATTAAGGTGAAAATTCTGGTTGAACATTGGCAATTTGTAAGTACAGCATCTTATAGTCTTTGCAATCGTATAACATACATTGTAATTAAAATTATCCATAGAAGAGCCTTTGATCATCACTGGTGATTTTATAGCTAATCTGCTGATAATCAGGTTTACGGAAAGTATATGCAGGTTTTGAGCTGTAAAATACCTTTTGGCTATCAAATCCTCTCCGTGCCACTATCTGGCCCTTAGAAAAACCCTGTTGTGGATTAAAATGCTTTCAGGAAAGCAAATACCTATAAAGAAGAGGCTAAATACCCCCTTCTCCTGCCACCAATGCCACTTAAAGCGGGGTTCCACCCAAATTTCGAACAATATCTGTATGTATTCTCTTCCTTGCCTAGATGCTGAAATGCCGTTTAAAAAAATGTAAATCGCCGTAATTATCTTTTATTTTTCTATTCTTCTTTGCACTTCCTGGTTCTCCTCCCGTGGGAGTAGGCGTGTTTCTAGCCTCTCCCAGACTCCTGGGAGCTAGTCTCAGGCTTCCCAGGATGCCACTGAGCATGTGCGGGAACGAGCGGTGAATGCTGGGAGCACAGCATTCACCACATCCAGGAAATAAATGCTTGTGGGCTTCAAATGCCCACAATGAAGATGGAAACCGCCTGCAGTGAATAATATAAGTTATTCTTTCCAACGAAATCTGACACAGGCGGACATATTACACACAATATGTGAGTATGTAATGCTGAGAAGAAAAGTTTGTGAATGAACTCAAAAAAAAAAAAAAATGATAGATAGGTGGACCCCCGCTTTAATCTCACTCTGTTTAAAAAAACTGATCCGTCGAAGTTTGCTGGGAAACCGACACTTCTGGGAGTGTCAATCTCTGTGATCCCTGAAACTCTCACTGGTTCCTCCCACTGATATCACATCACTGTTGGGAACCAGTGAGAACAATAAGGAGCTCAACACTCTGGAATGTGGTGGTTTCTCAGCAGTCTTCAGAAGACCAGATCCAGGAATAGAGCACCAATGAGCTGTGCTGGTGTCAGAAGAGGTAAGTATTCAAGCTCTTTTTTAAAGGTATGTGCTTTCCAGAAAGCATTGTAGTACATAACAGGTTCTCATTAAACAATTTATTTTAGAATCCCTACCATAAATCAGAAGTTTAGCTTTGGAGCCAAATATCCAAACAAATTGGGTTTCCCCATGCCAGTGTATGACCAGATTTATTAGAGCCCATTCACACTGTTGTGCTGCTCATTAATGTAACGTGCATCAGTCCTCACTTACAAGTATCAAATGGCAACGCACAGTAATGCTGCCTTTACAAAAAAGGGTCGGTCCAATTTTTGCCACAAATATACATGTTGGCAGCCCATTAAAAATCAACCAGATGCCTAACACAACCCATATTACACTGCAACACAACTACCTGTCTGGTGGAACTGTTGTCACCAAAACTGAAAGTGAGGGAAAATATCTTAAATAGGTAAAGTTGAACTCCAAGCAAGCATAAAAAATATAAATGACACAAATGAACACAGTTCTGCAACCATTAATACATCATTAAATGCATATTTTGAATGCAAACCATGTAAGTACCTGAATTTGACATGATGTCAGCATCTGTAGTTCTTGTACAGCAGAGCTCAAAGAGAGAAGGGAGAAGCAACACAAGGAGACAGTCCAGTGTGCTACAGTGCAGGGAGCACAGGAAGAAAAAGCGAAATGGCCTAGACCTAATTAGTGTACAGTTTCCCTTTTTCCTGACCAGATATAGAGTGGGGTGAGGATGAGACCTGTAAGGATCCTTATGCATTTTGGAAAAATGCATATTGTGTACTTAATGCATTTTAGTGTGTTTCTGGTTGCCTGACTCCCAGCATGCACCTGTGGAACCTGGACATGTAACTCAAAATGTGATTTAAAAAAGTGACCGCAGTGCATTTTTGATGCATTTCCCAATGATTTCAATGGGAGGTGCATTTTGGTGCAATTTTGAAATGGGACACCAAAGATGCGGCATGCAGGACTTTTCAAAATTCTTTTCACACCACAGCTGCAGCACATGTTAATACCATACTAGTTCCATAGGATTTAATTGTTTTACTGTTTTTTGGTGGGCTTTAAGCTGCACAAAAGCACATCAGTGTGAAAGGGCCTCAAGTGAAAGTGAAACTCCCCCTGCTAGATAGGGCTCTGCTGATCCCCTGGGCCGCAGGGCAGTATACCAACATGATAACGACCCCAAACACACCTTCAAGATGACCACTGCCTTGCTAAAGAAGCTGAGGGTAAAGGTGATAGACTGGCCAAGCATGTCTCCAGACCTAAACCCTGTTGAGCATCTGTGGGGCATCCTCAAACGGAAGGTGGAGGAACCCAAGGTCTCTAACATTCACCAGCTCCGTGATGTCGTCATGGAGGAGTGGAAGAGGACTCCAGTGGCAACCTGTGAATCTCTGGTGAATTCCATGCCCAAGAGGGTTAAGGCAGTGCTGGAAAATAATGGTGGCCACACAGAATATTGACACTTGGGCCCAATTTGGACATTTTCACTTAGGGGTGTACTCACTTTTGTTGCCAGTAGTTTAGACATTAATGGCAGTGTGTTGAGTTTTTTTGAGTGCAAATTTACACTGTTATACAAGCTGTACACTCACTACTTTACATTGTAGCAAAGTGTCATTTCTTCAGTGTTGTCACATAAAAAGGTATAATTAAAATTTTTACAAAAAATGTAAGGGGTGTACTCACTTTTGTGAGATACTGTATGGATTTTAGCTGTCTGCCCAAAGCTCGGCTTTAGGTTTGATTCACACCTATGCATTTTTAGTGCTTTTTGCATTTTGAGGATTTGCTCTATAGAACGTGTTCCATAGGAAACCATGTTAAATGGGCTGTAGTGCAAATCTGCAAAATGCACTAGAAATGCAAAGGTGTGAATCAAGCCATAAAGTGTATCAAAACATACTCTGTCAGGATTGTATTGCAGTCTGTGTCCACATGGTCGGACATTGATCGGACATTCCGACAACAAAATCCATGGATTTTTTTCGACGGATGTTGGCTCAAACTTGTCTTGCATACACACGGTCACACAAAGTTGTTGGAAAATCCGATCATTCTGAACGCGGTGACGTAAAACACGTACGTCGGAACTATAAATGGGGCAGTAGCCAATAGCTTTCGTCTCTTAATTTATTCTGAGCATGCGTGGCACTTTGTGCGTCGGATTTGTGTACACACGAACTGAATTTAACCGATCGGATTTTGTTGTCGGAAAATTTTATAGCCTGCTCTCAAACTTTGTGTGTCGGAAATTCCGACGGATAACGTCCGATGGAGCCCACACACGATCGGAATTTCCGACAACACAATCCGATCGCACTTTTTCCGTTGGAAAATCCGAACGTGTGTACAGGGTATATGACGAGCCAAGAAAATGAAGTTCAATGCTTATGAGCATGCGTCAAATTGTTTCCGAGCATGCGTAGGAATTTTGCGCTTCAGAATAGCCACAGACGATCGCATTTTTGGATAGGAACTTTTCCCGACCGAAAAATTGAGAACATGCTCTCAATCTTTTGCTGGCTGGAATTCGGCCAGCAAAAGTCTGATGGAGCATACACAAGGTTGCATTTTCCAACCAAAAACTCTCATCTTTTGCGGAAATTCCGATCATGTGTACGCGGCATTAGAGAAGATTTCCATCACATCAAATCAGGAGTTTGTTGTGTCTATAGGACGGGAATTGAGGGATCCCCCACAGAGACAAAAATAGCAAAAGTTAAACATTTGGCAGGGGTTTTAACCATTTCCTGCTCTATTCAAAATGAAAAAAAAAAAGGTTTGGCTTTTGGTTGCACTGCAATGTGTGGAATCACACAAAATTTAAAAGGCAATAACACCTCTATAATCTTTTTCTTCTCCCAAGTACTTTGCCAGATATACATCTGATCTTTCTTTGGTGTGAGTCGGACTGCACGCTCAATTCCAGCCATCAAGGTACCCCTCACAGGAAACCCAAACTAAAGGAAATACCAGACCTTTGTGAGAAATCAGGCACTCTGCCATCTCCTTGTTTCAAGCATAGCGGCTTTGTTTTGTTGTATATAGAATTGGCCACTAACAAAACATAAGTATAAAGCCATAAAAAGAAAATATACAGTCACACGCTATGCTCCACTCCTGCACATATGTGCAATGCAATAGAAAAGCCATACAATGCATTGAAGAAAAGTGAAAGCAGCACTGCCACAGATCCAAAACCATGAGGAATACTGTGAGACAGATATAAATGACAAGGAAGGGTAATGGTCCAGTTTATATATCCGTCCAGATCACGTCCCTGTCACTTCAGGGAAAAACAGGAAAGTCTAAGGCGACAGGAACTGACGAAAACATTTTTTTTTAGGAGGCTTCCAAGAATTCAGGAAAAGGTGAGATCTATTAAAAGTTTTTCATCCTGTGTAATATTATGAATGAATGAATATTATGAATCACAACCAGACACAGCATTTTCCCCAGTCCAGCCATTCATTAGAGAACAATCTAGGGTTCCTTTCAGAGGTTACTAGGGGTTCCTCGAGCAGACCACTCTAAGAGGAGTCATTTTCCCATTGATCCCTGATTAATTGGGGTTCCTGAGACCTGGAAATTATTCCATGGGTTCCACGAAGAAAAAAAGGTTGAAAAAGGCTGCCCCGATCTATACAGAATCCAAAAAATGAAACGGTACGTACTTATCTAATGGTCCGTTTAAGACGAGCGGTCTGATTAGATCTGCCTGACAGTTTTTCAAATGGATCTGAACAAAAACTCAATGCTGGGCAGCCCATAGATGACTTGATTTTCTTTCCTTTCACCATAGGTGGAAGGTAAGAAAATCACTTGATTCCCTCATCAACAAAGTCAGTGTAAATGGGGAAATGTCTCCCGCAGCAATATTGTGTTCTGCCAGCAGGGGGTGCCGGGAGCCTTCCCTGCTGGCAGAACACAATGACTTGTGCTAGCGGTTATAGCCACAAGCAGTAATTGTATGTTAAAAATGCGACAGACTGCTTGTACCCAAGGTGATCGATGGATTGACTTGGGTACAACCAGCCCTGCTAAACCGGCTGAATTTCAATCCATGTACGGCCAGCTTTAGTCTATGGGCAGACGGATGTAAACAGACATGCATCCATTTGCATCTGACTACCTCCAAGTCCGTCTAGGTCCAGAAGAGAAAAAAGTGAAAGGCATCTTTCACAAAAGGTGATATGATGTGTCAGTTTTTCAGGCCAATCTGATCGGAATTATATAAGTCTATGTGAAGGTGGATGTAAACAAACGTGTTTCGGTTTACACATAACTACTTCTGTCTGATAAAAAAAGAAAAAGGGTTTGCGTCTTTTCCCAGTTTTCCAGATCTAACTATAACAGATCGGAGGCATTCTGATGTAAACGGCTGTCCACAGATCCAGTGTGGGTCCAGAAAAGCTCCAGTTAGTAAATACATAAAGACTTAAAGTGACCTTTGTTCCATTCTTCTCCAAACCAGCAGGGGATCTGTTCACAGATCTCCTGTCAACTGGACCAGACGGAGCCCCAGTAAAACAGGCCAGAAGGTTTGCATTTCTTTCAGTATTTCGCCATCTGAAGGCGAAAGATCACAGAGAAAAGGATGTAAACGGGCACAGGTCTGTTTACATCCACCTGTCCATGGATCAAATACTGTATGGGTCTGTTCAGTTCAGTGAGGAAGAAACTGAATGGCCACGGATGTCACAAAAGTGACAATCGTTCTGCTCCGATTCAGCAGGGGATCTGTCCAAGGATTCCCTTCTGATCAGAACAAATGCTGCATCTCTGAAAAGACCCTAAAGCTGGCCATACACACATTTATGTCCAAACGTTCTCAGAAATTCTGAAAAAATCATTGATCAGAACATTTTTTCTTGGCATTGTTGAGTTAATTATTTAGTTTGATAGTCTTTCGAAATTTTCATCCAGACCTGCTATTTAAATGGAATTCCAGAAGTATTCAACAGGTATCATTAAAGTACAACTTTTCCTAAACGAAAACCACATTCACAGGATTTAGTTCATTCGAGTAAAAATTTCCATCCTGCTCCTTTCCAATCTTCTCGTCTCTACAGCTGAAAGCGAACACCGATGTGACCCCGCTTAATGCTGAAAACTCAAACCAACGTTCTGAAAATGAGACGTTCGGACAGAAGTTCTACAGGTGTATGGCCAGCTTACAGTGTACTAGAACAACAAATGTCTCGTGTTTCTTCTGTCTTGGTCTTTTAAATATACCATTGAAAGTGTTCTATTATATCTGTTCAACATGCGCAACAAAAAAAGAAAAAAAAATCATAAAATCATATATATATATATATATATATATATATATATATAGATAGATAGATAGATAGATAGATAGATAGATATATATCTATATATATATATACACAACAAGCACATGGGTTTAGATATGCTTTGCTAAAGGCAGTGGTGAAGGATTGGCATACTTGTCTGTGCCCCCCGTTAAGCTGGCCATACATGGATCAAAATTCTGAGGACTGGCCGAATTTCGATCTATGTATGGGCAGAGAGGTTGTATAGAAGTTGGTCGATCGGTACCCCCGGCAATAGCCTGCAACGCTGATCCGCCTATTCTGATGGCAAGGAAATATCACAGTGGGGAGGATTTAATGCGGATAGGTAAATCGAGTCTTTTTTTTTTTTCATTCAACCCAAGGTCAAAAAAAAAAAAAAAAGATTCACCAATGTTAGGGAGATTCATCCTCTCTATACCGAGAGTGAAAGAAAATCCCAAATGTTGGGTTGTCACCAGAACAGGAATGGAGAAAAACTCTTCCAATGGAGACACAGGGGTTCCCTCTGACTTCCTATAGGACAGGAATTGAAGGAAAATCTCACACAGAGATGACAAAACAGTGACCCCAAAGTTTTGTCTATAGTCCCCCTAGAAGCCCCATGGGGGTACAGAGAATGCCCCATGGGGGTACAGAGATTGCCCCCCCGGACACACCGATAACACAGCTCTGTATTCATTACACATCATATACAAACAATGCAATGTACAGAGCACAGCTCACCTCACTAAAGAAGTTATCCATTGTCTGTCCCGGGCTCAGCAAGTCTACACTTAGCTTGGATTGACTATGCCAGCTACTCCATTCCTCTCCTCCTGAGATGTGTCCTAGGTAAGTATCCTGAGAGGGCACAGAGTGTGCTACATGCTCCTTCCCTGCACACAGTCCAGAGTCCGAGGTATG